>JANRGV010000094.1:17295388-17344566 GCA_024734035.1 Alethe castanea
GCAGATGTGGTTCAGCTGGAGCAGGGCTCCTGTAGAAGGTGCAGTTTTCCTCTGAAGGTGCAGGGATGATGTGGAAAAAAACCCTCACAAGCTAAGAAACACCAAAGTAAAAGCAGAAGTAAAAAGAAAAGGATAGAAACATAAACTTTTCCGCATGTTTTTGGATATATATACTTCATACAATTAGAGATTAAAATGTCTTAGTCTCTGAACACTTGTTTCCATGATGAAGAAATCAGCTATTATTCTACAGCTTGGTGATGCAGATTATGCACAATGATGCCACACGCTATTTACTCTACTGAAGTCAATTTTGCCTTGCATTTGCTTTCTTTGTAGTGTTTACCCAGATATTTAAATAGCTTTATTATTAAAATACCAGAATATCACTCCACAAGCAAGTTTTTGTTCAGTAGAGAAGGGATGCATTACTAATGCCATTTCACAGTTGAGCTATATAAGTCTTGAGAGATTAAGGCAAGACTTCTCAAAAAGTGGACTCTGAACCCGACAAGCTTTGCCTGTTATTTTTACAGAATGACAGAATGGGGTTGAAAGGGATCTTTGGAAGCCATAATTGGAAATCACAAATGATGGTCTGTTCCCTTTCTGTACTACTGAACAGAATCACAGAATTGTTAGTTTTGGAAGGGATCTCTGGAGATCATCTAGCCCAATCCACCTGCCAAGGCAGGGTCACGTAGAACAGGTGACACAGGAACTTGTCCAGGTGGGTTCTGAGTATCTCCAGAGAGGGAAACTTGACAACAACCCCTTGCTAAAGCAGGCTCACCCAAAGCAGGCTGCCAGGATCGCATCCAGGCGACTTATGAGTAGGAGACTCCCCAGCCTCCAGAGCTCGGTCACCCACCCTCCCACCAAGGACCCTTTCCTCGAGTAAGGACGGAGCTTCCAGTGCTCCAGCGGTGCTTGCTGCCCTTGTCGCTGGGCACGACGTCCCTTGGGACAGTCAGCAGCAGCGCACAGCGCTCCGCCCCTTGGAACCGCAGCAGTGTTCACAGGGTTTTCAGACATTCAAAAGGAGATGCACTTGGCAAATGTAAGGGCAGCGAAGCCCGTGAGATTACCTGCAGAGCCTTTCTTTCTCTCTGCCGGCAGCCCCCGATCCCGCGCACTCCGCACCGCGCCCCGGGCGGCCTCACACGGCCCAGCCTGGCGCCGCAGCGACACCTGGCGGCTCCGGCCGGCACCGCGGGCGGGGAGCCCGCGCTACGGGCCACGGTCACAAACACCAACAAACGCACCAAACAAACATACCCAGACAAACATACCCAGACAAACATACCCAGACAAACGTATCAAACAAACGTACCAAACAAACGTACCAAACAAACATACCCAGACAAACGTACCAAACAAACGTACCAAACATACCAAACAAACGTACCCAAACAAACACACCGAACAAACATACCAAACAAACATACACAAACAAACGTACCAACAAACGTACCAAACAAACGTACCAAACAAACGTACCAAACATACCCAGACAAACATACCCAAACAAACGTACCAAACAAACATAACAAACAAACGTACCAAACAAACGTACCAAACAAACGTACCCAAACAAACATACCAAACAAACGTATCCAGACAAACATACCCAAACAAACATACCCAAACAAACACACACAAACAAATATACACATTGCAGGCACTCCTGGCTATGGAACAATATCGATATGCGTACATCTAATATACCTATACGGTATTACAACAACCTTAGAATACTTTGTATTGTGCTTATATATTTATAAATATTTTGTATTTGTGCTTGTAGCGTCCAACTGTCACAGCTTTCAGAAGCTTGGAAGTATCTGAGTTAGTACCCAGCAGTTTAGGAAAGGCACTGCTGGGGAACAACACCCAATTGCTAAATCAAATGTGACATGTATAGCAGCAGCAGTAGTATAGATAGCTTTCTGCTCAAGTCAAAAGTACTCTTAAGCCAGAACTCCTCCTGCACAACAAATGGATAGTTGGATCTCTAATCTAGTCAATTTATAGCCAAGGATACTGAAGTTTGCAACGTGAACACTGAATTCCATCAAAACTGTTTGTGTGCAGTGGCTTACAGATCAGCTAAGTGGACAAAATCCAAGATCACAACAGAAGTAAGCTGTTCACCAGTATCCTGAGGGTAGGTTAAGAAGTCAAAAAAGACTGATATGCCAAACATTTAAAACTCACAATCACACCAGAAGAAAAAAAAAAATCTTAAGTGCACTTTGTATTCCTTCCCAATGTGACAATCATCTATCCTTCCACAGTGTGAACTGACGGATGCTTGCCCTGAGCAATCCACAGGAAAGCTCAGACTCCTAATGCAGTAGATGAATAACCTGCCTTAAATCACATCTGACTGGCAATACCTTAACCTGAGCTCCGTAATTCTGAAGCCATCTGTGACATCTGTGTCCTTTAACAAGGTACAAAATTTACGAGACACATAGCAATAAGAAAAATTAATTCCAATTTATTTTCCAGCCATTCTTTCAGAATTTTCTTACATTCTTGCAGTCATTCTTACAGCCATCTCACTTTGTAGCTTACACTTGTAATTACAGTTAAACCATAAACAGAAGCAGCTAAGCTTTAGAGGAAAAAGCTTTTTCAACAAAGCAAATATTTTCAAAATAAAATAGGTTTGATACTTTTCCATTTTTCTCTCTTGCTGACATCTATTCTGAATATTCTAATATCAACTATTAAGTTATTTTACAGGTGAATTATTTCTACAGACATGTTTCTAAATATATGCAATTAACAATTTTTACCATTCTCTGTTCCCAAATAACCTAAAAAAAAATTCCCAAAGCATGTTCATTATTTACAAGTGTTTGTTGAATCATTTTTCTGACTAAATTACACTCTGCATTAATTCCAAGATTGTTTCTTTATGATTGATAGTTTAAAACTTGTGATTGTTTACTGTTTTTTCCACCTGAATGACTCAAATTTTCTAAGCAAACCATTACAAATACTAAGTACTCATATTTAAGAGCTAACTCTGAAAAAGCCGAAGAAATAACAGTGTTGGCATACTGTAAACACAAATTAGATACCTGAAAGTTCATAGAAAATAAGGGATAGTTAATGCAGCAAAATATGATGTTTTCAGAGATGCACTTTTCGTCATCTGACATTGTGTACCTCCCAGAATTATAGCTCTGGAGATGTTTCCTCGTTAATACCCAGCCCTATTACTGTAATAAATATCCTGCTCCTTGCCTGATCACTGAGCAGATCTTTGGCTTTGGTCTTGAGCCTTCACTCTGCACAAAAACTTTCAAGAAAAGGGCTCACAAGCTGGGAAGAAAAACATTTAAACTAGGTCTCACTTATCCTTGAACCATTTCCATGCTATATTTGTTATCTTGTCCTATTTTCCCTTGAAAGCTTTCAGCCCCGTTGAGGTTTTCTTACTTTTAAGTAATTCAGGCTACTCGAGAAATGGCCACTAAAATAACTGACACTGCTAAATCCATAACTGCAACTGAAGTGCAACATATATGAAAATTTTAGCTTTCAGGCAGCATTAGGTTTAATTTCATCTGCACTGCAACTCATAAGACATATCTCTGAAAATCATGTGAAAAACACACTAATATACAAAAATTCACATGTATGTGCATGTTACAACTTGTTTATCAATAGCCTGGACAAAGTGATAGATTGTACCTTCAGCAAGTTTGCATATTATTCAAAACTGTCAGGAGTGACTGATCTACCTGAAGTCTGTGCTGCCATTCAGTGTGACCTTGAAAGGCTGGAGAATTGGGTGGAAAGAAACCCGATGACATTCAACAAGGCAAAGTGCAGGGTCCTGCACCAGGGGAGGAAGAACCCCAAACACCAGCACAATCTGGGTCTGTCATACTGGAGAGCTGGGAAGGACCTGGGAGTCCTGGGGAATGACGAGCTGCCCATGTGCTGGCAGTGCCCTTGCAGCCAGAAGGGCCAATGATATCCTGGAATGCATTGGAAGAGTGTGGCCAGCAGGTGAAGGGAGCTGATCCTCCCCCTCTACTCATGGTGAGACCACATCTGGCATGCCATGTGCAGCTCTGGGCTCCTCACTACAGCAAAGACAAGGAGCTGCTTGAGAGGGTCCAGAACAGGCCACAAAGATGCTGAGGGGTCTGGAGCATCTCCCCTATGAGGAGAGACAGAGGGAGATGGGCCTGCTTAGTCTGGAGAAGACAGGGCGGGAATCTCATTAATGCATGTAAATATCTCAAAGGCAGGTGCCAAGAGGTTGGTGCCAGAATCTTTTCAGTGGGGCTTAGTAACAGGATGAGCAACAATGGCCACAAACTAAAACACAAGCAATTCCACCTCAATATGAGGAGGAACTTCTATACATTGGGTGTGTCAGATTATTGTAACAGGTTGGCCAGGGAGGTTGTGAAGTCTCCCTCTTTGGAGACATTCAAAACCCACCTGGATCCGTTCTTGTGTCAACTGCTTTAGGTGACCCTGCCTTGGCAGGGGAGTTGGACTTGATCTCCAAAGGTCCCTTCCAACCCTAACAATTCTGTGATTCTGTGACTTGAATTATGTGGTGCATAGGTAATGTTCATCTGAGACAAAATATTGAAACCGGTCATCGGCTTTTAGGCAGTCTGGTTAGGCAAAACTTCTCATATTATTGAAAGTTTTACATGAATAAAGGTGAAATGAAAATTTGATTAAAAAATTCTTCTGTATTCTGGAGCTACATTGATTTCCTTCTTTTACCCTTGTTCCTGGGAAGATAAAATGAAAGCAGTGGTAAAATTAAGTGTTCCTTGTATTACTGTAGCAAATCCCATATGTTCCTGTATTTGTGTTTGAGGGAAAGGAAAAAGATCTGTTAAGCAGTAGTGCTAGCTTTATGTGTCTGTTTTATTTCAGCTGTTAGAAGAAGACTACTGTACAGAGAAGTTTATAAAAATGGTGTTTTGCAAGGCAAACAAATAGTGGAAAATTTCTTATATATTTTCATAGAGAGCAACTTTATCCTCATGCTCAAAAGAAGACAGCTTAACACCATTCTCAATGTATAATTTATTTTTAAATTAGAGTATACTCCATATGAATGATAAGGCAGTATTTGGACTACTAAAAAACCCCAACAGTCTATGTAGTGGTGCATCTTATGAAAATTGTGGTTGTAATGAGTCAAAAAGAAGGGCAAAGGAAAAAACACCTTTCTGTGTAGATGTTGCAGTGTTTTCCTGTCCTCTGAAGATACTGGATGACATTGGCCCTTGGCACACTTATTTTTGCATGTTGCTTATGTTCACAGCTGTATTTTTGCTGCAAGTCTCCTGATTGCTCCTGTTCACTGTGCCTTGGAAACCACTGAAGGATGTCCTTGGACTCTTGCTCTCTGCCCCTCCTCTCCCATCCTGTCTGTCATTGCAGGGACTGCATTCACAGCCAGGAAAACATGGCCAGGACATCCTTGTTTCTTGAAACCTTGAGCTGAACTGAAACCTTTGAATACATTACAGCTCTCTGCCTTCTCATCAGAGCCCAGAAGATTTAGAACTATTTTAGGACCTGTTCATCTCTAAGCAGTACTGCATGCACCAAGCATCTGGGTGAAATCTGGTTTAAACAGCAAAATGCCAAAGAGATTTTCCACAGTTTCTGAGTTACTGTTCAGTATGTGTTGACTGTTTTTAATATCATGTATTACTAATCCACTGGTTCCACTGTAACAGAGAAAAATCCTGACAGTTTTACCTATGGCAATTTGTTTGCATAAAGTATGAGGAAATGGAATTGACTTCTCTTTGCTTGGACATCTTGTTATTCTAAATATTTATTCACCCTTGTCAATATATCAGCAAAATAATTTTAAGTAATCTATTGAAAATAATAATAAAACCCCCATTGAACTGTTAAAGTATAAACAAATCAAACACATTACAGACTCTCTTGTTATGGTTCTAAAATCATTTGGGCTTGAAATAAAGATTGGCAGGCCATGACTGCATTTAGTAAAGAGAAAATGAAGTATTAATTGTTATATTTTTCAGTACCCAGTCAGCAATTTGAATATCTAATCAGTTTCTCCTCTAAATGATATAAGACTTCACTGCCTTGGAATTGGTCAAATAGAGTTCCAAACGTGCCCTATCCCTGGGGTTTTTTTCGTGGTGGTTTTTTTTTTTGTTTGTTTTTGGTTTTGTTTTTGCTTGTTTTTGTTTTGTTTTAATTGGCATTCTAGCCAATAATATTCTAGCTTGTTTTTCAGCTTTGCTGCTCCTGTCATGGACAGAGAAACTTTCAGTATTTCACTTCCTTTGAAGTTCTGAATAACTGATATTTTGAGAGAAGCTCGTATTTAGGGACTTTTAAAAATGAAATGTGATAAGATGTAAATAGGGCTTTGGGTTTTCTGGCATACTTTTAAGATCTAGAGTTTGATTCTGATCGTTGTGTGAGCAGTAGGAGAGTTAAATTTGATGGTATTCCAGTGGTAGAAACTTACAGTGTTCCTTCAGATAAAGTATCTTCTGCCTTGCTTAAAGCTTTATTTACTACTTGTCAAATTATGAATGTTACTGTAAAAAGTCTGTTGAGGCTTGTAACTGCACCTTTGTTCCATATGCCGGTTGTTTAACCAGATGTCTCACACTTCTTCAGTCTAAATGGAAGTAAATTAAAAGCAATAAAATCAACCCCTGATCTATTTTGTGCCTACTCAGTGGCTTACCTAGTAGAAGTCACTAGGAAAAAGACAAAATGTAGGCTTTCCTCATTAATAGATTCAGGCATCTGCATCACCAAGTTCTTAAATATAAACCTGTTATCTGTAGTGATTCATTAATTAATGATCTGCTCAAGCAGACACAAGGGAGAAGAAAACATGGGTAGAACTCTTGGAAATAGAATTAATATTCAAATACTACAGACAGTTTTCAAGAGGGCAGCCAAGTGACTCAAATGAATAATGAGGTGTGTCTTAAAATTGCATAGAAACTGATGAACCTGTGGATAAGTGCATCAGGTCAGCTTCATTTCATGGAAATGAAAGAATGTCTCTGTGGAAGGGAGGAGGAAGGAAACATTCATCTTGATGTATTTGCTACACGTTATTACCTTTTCCCTCTATTTCCACAGCCTTACATCTGCAGTACTTGTAAGACACAATGTGATGACAATTAATCTAGTGAATAAGTGTTCTGAGACATACTTTGCTGAAAATGTGGGGTGACCCAAGTGTAAGAAATGACACCCTGGAACATTAATGGAGAGAAGGGATGCTCTTGATGTCAAAGTACCAGCAAAGAGATTTTTGGAGGTCTGGTTTCACCTCTCAAAGCTATTCAGTGCTGTATATGACATTGAGCAAGTCACTCAAGCGTGGGCTCTTTCCTCAGCATCTGGAGTTCAACCCTTGGGAGCTTTTGAAAATTTTCCAAAAATTGTCAGTAGTACCTTAGTGTTTGTCATAGTTTCCATTTATACTTTTAAGTTCCATCCCTGTCACAACAGAGATGGATGTCTCCTTGTTGCATTGTAGAGCACTCAGTGAATGGAGGTCCTTCATGAGAGTTTCTAGGCACTCTGTGACGGTGTATGTGCATTTCCACATTCTGGAACACCAAATTATTATATAATGATAACCTGAACTTGAAGTTTGCTGTGGCTTCTTACATTAGGAAAAGAATTCCTTTACTTATAATACTAATTTAGGATTACTAGTTCTTATTACACTCTTCCTCAAGTGAGCACTGAGGATTGTGTTGAGGCTTCAGACTTATACATCAGTACTCTGCTCATCCAGGAGAACACGGTATATATATGTTTTAATTGTTTAGGAGAGTTGTAAAGTTTTGTAGTCTTGTATTGTGCTAGCTCAATGTTTTATACACACCTCTTGGTGAAACATACCTGAAAGTCATAGGAAACTCTTCTGAGACTTGAATTTATAACTGTGTAATATGAATTTAGAAGTTGCTTTCTACACAGGTGCTCTATATGTGGTAGAGACTGCATCCTCAAGACTATTACTACTGTTATTATATACTGTACTGTCTGAAGCAAAACCTGGAGACCATAAGAAATGAAGAAACTGTTCTTCTAAGGCAAACAGAAATATTTAAAATCTTTGGGTTTGTGTCAAGGTAGTGTGAGAATTCTGAAAAAGAGTAGAAAATAAAATATGGTATAAAAACCAATGGATTTAACTTTGACAAATGAGTTCCTAATGGGATCAAAATTTTGACTGGAACATTAATGGAGAGATGCATCCTACAGGATGCATGGAGAGAGGCAAAAAAGGTTAGAATCAGTACAACACCATTTTGGCTCTAAAGCATTTTGAGCACACTTCAGTTATGTGCAACAATGGGCATGGGCTGCCGCAGGAGGACTTATCTGGTTGACAGCAATCAAGACAAGGTATATATATCTTTTTATATATCTGATAAAGTGCAGGTCTGTGCACCTGCGTAAGGGTGCATCCTACCATTTTTTGAAACCTTATAAGAGCATCCTTTTCTTAAGGGTTTCCACAGCTGTAAGGATTACATATTTCTGTATTGGTTACCCTAAAATTTTCCTTGACACAAAGAAGGCTAGGGGTTTGTTTATGAAACTTAGAAGTAGGCAACAGTTAGACATGTGGCAGAAAGGAAATACACACCCCATTTCAGAAGTAGTAGCTCTTTCTGTTCTGTTAATCCCTGAGAAGCATGTTCTTGGTACTCAGGATGCTTTGACATAAGGTGAGTTTTTACTGGGAGAGGTATATTGGCACAAATCATACCATAAATATAAGTGGGTTTCATTCAGATTTAAGCCTTAGCTCTGAATTCCAGAAAGGTAATTTCTGTTGATCATTTTACCCCGGTCTTTGATAAATCCTTCTGACTCACTCTCTCAGTTTTGAGTATGATTTCAGCAAATTGCTGTTCACCCTGTAAGAGAGATCTGTTTCCTTCCCCTTGAAGTCATTCACAAGTTATGATGTCTTTACATTAATTGGCTTATACAGAGATATGGCTTATACAAGTACTTGTAAATGGTGACACAAAGCTTTTGCCTGAGATCAGATAAGCTGTATGTTACAGTACACTATGTAGAAAGGGCCAATAGAACACTTAACACAAATTATTTTAAGTAGTAAGTCAGTAAAAATAAGTCTGTGTAATGAATCAGTAAGTTGCACTAATATAAAAAAAAACCCCACATATCTATATATGGAAGAAATTCTTTACTGTGAGGGTGGTGAGACACTGGAAAATGTTGATTGGAGAAGTTGTGGATGCCCCACATCTGCAAGTGTTCAAGGTCAGGTTGGAGGAGGCTTTGAGCATCCTGGTCTAGTGTCTTTTTCCATAGCCAGGGGATTGGAACTAGATGTTCCTTCCAATCCAAACCATGCTTTTATTCTATAACTTAGTCTTGCCAGTCTTTGGAGCTCTTGTTTGGTTTTGCAACATCGCTGACTATTATTCTGAATTTCTTCTTTATGTAGAAATGCAGAGCCAATATAATGATTCTTTTCACATTCTCTTGCCTCTTTTCCCAGCAGATTAAAATAAAAAATCATGTCTTGAAAGTCTAATGCTCTCACAAAAAAGTTAAATTACTAAATTATATCTATTTTTGCTCTGTGGAAAAAAAGCTAAGATGACTACTCAGCAAATTGTATCTCTCTAGAGCTGATTTTCTTACTAAACTTTTTGTCAATTAACATTAGAATAATAAAAAAGAAAAGGAAGACCACAATCCATACCCTCTTAAAATTTGATGTGAAGAGCTGTGATTATCCATAATAATAGAATAATTTCAGCTGCTGACTTGTGAATGACATTGCAATTACCCATCTTTGCCCTATCACCTGTATGTGGGCACTTCTCTGAATGTGTGGTAACCCAGGAAACTGAATTTGCTGCTTAGTTTTATAATTTACTTGACAGGGTGGTGATTGGTCAAAGGTTGGACTGATGATTGTGAAGGTCAATTCCAACCTATGTGATTCAGTGGTTCATGAATTGGCTAGAAAAGATGAACATACAGTCCAGTATCATCTGCAAACACAGTTGCTTTAACGTTTGGAAAGAGAGGACTTTCCTTCTGTCTTGGGTAGCTTGCTGTGGAGTTGCTCCTGAGCAGGTGCAGACTGGAGCCCTATTTAACCTATTCACAAGGGACAGAACTTCTAAAGTTCCCCCAAACTTGTGGTTATATAGAAATATCTTAAATCTGTTCACCACATAGTGAGGAAGATTGTATTTCCCCTTGTTTGTATTTTTTGTGGGTATTTGGGAACTGTGAAGAAAGGGTGTGTACACAGCTTTGAACAGCTCTATTTTGGTAAGATGCCATTAGTGAAAGGGATATGGATATGTTCGATGCATCACAAGTCTCAAGGCAACTAAGTGGAAACTGCATTGCCAGAGTTTTTTTACTTTCTGTTCTTGTATCACCCATATTTTGAGAGCTCTTTTAACAAAGATTAGAAATTCTCTTTCATTTTAGAATGTACAGTGCCTTATCTAGAATCTGACCTGATGGCCAGATCTCTGTAGTGTCTTTTCATACACAACATATAGGAACCTTTTTTTCTTGTAGCAGCTTTTGTGAGTTAGGAATGAGAGTGTATCCCTTGCACAGCTACAGCCAATGTCACTGAATCTGTCCCTTTCTTACTCCCTGGAGAGGTAAGGAAACTTCTACCTTTTCTGGAGTGAAAGGACAAATATTATCCAGGTTATCTTGCTCTTTGAGGATAACTTTTAAAGATTTAATTTAACGGCTCTGAAGTGGAAAGGGGAAAAGGAATTTCTCAAAAATCAGTAGGTTTGTGAAATCCAAGACAATTTAACATAAGAGTGAGCAATGAGTTAGGATAATGAAAGTCATAGAATCTCATTGAACCATCCTGTGACTACTTGCACCTTTTAAGAGAAACTGCATTAGAAATCTCTGACATTCCACTGTGGTCTGTAATATTAATAAAAAAATCCTTGCCTGATTCTATTTCTGCTTTGCAAAGATTAGTCTCTAGGACATGCAAAAAATATGTAAACCTAGGCAGTATAATTTTGCATTTGGAACAGAAAGAAATGTGTTTAAGAAGTAAGATATGTTATTGGAGATTGTTTTTTCTGAAACTTTCGAATAATTCAAGATCCTTTAAGGGAAAGACAGGAGTAATATATTTCTCTAAATCTACTGTTAAGTAGGTTAAGAAATATAATAATTAGTTATGAGCAATTTTAAGTGAGCTTGACTTTCCTTTTTTTCCCGAGAGAATTGTGCTGTGATCCATGATTCTTGTTTATGTTTCACTGCCTCCAGGCATTAAATATGGGCTTAATAGAGCACGTAGTGGACAGAATGAATAATTATTTGAGCTTCTGACCCTGTTCTGCTCTTGAAAGATTTAGTATCTATTGACATGGGTTTACTCACCCCTGTGTTTTGACTATTGATCATCCTGCGGCTGATGCAAGCACTACTGTAATAGTAAAATTTATGCAATTTTGTGTTCTGAAATTATGCATCAGTGAAGAGCTGAACTAAATGTGTATCTTTCAAAGAGTCTTGGGATGAAAGTCTGTCTTTCATTTGGGCTACAATTCTCTATATACTAATATTACCCAAGGCAATCTTCCCCATCTGTCACACAACCAGGAGAGGTGTACTCCATCTCTCCTATCCTGCCCTACCTTTAGACTTCTCTTCACTATTAATGGTGAGTTTTGAGGAGTTTGTTTTTTATCACAAGTCTCATCCATCTGAGATGTCAGCAAACAGAGTGAAATTGACACCATTTGTGGATTTTTCATAAGTTTTAGAGAAAAATCCTGTCTTATCTCAATTAAGAAAAAACAAAGAGCCCCACCTAGTTAAAAATAAAAACTTTCTATATGTTTAAAAAAAGAGAGATGTCTTTATTTCTTTGCATTGATACTTTACTGTAAACATCAAACTGGCCATGCCAGGTTGTTGCTGTAGCATTGTCCATGATTAGCAGATTGTGTGGAACTGCATTTTGCAGGAAGTTTTGAAAGTTCTGGTAAGTTTACAAGAAGGCATTTCATCATTTCAGTGCAAAAAATGTTTAAGGAGGTGAATAATTTTCCTCCTGTGTCTGTCTCCTTGACTCATTATATTTTTTTTGGTTACGAAAAGGTCTGTCTATTGGAAAAGAGGACAACTTCATGTCATGTAAGACATATCTGTTTTGGAGGAAAGTGTGCTGTCTCTCTTATAGTATATGAAGGATTGTCTTTGACATTGTTTTCAATAAGGGGTTGCTACAATTCCTCATGGAGTTACTGAACATACTGTGCATGCTTTCAGAACACTACAAGGCCTTTCAAAAAAAAAAAAAAAGGCAGGGGTCAAAAGTTTTGCAAATCCTCTTCTAATGAAGTTAGAGACAAATGGAGCAATGTTTTGTCCCTTTGTGAGCCTTGAAGGAGCATTCTGCAAAATAAATGGATCACTGGCAACATGTGTCATTCTTTCTTTTTTCTTTGTGTTTTTTTGCTAATTGACATACTTTCACGCATTTTGGGTAGCACTTGCATGATAAATCCTGAATGACTGCTACCAGTGATTGTATTCTACATTCTAGAGATCAGGCCAGCCATTTGTACAGAGCCAGACAGGCTGGAAGAATGGGCTGTCAGGACCTTGTGCAATTCATCAAGGTTGAGGATAAAGTCCTGTATCTGGGAAGGAATAATCACTTGCACCAATGCAGGCTTGAGACTGACTGGCTCAGGAGCAGCTGAAAAGGACCTGGGAATCTGGGTAGACAGTGAGCTGCACTGCTTGGTAGGTGATGAGAGACACCATAACATGGGAGGATGAGATTTCAGTGCATACAGTGGAGCAAGGGAGATTATGTCTGGATATATAGAAAATCTTTTCAATATGAAGGAAGTGACACATTAAATAAGCTGCCCAGAGACATTGTATTCTCTCCATCTTTGAAGGCTTTCAATGCCAAACAATAAAACCTTGAATAACATGATCCAATCTCATAGTTGACCCTGCTGTGAGCAGGCAGTTGAACTTGAGACTTCAACAGTTTCTTCCAAACTAAATTATCCCATGATTCTATTTTAAATATCAGTGAGTTCCTGGATGCTAATACACTGGATGATATATCTTTTGTTTTCACTTTTTAAATTAACTTTCTTGCTCTGTTAGATAAAATATATTGCAACAAGCAATACTATTACTTGTCTGTTGAGTATCCAGCAGTTACTCAAGATAGGCAGTGGTCAGTTCATGAGGGACCTTATGGCCTTTGGTTAGTTTTACCTGATAAACAGAAGTTGCTAAAAGTGTTTACCTTTCACCACTATTTTAAGAACTTAGGTATGTTTCAGTTTTCTTGAAGACATATAGCTGAAGATTTGGTGCTTATTTTATAGTCTTGTAAAGACTATATTGATGGATTCCACACAGTGAAAAATAGAAGCAAAAAAGCAGAACTTGCAGATAAAAATTGAAAATGACCAGAATAAATGGAAGACTGGGCTCTTCAGTAATTCGATATTTATGCATAGATTTTAAATACAGAGAATTTTTTTTCACATTTTGTGCAATTACTCTTTTCAGCACTTTTTAAACTATTTTTAACACTTCTGCTTTGTTCTCACATGTTTTTATTTCATATTTTGGTACAGAGTTCCAATGAAAGGAATGGCATCTGTATTTGATGCGACTATGGGCCCCAAAATATTTTTCTAGTAGTCCAAAGTCAGTAGCTTCTCCCAGGCAGAACACATGAGTAATTTTAATTTTAAAAAAAAAATTGCTTTGACAGTTTCAGTTCAAAGAATTTTCAGAAGTATACATGGACAAATTTATTTTAAAATTATACAAGTTATAAAACAATTTTCTAATACAAATGTCAGTTCAAAATCATAGAATCATGGAATAGTTTGCAGCTGGAAGGGACCTTAAAGACTATTTATTTCCCACTCTGCTGCCCTGAGCAGAGACACCTTACACCAGACAAGATTGCTCAAACCTGGCCCAGAGCTGCAGCATTCACTACTCTGAACAGCTCATGTCTCACCACCTTCACAGTTAAGAATTTAGCCCTCATATCTAATCTAAACTTATCCTCTTGCAGTTTAAAACCATTGTCTTTTGTCCTATCAGTTCTAGAACCGTGTACAATTTAGTCCAGAAAATAATGTTGCCCTACTGAAGTACAAATTTTGTCCCTTTACTTCAGATTTGTATTGAAAGTGACTCTATTGTAGAAAAATCAGCAACACGTCTTTTAGGCATGATTTCTCTCAGTGTAGCAGTCATTGGAAAAACATCAGTTTTAGTCAATCTGTTTGAAGATTGTCTGGACTCATTTAGTCTGTGTGCATAGGACTTTTCACTGAAAATAAAAGTTTACTGGAATTTTTTTGTATTATGATATGAATAATCTTTAATAAATTGACATCTGTCCACTTCCTGATTTAGCAGGTTCTACTTTCTGGGAATGTTCTTAAAGCTGAAATAATGATGAAGTTATCTTTCTGTTTTTTCCCCCTTGTAACAATTGTTCTTTTTATTACATCTCTGTTTGTATATCTTTGTGTGTACATTAAGAGTTTTGCCTAACAGAGTCAGCAGTAATTTCTTACTCTTCTGTGTTTTGTGGCAGGCTTTTAGGTCCAAGAGCCTTTCTTTATAAGCCAGACCTTCAAGCTCTGAAAATTAAGTTTCCTTTTAGCATACTAAATATGCTTAGTGACTGAGAATCTTAAAATGAAACAGAAACAGTTTCAAGACATTTGGTTTTCTGGTCAAAAGAGAAAGGACAGAGATTTTGACTGCTTAGGTAAAATATTTTTTTATTTACAAAATAGTTTACTTATCTTTCATTATTTCTACAGTATAAGATAAAAACTATCGTCAGAAAACTAGTTTAGTTAAGGAATGGTCTATTAATCTCCTATAACTTCCAAACAGATGTGTTGGTTGAGATACTTAATTTCTCTTCATTCCTAATGAAATATTTCTGTTGAATAAAATGCTGATATTGGTTCCTCTTGAATTACAGTCCCTGTTTTAATGAAAGGTTGGTCTCGGAGTGCTGAAGGTCTGGATGGCTCTGCACTGTTTACTTAAGTTCTTTGCCAGAGGTACAAAAAATGTCCAGCTATAATGGATTTATGGAACTGTTTCAAAAGCTCAAGACTTTCCCATAAACTTTTGATTTTGACTATTACCCTGCCCCAAGCAACAGGTACTGAAAGTGTCAGGAAAAAACCAGGGAATCCTCACAGAAAGTATTTTGATTCCCTGAAAGCTATTTCTTTATGAAAAATCCCAGAGGACCCAAGGGAGCAGGCTTTATGTTTTTTTACAGTATTTAATAATGTCACATGAAAGAAATACTTCTGCCAGATGCTGAGTGATGTTATTTTCAAGTCATACCTGACTAAAAAATTCTCAGCTTTGTTTCCAAGAAGTTAAAGTTGCTAGTCCTACCAGTAAGCATTATATACTCTAGCATTCCTCCATTGACTGGTAGAAAAAGAAAAAATATTCAGATCAGTAGTAATGCAGAGACAAAACAGGCATTAACACAAGCAAATGTCCCTTTTTGTTCTTTCTGGGACATTACAGGAACCCTGAGGTATGAGAATAATTAAATGTGTAATTTAGTGTAATTTTTAGTGATAGCAGTTATGGTTTGAAAGGTCTGTTTTCCCTGTTTACATAGTATCACAACCCCAAAAGTTTCTACCGCAGACTTGATTTGTATTTCTTGGGTAATGTCTTTGCTCTCACAGTTGAGTGTTGGAAAGATTCACTTCTCCTTGGAACAGAGAAAATTGGGATTTACCTCTTGTTAAAAGCAAGTGACCAGTATCTACGTAACAAGGGTGTTTATTTAGGAGGGACTTAGCATGGTAATTGTAGAGAAATACTTGTGTGTTAACAACCCACACTTTCCCACAATATGAGGTTTTTGTTAATGCTTCTGATTTTGGTCTTCATTCCAACCCGTGTCCCACATTTTTCCTTTCTCTCTCTTTTGAGTTTAGTTCCAGGCTGTGTCCCACATTTATCCTTTCTCTCCCTTTTGAGTTTTCCAATCTTTGTGTCCCCTTTTCTACTCCGCTTTTATTTTAATTGGGCCTCAGCTGTTTCTTCATGCTGTCAGTTCTGAAATGTACACCCACCTTTATCTGATGCTGCTCTTTATAGATGTCTTCAGCCTTAACATCTGTGCCTGATAAGGCAGTGAACAATAACTAATTCCTCTTCTCGTGTAAGCTCTCTTGCAGGTATTATTTCTGGGATCTTCAGACATATTGCGGAAGGGAAAATTACACCTTGGCTCTCCCTTTCATATTTAATAATATATTTCAAAAGAGATTGTTAGAGTGAATGTAAAATTTCGACTGCATTAATGAAAAAGATATAACACTTACTAAAAGGTAGTACTTCCAGTGAATAACAGGACCTAAGGTCCTCTGAGTCTTTACCAAGTAAACCTTCCATCAAAGCTAAATTTTTAAGAAATGAAGGGTGTTGCATATTCTTATTCTTGTTATTATTAAGATAGGATGGTATATTTTGCAGGTTACTAAGCCGTTGTAAGCCCATACATTTATCATTGTTAAATATAATATGGTTTGCTTGGGCTTGCTGCACTTAATTTAATTAAAGTTGTCCTGTTTTTCTCCTTATTTTAGAGACATTAATAACCTGCATAACTTTGCTCTTTAGCTAAACACTTTTTGCAACCCAGGAGTTGGAAGTATCAACATTTGGCTTTACACATGAAAAAATCCTTGGAATCAAAGAGGGGTGAAAAGTCCTTAGACAGACCAAGCATATCTTGTATGTTTGGTGGTGATCTTCTAAAAGCCAGGCTGTGAGTAGCCAAAGAGATAGAAACTATTTTTTTTAATCTTGAGAGTCTGGTCCTGTGGGTCAAACTGGAAAGTGTTAATGGCACATTTTGGAAGGCTCTGCTACCACCATCTCTTTCTTGCCCTTGCTGTGCCAAGGCTCCAGGAGCTGTCAGATTAGCCACTTTCATAATCAGCAAAACTTATATATACCACTGTAAATATACTATGAAGTATAGCAACCCTCTTCTCTCAGACAGTGTGCATGGTGAGCTACATCAACAGTTTAAATACAGATGCTTTCATAAATACAAAAGGTTTAATAAACTTCTGTAAAGAATTTTTTTTTTTGTAAGGTGCTGTCTATAGAAAGCAAAGTCATACCAAAATTCTAACTAAAAGTTTATGGCAAAGGACTTTAAAGCATTGGCAAAAAACAGCTTTAGGTGCCTAAATTAATGTCTGACAGAACTCAGCAGTCCTGAGTCAGAAATGATTTCAACTCAACGTAAGTGTTTGGTTTTGGACCTGTAATTTCAAAGAAGGGCTTGAAAGTCTTCATTAAGAGTTTTGGGAGAAAGGGATGCCAGAAGCTGTGGTGCAAAGCTTGTTGCCTTTGGCACAGGCCAGCGCAGAGGCTCCTTCCCCAGTGCTTGTTTCCATCCCAGCTCCATGCAGGGCTGTGTGGAGCACCTTGGGTTACAGCACTGCTGGAGCACCAAGCAGGACCTCGAGGAGTTTGATCAGCTGTGTCACCCAAAAACCCAAACTCTCACTGAGCGGAGTTAATGCCTCCACATGGGAGTTTTGAAAGACAAAAAGGAGTCCAAGGTGAACCATTTCAGTAATTAGTCTGGAAATACTATTGATGGTAGTATCAAACCCCACCATGTTCCAAGCCTGAAGGGTTTGTGTGACCTGAGGGGCGAGGGACCTTTCACTCAGCTTGGGTGTCTTGGGTGAGGCACTGGACATGAGTGCATAGGCAAGGTCTGAGCCGAGCACATCATCAGTGCTGCCTTAGATACCAAGAAAAGCTTTTCAATCAAGCAGATGCTGAAAGTTTAGGAGACCCTGGTGATCCCACTGGAAGTCTGAATCAGTCTCTGATTGAAAGGAGAAAGTGTTCACAGATGCTGTACTGCAGTAGCCTGAATATGTGGAAAAGTGCTGGTGATGGGTTGCTCTTTCCTTCAAATATGTTCACAAAACCCGGGCAGCTGTGGCATCACTGCCTGCCCTGATTAGGGAACAGACTTTAAGTTCCTTTTTTTCTGGCTAAAATTTTTTCTATTGAGTAAGTATTTTAGTGTGATTATTCTTTTTTATTTATTTATTTATTTTTTTTCTGTGAGGGAGAGGGTGTCCTGGAGTTCCTAGGACCATGGTCACTCTTGTAGATATTCAGTGTGCCTTCCATCTGGACTCACAAACAAGATATTTCAGCTACTTCTAGAGAAAAAAAGAATGACATAAAATAGAGAGTTGAGATTGATATATTTTTTTCCAAATCCATAGTAGAGCATAGATGATGTGCAAAATGCACAAAACCCAAGAAAAATCAAAAGTATTTGTCAATTAAATCAATTTTTTAGAATAGCATTTTTTTTAAATTTCAAATTTATTCCAACATGATAATATTCATATTAAGAGAGCCAGGCCTATGCACAAAGATTTGTTGTCACCCAGGGGATTTCCCTGCCTTGTGTGAAACTGAAACCTCCCTTTACAGTTTTTTTTCATCTGTCGCTTGATATGGAATTAATTAGAAACTCATCTCTATTAGTTTCAAAATCTGTTTCTTTCCACTTCCTTGAGTTTTATTCTGATTGTATTCAATGATTTGATGTACATTTTACTTTTGTACAGAAATATGCCAAAACTCAAAAGCTGGTATTTCTTCAGCTGACTCATCCTCTTGTGCAACATCTCTATTGATAGTTTCTCTGAATGTTTTTGTGCTTTTCAGAGAATGCTTTGTGGGCTTAAATGCCAATGATTTCCCAAAAAAATCACATCTCTGAACTTTATATATTCTTCAAAAGTTTGTTGTGGTTCCTGATACAAAAGAGACTGCAAAAATAACACCTGCTTAATAAATCCCTTTTACCAAAACTGGCTTTGATTTGTGTAATTTTTCTTTAATGACATAAACAACATGAATCATAATAAAACATGATAATTGTTATTATGGTCAAAATTCCAAAGTAAATTTGTGTGAAAGCATTGAGACTTTTTGTAGTCAGAATTATTTACAGTTTTTCAGAATTTAATCAATCATATTGAGTTTTCTTACTGAAATGCTCTGATTTTTCCATTTTGCCCACAGTCTTTATTCAGGATTTGTTTTTAAGAGGTAGTGTTTGGTCCCACCACAAAATTTCTGAGTTGCTTTGTCTAAACAAGCAAGAAAGATAAAAATCCTTTGAACTGATCCCAGAGAGCTTTCCAGTACCTTTGTTGTATGTATGTCTTGACATAGAGTGGCAACTGTGTAATAAATTTTATAGTCATGAAAATTTGTTTTCCTGTCTGTTCTCTAATTCCTAATTAATCTGTGATAGGATTTCTTCACAAATGCACCACCAAAGTGCTATAAAAGTGTTGTGTCTCTTCTATATGAGAGGTAAGAACATAGAGTTCATTCAACCACGTGCATCTCTGGAGGTCAAAAGTGGCAAAATTAGAAATAAATCAGGTGTTTGCTTGTTTGAATGGTAAAGCTGTGCTCCTTTGAATTAATGAACTATTTTCCATAGTATTATGCCGAGACCTTGCTTTGCTTAGATAAGGAATTAGATAAGCACTTTCAGCTCCAGAATAATGAAGTTACCTGTCATGACCACAAATGTGGTTCTTTAAATATACATTATGTCTCCTCAAGTAATTTCAATTTAGGTATGTCCCTGTTCTTAGGATTTATTGAAGGCAAGTTGCTACACCACAGAACTTGCAGGTAAAGTTCTAATGTCTGCATGGAATGAGCGCAAGTGGCACAGCAGAAAAATGAAGAGCTCTTTGGGTGACTGTGGAGAGGTCAGTCTGGATTTCACTGACAGAATGAGGTAATGAGATTTCCACAGCATGCCAGGCTTTTTCTGGTGGTTTTTATCCTACTGTAATTAGGCATATTGTTCAGGTGAGCAAATCCTAGGTGCTTTCACTGTGAACAATACTAAACTTGATTCACTTCCTTCTGACTGATCTGAACACAAAGCAGGTGAGTTTTTTAATTTACTGCTACACTGATGATGCATCAGCTGTTTTTCTTTTTATTTCCTATTAACTTTTGTGAAGCTTTCACTAAGCTTTCAGGGCATTTAAAGTTTTTTGTTGTTGTTGTTGTTTAAGTATTTTGAAGACTTTTTCCCTTTATAAAGTTCTTTGGTTTTCTTGGGTGATTTTTTTTTTTGTTGTTGGGGGGGTTGTTTTTTTTAGCCTTTACAGCTCTTCATCTAACACTTTAAGTAATTGCTGTACTCTATTTAATTGGAATGACAAACAATAGAAAGTTAATTAACAAAAAAAAGTCCAACGGGGGGCAAGTAAGTAGAATGGTAAAGAAGCCATGATTTACAGTATTTGCACAACTTTCTTTATAAAGTAATTACTCTTCATTATAATAATGCCAGGAGAGCAAATAGAAAAAAAAAATGTGTTGCATTAGCAAACAATTAATGAGCATTTGTAGCTGAATGGAACCCACTTTTATGTATTATTTCATTAAAAGTTTACAATATCCATGAAACCAGAGAATAAATAAAGGTAATGATTTCAAGGTAATGGTCTCCTAGGGGGCATGAATATTGAACAAATCTGTTAGTCTTGCCTACTTACTTAAGCCTTAGAACCAGGGGCTTTTTATACCTTAATTTTTCTATCTCTTTCATTGAAAGATCAAAATGTGCTATTAGATAAAACAGAAATGGGCACAGGTATTTCAAATTTATCATTAGTGCTATATTCTTTATTGAGACTTAACAAGAGCTCACTTTTTCTGTTAAATGCCCCACAATTTAAATACTTTTTTCATTGTGAAGATAGCTCCTTGTGTCTTTGAAGAAAGTAGCAAGTATTTTGTAGAAGTTAGCAATTTCTGAAAGAGTGATCAGCATTTCCTTGGCTGTGTATCAAACTACAATTTTATTTGGCAGTTTTCTATCAAGGCTACGCTTCCAGTCTTCGTGCTTGCATGCATGCTTAGGTGACAGGAAGGCTTGTCACCCTCTTCATCACTGTTCCACAAATTTTGCATTCTTAGGCAGACCTAGTTAGCAGCTTCTTCATTTCAGCTGCCAGAAAAGCTTGATAATGTTGATAGTTTCAACACACTGGTTTTTTTTCCTTACGTCATGAAAATGTCGTGTAACTAATGGGTACAGAGACTGTCTGAAAGGACAGCTGGAGCTTGTGTAAAGAAAAGTTCATATGAGGATCTTAGTAATTTCAGGGTGCTTTTTTAATTCAACATTCTACATAGCTACAGAAGCAGCCACTGATGCTCATTTTCTTGTGTCCTTCTATTCCCAGTTGTCTGCCTGTATTCATCTGTTGGTTCTTGTGCCATATTTAGATTCTAAAAGTTTTGGGAACAAAGTTGTCTCAGTTGTGTGTTGCTGTGGGGTCTAGTGCAAAGGAGTGCTGGTTCTTGCCTGAGCTTCTTAAAAACAGTAACAATGAGAAAATAATTGTCAGGTTTCTAGTAAACCTCTGTTACTGCTTTACCATTCCCGTTTCTAAGTAGATCCAACACTAAGTTGTTTGTTTTGTTTTTTAGGCTGAGCAGTCCTCTGAAAGGAAGTTTGAAAAAGGGATCTAGAAGTTCTGGACAATCCTTTGAATACTCAGTATGGAAATGGCAGTGATGATTGAAAGTTGATTCAAATCTAAACCAAACTTCTGGGTTAATTGAATTGAGCTGGAGGCTTTGTGTGGATTTTTTATCAAGACAGATCCTTCTGAAGAAGATTTAATACATTAAAAACATAAAAGGAAACTAACAGGAAGGTGATGAACTTCCCAAAACCACAAAGACTGCCTTTAATATTATTTTGAAATGGGGAATCACCTTATTCATACTGATTCATTCTATATGATCTGGTTTGCACTATTTTTAGTTTAGTAGTTGGATGAATTTGAATGGGCAGCTGTTTCCCGACTCTCTGAAACATCTAGATTTTTATCCAAAGAAAATTAATGAAAATTGTTTCTGTTTTTATGAAAAAAAAGTAGTTCTTGAGAGGATCTGTAGACAAATGCTGTTCATCTGAAATGGAATCTTGCCAAAATATAGCTTTAATTTTACAGAATTTATGCGATTTTTTATGTGTTTAGGCAGAGAGATGGAGTTCCTTGTGGAGAGGCAGGAGTCCTTCACACACTTGTCTACCTGATTACTTTTCCCTGCTGGAAGTGTGACTAACTTGCTACCTGGAAGGAAGAGTAATGGAATTAGGAAGGCGTGAACACGTTAAAGCATCTTTGTTTTATCTGAAATTCAAGCCCCTGATATTTCCTGATGAAGCATATGAAATTATAATTTGGACATGGGCATGTATCAGACATGAATCCTTTGGTGGTTCTTCTTAATGAGGAATGTCAGTTTTTCTTCTCTTTCTTTTATCCAATTCATAAGGGCAAACCAGCCCACATCTTTGGAGATCTGTAACATAAAAAACAATTTCTAACCCCACAGACTGTGTCAATTCAAACAGCACTTTTACAAGCACAGTGACAATCTATTGCACTTCTTTAGAGAGTTCATTTTTGGTGTCAGCTATAGCATCATAATGTGCACTGTATGATTGTTCTACTTAGTGAACTGCTGATGTGTATAATGATGCACCTGTTAGTCAAGAAATCCCTCAGAAGCCAAACGGTGCTATTAAATTGACATACTCACACACAGCCAGAACTGTCAGGATGCTTCCTCTGCATTATTCAATATTTTCTGCTTTATGGCCATTAAAGACAATAATAAAACAGCTGTCACTGAGTGTATGTTGTCAAATATCAGTGAGATGATGATAGCAATGTGGTGCATAGTGCAATAGCTAAGGATGGGTCAGTGTTTTTATTATCAACCCTGGGTTTTTTCTCATGTGTATACGTCTTTGCCCTAGGCAGGAACTTTCCAGTCAGCAGATAAGTCCTGGAGTAATGACCAACTTTTGCACTTGCAAAATTTTCAATAAATATAGCCATACAACTTGATTTATTTTCTGGAAATAAAGTTTAATGACAAACTGCCATTGAATTTTGCCCAGCTTTGTGGGTCTACCACTGATGCTGAGAAATGTTCTGACTTCTTTGTCTCTCTGTTCAACTAGACTACCTTTATTACCATGGAGAAAAGGTTAAGAGAAAGAATGGACAGACATTCAGTGTATCTTGAGTTGCAACATCATAAAGAAATTATTTAATACATATTTTTCAAGAACACTCAAATACTAGGGAACCTTGGGGCTTTTGCTTAAACTCCTGCATATCTCTTGGCCACCTAAGTTTGGGGTGAGGCTGCCTGCCTTTCTAAGGAAGATGTCAGGATCACTGCCAGCTGTCAGGCTCTGTTTGGAAACTTTTCCACTGATAGGGCAAAGGGAATAAATGATCATCTGAGACCTGTTCACTGCACAGTCCCAGTATGATGGAGGGACTCTGCTTAAGCACCAGAGGTGTGACAGCCTTGTCTCCACAGACGGCCCAGGAACACTCCTATGGAGAAGAGATGTCAGTAGGAAATATCATGACCTTGAATGCCATTCTATGGAGCCATGTGGTGTTTATCACCAGCATAACCTCAGGATTACAAGTATTATTTTAAAATAACCCAAAGATATATAAATATATTATTTCTTTACATGAGTAATTGTAGGAACATTTTTTCTTGTGTAACAAACACATCAAAAAATACTGCCCTTCAGAAATGTTTCAGTACTTTCTCCTGCCCTTATAAATATGTCATACAGATACATAGTATATTACAATATATTGATGGAAACCAGTTATGCTAAATTCCACTTAGCACAGGACCATGCCTCTTTCTTTAGATCATGAGTCAGCATCCTGATTGGTTTAATGATCACTTACTAAGATAAAGAGCAGGCTATAATTGGAATAAGACCAGACAACAGAGAAGAACAAAGGATCAAATATTTTTTGACATGACTTCCACTTGTTTTAAAAAACCAAACCAGAGAGGGAAAAACTGAACTAGATTGACATGAAAGCCCTTGGAGAGATGTTCTAGCCAAAGAAAAACCAAGGTCTATTACCACAACTGTTTCATCTGGCTTCAGATTATGGAAAAAGGTTTCTGAAATACACAAGAGCCTGCATATGGTCTCATTTGCACCTTGATTTGGGCAGAGGCATCTCTTGTCATCAGACCATAAGATAGGTGTCATAGCAAACATGGATAATTCACCTGACCAAAAGTATCTGTGACAAACTAATCCATGACACATAATCCAGATGACATTTTAATGTTTACAAAGAAAAGAGGGGAAGAGCACAACATGAGTTATATTAGAGATCAGAAAACATGGTGATGATGGGAGCTATTCTGTGCTATGTTTTTGAAGTTAGCTGAGATGATTGGTGAAGCTGAGAAGCCAGTGTGATGAGATCCTCTCTTGAACTATAAGTCAAATGAGGCTCAGCTGTAAAAAACACAGTTTGAAATTACATTTAATATTTCAGGGCAAATATTAGAAAGATACCATTTCAGTGATTGAATTGACCATACTGTAAAATAAAGAAAGGGTGCCTAACTTCTAGGGAAATGAAATTCAGTGCAAATTATTTCAGTCCAACTATGCTTTATATAATGAAGTAGCCAACTATATATTTTGCTGTATCTTCTCCTTACTTCCATCTCCCAAATAGGTTAGGCACTCTCTGGCAATATGATCTATCATTTGTTTAAATATTGGTGTTGGCGCCTAAATGAGTTGTCAGTGATGAATAATCTGATTAAATGGTTAGAAGTTGTTCTTTTTCAGGATTTTTGTGTTAGAACATATATATTAGACTGTCTTTTCTGATTATCACAATTTTGCAGTTTTAGATTTCTGAAAACTTCAAGTATATATTCTAATATTTTCCAACTCTAATCTCTGCCTGAAAGGGAATGGATAAAATTAATTAGTAAGGGCATATTGCTAGCTACCAAAAAAAATCCTCCAACCCTAAACTCTTGTTATAAAACTTCACCCAAGGATTTACTGACAGAAGACAAAGAAGATGTGAGAAGACAGAAGATGTGAGAAAACAGTCTAGAACATCACAAACTCAAGAAAATCCTAAAGGCAGAATATGATGCAAGGAGATACTCTTTGAAGCAGTCAGTGACTCCAGAGATGATGCCCTGAACAGCGATAGCTGGGCATTTGTAGAAGTCAAATGTCATCATGACAGGTAGGAAATTTATATGGTCATCTCTGACCCACCTCTGTATTTCCCCAGTAAATTAAAACTTATCCTTCATTGTCATGTTTTGCAGTATTTGGTGCAGAGGGTGATATTCTTCAATGACAGAGAATTCCTTCTCTGTTTTTGCCTTCATTCCAACTCTTGCAAATAGATGAAGTTGCTGAATGCACCCTCCTTGCTGTCAACCAGTAATTAAGTGTGAAATTGTCATCTTACAGAGTGAGCTTTCTTTGCCCTTAGAGGCTTTCTTCCTTTCACGTTGAAGTACCTCTAGCAAGACATGTCCCTTTCAATAGCTTCTGTTCTCATCTGACTCTCTCAAAATGCCTTGCAACATAATTCTTTTATCCTCACAGCATGATACCGCTTTTATAGCCCTTTTCAACCTACAATGAATTATTTGTTATTCAATAAACTGTTTTCTGAATTTGCAGATACTGTTCAATTCCACATATTGTGTTCACTTAGAATTAAATTTTTGCTTGGAAATGTAATTAATACCTATGATTTCTAGGAATGAAAAGAGGAACAATAAATAAGTGAGTGATTTAGCTGGTTTATAACTTAAGGTACATTCATCACATCAGGACAGAAACAACTGAGCTTATGCCAGAAATGTGGACAAAACCAAACCTCCACTTCCTTTCAGTCCTGCAGTGTAGACCTGGCTTCAGGCTGGGATGACATCCAGTCCATCTCCCAGCCTCCCTAAGGTCACCACCTAAAAGCTTTAAGGACTACAAATATTTACCTCCAGATGCTCTATTATTCAGTGAAAAGGGTGTCTTTCTACCTAATAAGTTAGAAATACCAAACAGGGAAACTGGCTCTGTCTTTGAAAAAAAAGTAATTTTAATTATTTTCTGTGAGAACCCATTTCAAAAGTCTGTAAAACCAATTAGAAAGAATTATGGCCAGAATGGATTTAGCAGTGAAGTGCCAAGGCCTGTTCTTGTGAAGTTACTCTGAAGGGCTGTCTGATGCTTTCAATACAGATACAGAACTCTTCCAAGTCCAGGGCTTGGAGTTCAGGAGTCTAAGGCACCTCTTTGTCTCCTAGTGGGGGGAAAATTTGCCTCCTCCTGATCCAAGTATCATGGATCATAGTCACCAGGCAAAGGTCATATGACACACAAGCCCACAGGTAGGGACAATCATCTCCTATACACCCAGTAGCCTGGAAACCATTCTTTGGCTGTTGAGTGTGTCCCACAGAGGAAAGAATTGGAAAAGAGTCTGTGATGTGGAAAATATGGCTTCCAACACTATTTCAGGGATATGGAAATGCTGAGAAAGAAGAAAAAATAAAAAGAAATTTAAGGGAAGTCTTTCCCTTACAGCAGAGCCTTGTAAATCTATGCAGGACACACCTGCTTATATATATAACTATGTATAACTATATATATAGCTATATATATATAGTCAAATATATCTTCAATACAAAATTATTAACAGCTGTCTTTATAAATGCAATGTATATACTGAGCACTCACTGCATTTTATTCCATTCCTGAGACCATATTCTTCTTGCTGACTGTCAGCTACAGCCTCTGATTGATTGCTTTATAGCAGGTGCACACCGCATTTACTACCCTGGCAAAAGCAAAGTTTTTATAATTTCCTCTTAGCAGGGTCAGGTTCGAATATACCTGTATTAAGTGAGAAATCTTACCCTTCCTTGTGCTAATAACTAATATATTAGTATGTAATAAATGGAAAATTATTCCTATTGTTAACCTTAAATATTAAAAAAAATTATAAATTAGAAAATAAATATTAGACTATCTTAAATAAGAGTGCAAATGTTAGTTCTAGTGCTTTTTTTAAGAGAAAAGATCAAGAGTTCTTTTTGAGGCCTTATAATACATAGAATTACGTTTTTAAAATGTTACTGAATGCTCTATGTTAAATTTTGTTCCTTAAAAATGATTTCTGAAAGATTCAGCTAAAGTGGCACTACAGAAAATGTTGGAAATTTCTGTATTTTGCAGGGAAATTTGCATGACTTATTAAATTTGCCTGTTATTTTACAATTTTCTACCCAGTTCTTTATAAAGTTATAGCATGGAGTAAGAAATGAGTAATTGGCAGATCTGTTTATCAGCAGTGTTTTGTTTGGAATGGATGACCATTAAAATACCATTAAAATCTGGGCAGTGGCATGGTTAGAGAGGGTGTCCACACATCAGCTCAGTTGGCTCTATATATCTATTCTATATACCTGCAGATGACTGAAATTTGGAGAACTTAGTGAAGACAAAAAGTTCTGTAAGGATAAAAGCAGGAATGGGGAAAAGGAGAAGTATTGTAGTGCTAAAAGATATGGAAATGTAGGTGAACTGGGGACCTTGGAGATAAACAATAGTTTTTCTTGTGCACAGAGTTTTTATTTAAAAGCTTGATAAGAAAAAAGGATAATATAGACAGTGGAACATCAAATTCGAGATTTCTTTAAGTGATTTGTGTATTTGCTGCTTACATTCTATTTTAAAAGTATATTCAGAAACTTGGCAGAGCCTTCTTCTAGCCTGTCAGTTGTGAGACTGTTAACCAGAAGATGATAGACATGAGAAGAGACCTGCCTTCCACTATGTCCCACAGTGCTGGTGGTCCAGTGCCAGGGTTTCCTGGAAGCAGCCTAGTTAGGGGATCTGTCTTGTTCTGCTCCAGTAATACATCTCAAGATTAAAGATAAAACTGTAAGCGTTGACAAGCGTACAGTTTTATCTTTCTGTGGCTTCATGCAATTTGATAAAGAAACTTGGCAAGTCACTCCTCATTCTTCTTAGCTTGGCTTACTGACTCCTCTCATTGTCAGGCAACCACAGTAGTGCTTTGTTTCTGAGAGTGGAAAGGATGGCATATGGATTATTTTAATAGTTGTTTGCTTGTTTTGTTTTTATGCAAATCTTTTATTCCCACTAGCACTTATAAAACCTAGAGGAGATTTATTCCTGCTTTGGAGTTCACTGGTCATATCTGATCACATCTGCACAAGTTATGTGTGACAACTTGAACAACTTTTGAAATGTACTTTGGAGAAGTATGTCAGTAATATTTTTACCTTGTTTAGGTTTTGCTGCTAGCAGCAAGTTATATCAGAGTTGCTACTGCCAAGGAGCCAACTACTGAGTGAATTTTTCATTTCAACATAATCATTTTCATGGTTTGTCTGCTCAAGTAAACATGGCTATTTTTGCTCTCAGGCAACAGAAAACATTCATAAGGTCAAATATAGTGTAAACAAAAACCTGTATCCTGAAGCACAGCGAAAACACAACATTTTTTCAATGTGTTTTGACTTCTGTTGTTTTCTCATGGCTTTATATGGTCTATATAGGAAAACCTCATACTACTGTTGCTATTCCTGCTGTCAAGCGCAGTTTTAAACTCCTTTTCCTCACAGGGCTTGCTATTTAGGAGAAAAGCTTGGTTCAATGGAGTTCAATAGTTGCCCTTTCCTTCAGAGAACTGAGCTTTCTCTGTTGACAAGTGTGCTGGGAACTCTTTGACCTCATCTTTCACATTCCCTATTGCACAAATGATACTGAGTTGTGACTTCAACACGTGACACGGTGGGTGACTTCCCCATTTGCTGAGCCTTCTGTTATACCTTTTAAGCAAAATCGAAAAACACTGTTTCTTGGAATCCTGGAAATTACAAATTTGATTTTCAGCCCTAAAGGCTGGCACAGCCTTTGCTAAGGCTTATGCTAGTTTACAGCAATTGAGATGCTCAACCTAAAGGGGAAGAAAGGAATTTAGAGCTTTAAAATCCATCTTAGACATTAAAACATAATTAAGGATAACATAATCTAGTTTGTCTTAGAGAGGAGCTCTGACAGGATTTAAATTCTATGTTGATGAGATTCAAAAAATGCTCTGTGTTTTTCCTTCTTTTTCTGCACTTGGGGCATAGCACATCTGTAGTGTTTGTGCTGTTGAACAGACAGAAAGGCTTGCAACAGATCTAGTTTTAATTTGAGCCATATTTTGGGGAAGGATTGTTTTTTATTGAACAGCAGCAGTTGCATCTTCATTTTGAATGCAATTATATTTCCAGATGGAAAATATTTTAGTCTTGTAAACACAATATTTTAGTGTTGTGGCTCTTCAGCTACTCCTGAGCTAAGTAAGTGTTATTCAGATTATGCTGCCTAGCAGGCTTTGCATTCTAGTGAAAATTAGAGTGTGGAATTTCTATTTTTCCCCAGAATTCCACAGAAAAGGAAACTTAAAATAGATATTATCCTTGTGAGATGAGCACTAGTCTGATGTGTAAGAAACTGCTCTCCTAATACTTAGGTGCAGATTTTAATGACCTCCTTTTAATAGTAAAAAGCATCTAAAGGGCTATGAGCCAGAAGGGAGGAGCCTTGGTCCATAGATTGCCCAAATTCTAACACAGGGGCCCAGCAGTATCTAATCAAATCTCTAAATCTTCAGCTTTATAGTGGCATTCCAATTCCATATTAATACATGAGTTTCAGTCCGATTCTCCTCATCCCAAAAGTAATATCTTTCTATATACATGTTCTATTTCACAACTTCTGCAAAATATTTCTTCCCAGGAATGCATATGTAAGTGTGGGTATGTCTTGTGTGTGTATCAATATCACTGTAATTACTGTGTGATCTTCTCAGAAGTTAGAGCATCAAAAAAGAATACAGCTGTAAGAAGATTAATAGGACAGCTAGCCCTAAACTGCCCTAAGATGAAAGGATGTTGGTGTGTATACTTTGGGTGGTGCATTGAAACAAAAAAATGCTGTGCTACAACTGGCTTGTGTGTGATGGATGTTAACAGAGGGGTAAAGATGAGACTGTGGATTACCATGGAGTCAAGTTGCTGTCACTGGTAGCACTGGAGGCACCTGGAGTAAGGAATTTGATGAATGTGCTCTTCTAAAGTAAAACTAACAGGAAAAAGAAGTGAAGTGGAGAATATTGCAGCCATAGCTCTTTAGAATCTCCTCCCTGCTACATTCAGCAGCTGCCATTGCCCAAATGTTTGCCATTGTCACCAGACAATGAAGCTCCACAGAGCCGGGTTACTTCCTGCTGAAAGCAAGACTAAAATGAGCAGGCAGAAGTAGAGAGGGGATGAGAGACACTGTCAGAGACAACAGCTAGAGCTCTTTGTTCAGTTACTCACCTGCTATGATGGTTGTCTATGAGACTTGGCAAACTCCTAATTTACAGTCTGCTTTTTGCTTGTAACACCTTTAAAGTTAGCCTGCAATAAGTTGCTTGGGAGCACAGAAGGGAAAAAAAATAATTGCCTATAGAAAACCAGTGCTGTGCCGAGTTAATGAAGACCATTTTGACCACAGAGTGAAAAATATTGTAATTGAAGGAAGAAATAAAACTATTCATGTCATTTTGAAAGACTAGGATCTAGAATAACAGTAAAAATGAAGAGGAAAAAATGAAGAGGTTGAACACACCACCAGATAAAAAGGTGAGGGGTAACCAGAAGATGAAGATACTAACGGCTGAAAAGGTAAGGCATAAACTCCAATAAGCTGAATTCCTTATGATGTTTCTGACGTTCTGCTCCAGTTCCCAATAATCACTAGGATTATTGGTGCTCTTCCTGCAAGTCTTAAGACAATGACTGTTAAGAATTTATTCTCTTTTGCATAGCTTTTATTTAAGAATGAAAACTGCTTTGAAAACCAGAGCATTGGTCAAAATTTAAGAGGAAATAAAGAAGACAGATAAGACCCACAGGCAAAAAAAGATGAAAACAGCAGAGAGCTGATGATGAAAGTTCAGATTTAATCTCACTGGAGAGCTTCAGTTGGGTTGTTTCCAGAGGCTGTCTCTCCAAAGAAGCAGGTTGTGGTAATTTGCTTACAGTCTGCCACTGGCTTTGATGGCGTTCAGGTGCATCAGTCCCACAGTAGGCAAATTTCGTGTGAGTTTAAAGAAGACAGGCCGGCAGAGAGGGGGAGAATAGCTTTGTCAGAAGGCAAATTGTATTACTTTGTTCATCACTGTAATTAACTTCATTTGATTCAGTGTTACACAGCTAGCTGAACCAAGCATATGTGAGCTGCCCTTGGGCTAGATGCTATATGAACAAGTCTATTCTGAAGACATGTGATATTGAATTAGGTAACATTTTAGAACTGACTTAAGAAGGATTTGGACATTTAGATGCTTTGGAAATTGCTAGGAGTCCCAGTCTGTGTTTTCACTAGGACCTAGAAACAAACGAAAGGTTTCCACATTTGTTCACTGATTTTCAAAGTGTCAAAGCGAGTGGGCATTAGGAGTTTGAGGTCTTTGTCATTTGATGGGTTTGATCAATTGTTCTGCTGCTTTGAATTACTTTTATCTTTCTGATCATGAGCAGCTGTCTCACAGCTGTCACTCACTCTGGGGCATCATCCACATTTGCATATAGGTTTCTAACTTTTGTCTTATGTCTGAGATTTGGACACCTTTCATCTCAGGAATGAAATATCCATTTAACTTTGAAAATAAACCTCAACCCTTCCAGATTGTGATTGACAATTCTGCATGCTAATAACCTTAGACAGTAGGTGAAAAGCAGTTCCTACTGGACTGTTTTGGCTTTTTTCTCAGTTTCTCATTGTTTCAAGTGTTGATGGGTTTCATGTTGTTTATTGATTTTTAAAATAAAAACTATTACCATGGATTTTCCATGATTTCCAGCACTCTGTTTTGCAGGCTGAGCCACCAAAGACTTGAGCTATCTAAAACAATCTGACTTTGTGATGTCATGGACTATTTTTTACTTGAGTAGTAGTTCCCCATCTTTGCGGTTGGATATATACAGACAATGGAACAAAATGACATCTAAGGCTTGCAGTAAAAAAGAGGTAAGCCAAGAATATGGGCCTGTGGTTTATGAGAAGAACCTTTTTCTACGTATATAAACTTGGGTAAAACTAACTATTTAGAGAGGAATATTTTTTCTCTGATTTTTGATTTTTTTAAATTACAAAAACCCTGGGATTTGGACAACTGTTTTCTCATCAGGATCTTGGCTTTGCTGTGCATTACTGACATTTATATTAAACCTCAGTACATCGGTATTTCATTTTTTTGGCAAAGCAGCAGGTGGAATATTTGAACATCTGCCCATCAGCCATAGAATCACACCTCATTTATTGAGAGAACTTGCCCCATTAATTTGGACTTGTCCTTTATACACTGTGCTGGGACTTGATTTAAGCCTTCTATTTATCAAAATTTGTACCACTGAACATTTTTACAGTACAGCTTTCACTAACCTGGTATTATAAATGTCACTATGCTAGGAAATTCATTCATTGCCTTGACTTGGAAAATTAGTTTTGAACGCCAGGTGCATAAAATACATACTAAACTGAGTACTGTTATGCAACTTTGTTGATTAACTGCTATTGTTACTGAGCAACTACCAGTATAAGTGGTGTTCAGTATGACTAACTAATATGACTAATGCCTTTTTGAGTTTTATGAAACCATCAAACATGAGGTATAGAAACTAGGATGAGTAAAAAGGGTGAAGAACTGGTTTTGTTTCAACAAGAAACAAATATGTATACTGCATTGATTAGCTCTGGCTGACTCTTCAATCCCAAGTATGCCCTAGAAACCAGATCTCCTGATTAAAGCTGTGTCTGTTGATCTATTGTGAACTTACATCTTTAGAGAAGAGTGTTTGTTGAAGGGCAAATTACTGTGGTGTAATTTGAAGGAGCGGGTTCTATGGAGAAGAACAAGAGCAAAAGGTGAGCATTGCAAACTGCCAAGATTCTTGTCACAATGTATTTGTCTTGAAATGATCAAATAATCTGTTGAAAGAGTTCTACTTTTCAGCATAAGCGCTTTAGACTTTTTCTATTTTGCTCAAAATTTTTACTGAACCTGAAATTTTTTGTACAAAAATTATTTTAGTGTAGGCCATTTCTGCTGCTATGGTAAAAGTCAGATACCTGGGAGCTCTGGCATGTGGTTATTGAGTGTGACAAAATGCAGAGACCACAGTGCTGTGATACACTGGCTATTGCAGTTGTGGCCTAAGGAACCAGATTAGTTTTGCTATGAGATTCATATGACATTAATGAAAAGGTATATAAAACTGGGTTGTTTATGGGCATCTTGGTTTCTGTAACTTGAAGAGATCTTGAGTACACACAAAAACCTAAGTTCCCAGTTTTTCGAGTGTTCAAGGTTATAAAAATAGGTTGCAAAGACACGCACAGGGTAGGTATCCTGTTCTGGGTCCGCAAAGCAGAATGAAGCCCCAGCTCAACCCTGAACTGGGTGCAGTTTTTTGGCTGAATTTACCTATTGTTGTCTGGAAGTCAGCAATCTCTGATTACCCAATCCTTGGCCAGACTTCTTAGCTGGGGCACAGCTTCTGGAAAGGATCCCATGATTTCTCACAGGACTGTGATGGCTTGTGTCCATCTGTCTCAGGTGTCTCTGTTCCTTTCTTGCCCACACTCCTTGGTCTGGGGTTAGAGCTGGCAGAGCCAGATTAGGTCTCTCACATGTTTGACAGTATGTGAGTTTGGCAGTAAAAATGCCTGGTCCTTTGCCTCCCCCTCTTTCTTCACTGTGTGCCCAAAGGGACCTCTCATTACTGCTCTATTTTGGTCCCTGTGTAGATTCTGTGGATAAAATAGTACCTGAAAAACTTTAGCAGAATCTTGCTAGTATTGCTATACAGAAGCATCCTTCCAGACTCCTAGCCAAGACTCTGGCTTCACAGCAAATAAAATGACCTGCAGTAGAAGCAGCATAATGATTGTGCTTTCAGAAATGTGAAGGTCTGAGAAAAGTACCACCTCTGCAAATCTTAAGAAATTTTGAAGGAATATTAGCAATATTCATAAAGTCTTATTTCTTGGTTTTATAAATTTCTGTGTTCTTTTAGTGTTTTTAAGGGTACTGATGAGTGTATTTATAACTATGGATTCTTTGCTTGTGAATAATGCTGCATATACTTGTCATTAGAGATGAAGTTGTGCTGTATGCTGAATGTTTTTCTTTGCTCAGTGGCATCTCTAAAATAGGGAGAGCTAATATGTTAAGTACAGAAAATACCAGTGCTGTTTACGTATAGACATAAACCAAGATTGTATTGCAGGCTTCAAATATAGGACTTTAATAGAAATATAGGAACTCAGGTAAATAAACGTTTTAAATTCTAGTTAAAGTTTGGAAAGCAAGTGGACTATTCCCACGTAGATACAAATAAAAATAGAATAGAATTAAGGGATAATAGTAAATTTTTTAGCACACTGTGTAAGATCTATATTTTCCTTAGTAATAGTATAATACTGTGAAGTAAATCCATCTAAAAAGAAGTAACAAAAAAAAAGTAAAAAACTGTTACATCAGTATCTTTTCAGATCTTACTGGGTCTCCTTAAAAATTTTTGCAGTTTGGGGTAGCCTTCTTGCCTCACGCTTTTCAAAATTACTTTTTCTATTTCTTTTGGATCCTCACACCAGCAGATCAGTTTACAAGGCAATTCACACTTTCATCCTTAGTAGAGTGCAGGGAAGGAGAAAAAGACATCTTTACATGTAGATTGTAAAGGTGATTCAAATGCAAAAAGGAAAATGTGGCATCTTTTTTTTTCCTGAGTCTGGTTAAGATCTTACTTTTTTCCCATCCTCAATTAGTGCCCTTGGGTATCATTTAAAGATCATTTCCCATGCAAAGAGCTGGATAGAAACAATTGCAACCACTGCAAAACAGAAGTTGTATTCTGGACTTGATGATACGCTATCCCTTTGAGTGTTGAAGCAACACCTCTAACCCTGCTATTTCCTGGACACTCACAGCACAATTGATGCAAAGACATGCAAAGTCAGTGCCAGTGATAGTCCCCCACTCTTTTTGTAGTCAGGGTTAGTAGGGAGGAGCAGGTGCACGGAGGCGTGTATGCTCCCTTCTCATAAGTGAAAATGTGATTTTTCTGGCTCCCCAGCGTGTGCCTGTTTGAGATGCAGCAGCTGGAAGCCCAGTGCTTAACTGAGAGACCCAAGCCATAAGCAGGGATCATTGTTCCTCCTCCTTTGTGAACACTGCATGAATTTGCATGATTGCAAGTACTCTTGCTGTGGGGTTGGCATGCTGTGAGATTTTAATGCTTCACTAAAATTAGAACATTAGCTCTGCTCTGATACTGTTTGGATGCTTTTAAATTATTCTCTTCTGAACTAATAACATTTAACTCTATCAATCTGTAATTTGAAACTATTTTAAATCAAATAGTTTCAAATTCGCTTTAGATTTTGAAGTAAAATTTGGCTTTCAGAACTTTCCTGTTTCCTATATTTTAGGGCAAAAAATCTGCATTAGATTACAGAGCTTGTAGTTTCTGTGCTCTTACCTTTGTACAGAGTTTAGTAGTGATTGTGCCTGAGTGAACCATCTTTTTCTAAAGAGTATCTGATCTTGATTACCACTAAGAAGATGTAGAATCCATACTCGGTAGTCTGTTACAGTGATCATTTATTTTTTGCTGGTGAAAATACAAACCCAGTTTAAAATGAGAAATTGTCTAGCTTCAGTTCCTATCTCTTGAATTTTATCCTGTATTTCTCCAATAAATTACTAAAATCACTATATCACTTTAACAAAGTATTCTTTTAAACCAAGACAATGGTAACTCATTGCATGTAATGTCAGAGAGTTGTAACACCTGGCAAATGAAATCTCTGTGTTGCTGGTGGAACAGTGAAAAAAAAAAAAAACAAATCAGCAGATTTGCCAGATTCAATATCAATGACTTGGACATCTCCTTTGTCTTCTCTTAAAAGCCCTTTGGCTCAAGTTAATTGGACCTGCTGGATTTATAAAAATGGTTTCTTTTATACTGAAAACTTTTCACTCAAACCTGAGAGACTAGGACAACCTTAAACATGTCTCCAAATAGAGCAGCAGTTGTAAAAAAACCTAATATCAGATTAGCAGTTACACTCTCCATCTTCTAATGAGGCTGCATAGCTGTCTTTAGTTTTTGTTTTCATATTATTTTTTAGAAGATTTCTACTTCTTATTATGCCATCCATAAGTCCTCTAATTCCCTCAGGTTTCTCTGTCAACTGTAGGTACATTGAGAAGCCGAGCTGACTGATTACTGACCTCTTTTTCCCAATGTGCATTTTTTTTGTTGCATATTTCGCCTTCCCTCCCCACCTTTTTTTTTTTTTTGGTTTTGTTTTGCTATTCACTTTGCCACAAAACCAAGATGGGATTTTTATCCAAAAAATGTTCTTTTTCAATCTTGTTGAAAATGAATTTTTTTTTAGCTTTCTAATGAATTCTTGTGATAAAACTTCTCTTAAAAATGTCACATTTTCCTGCCTAATATTTTCTGTCAAAGAATTTTGGCTGAAGTTTAGCTTTGGGGAAATTAAAGTAATCCTGTAAAAACTTTACTTCTCCTGTCTCTTTAAAACAATCTTGAATATATAAGATTTTTAAAAGGATTTTCATAGAAGCTTCTATCAGTTACCACTCTCATTAGCACCATAATGAACAATAAATCTGCATTTAAAAGTATATATATATATCTTTATATATCTACACACACGCATAGAAGACAATAGAAAATATGTAATACAATACAGACTTTGTAAATTGAAGTAATTCTCTGACTTGAAACACAAAATTCTCTGCAGCTGCAGATTTGATTGTCAGCTGCAAGAGTAACCACAATAGAAATTTACTGTCACTATGGAATCTGAAACAAAAGCACTAAAAATAAATTAACTTTAAATTTTATTCAAAGAAACCAAGGGTAATGTTGCAATAAATTAAACAATCTATGTTTTGTGGGGTTCAATCATGCCTGCTACTGATTATTAAACAGGAATAGAACAACTACAGTGCATGACCTGGGCCAGCACTTTCCCTACTTAGGGTTGCCCCTGCAGTCCATTTACTAACATTTTGACTAATATATTTTCAAGTAAATCCCTGCTGAGGCTTTTGTATCTTCTGGGAACCTAACACTTGCCATCTTTAACATCCTTCCTTTGCTTAGGTTATTCTCTCTACTCCATTTCTCTTTCTTCCACCCAATTTACAACATTTATTCATTCCCTTAAATATTCATGTCCTAAAGTGTCTTCATCACACAGATTCATTGTCAGCAATTTTCTGTGATTTTTTTAAACTGAAATTTCTGGCTCTGTAGATACATGTTGGCCAATATTGATAGAATTTGCACCCAGCCTTTATTTATTTATTTTAAAATTCAGATTTAAAGAGTTATTCATTTGCTTGTGTTTCTCATATTTATGTCAAGTTGTAATCTCCAACAAGCAGCACTGATCTCTCTCATTATTTATTGTTTTGATGCAGAGAGCAATTAAATATAATTAACTGGCTGATTATCATTTGCTAGTAGAATTTGCTAAGAATGCCTATGCTCCTGCAGGGAGTTGCTTGCTATTTCCTGCACCACTGATCTGATGCTGTTTGGAGAGAACCTCTTTTTCCCCTCTCTATTTACTGCTTCACTGATCTGGGGAAGGAAGAAAGTAAGTGTATGAAAATAAGTATGCCCTGGCTTGTGAATAGCTATGTCATGGAGAGTGAAGGGATAGAGTTTCACAGTGGCTTTGTTGCAGTACTGAGGTGCAGAAGCACTAAAATATTCATAATTGGACCATGAAAAAAGGTAATGATGCAAGCTTTTTCACCGGCATGTGATGCTGGGGAACTCAAGCCAAAAGGTTTTGGGTTAATTTTGATTTATTTTCCAAGATTTCTTTTCAGATATGAGATTCTATGTCAGTAAAACTTTTTTTTTTTTTTTTTTTTTTGTGTGTGTGTGTGTGTGTGTGTGTGTGTAGTATTATTAAATTCCCTGCATTAGGAAAGATAGCCATTGTTTTTCACAAAGCCAGTCTGGTTAGCATGCCAGTAAACTTTAGTTAAGCTTTAAGACATTCTATACATGAATTTAAGTGAAGGTTACCTGGAAAATAGGTATTCTGCAGTGCTGTTTTGTAATTGCTACTATTAAACTGGTCTCTCAAAATATAAGTTCATATACTGTTTGCTATCATACAAAGTGGTAATTGGAGCTGCTGATCTTAAGCTATTCAGCAGCTCATCTCATCTGAAGGTAAAATTCCTTTCATTAACTTGCCACTTGGTCCTCCCTGTTGGAATTCACACCTGGGTCCCATTTAACAGTTAACGCTTTGCCTTATTATTCAAGTGTTTCAACGCATTTTCTGTGTAGGTAAGCTGCGGCCTGATAAAAAAAGAAGTGTTTTTTAGTCAAACTTTGTTTAGATAAGTAATGAATTAAGGGCCCTTTTTACTGTATTACAGAAATGCTTTCAATTAATTTTTGTTTATATTTAGGACTTAAAAGAATTGTTGTTCTATCAAGCCTTTGCTTATTAGATTGGCATTTCCAGTAGACAATAAACCTTTTTCTCCCCATGTGTTAGGAGCCCATTCATTTCTCTTAGTACATTGCTTCAGGGAGATTTCTCTGATTGATTCTCATATTTATATAATGAAAGCGTACCTGTAAAATATTTTTCCACCTTTATTTTTGAGAATGTCTGACTCCTTTCTTACAAACTTTCAGGAAGCTTTAAACTTCTGTTGCTCTTCCTTTATATTGAACACTGTTATTTAAAAATCCCTTTGGACATGCAGGCAAGCACCACACTTAGAACATTGAGATGACTGTGCAAATGTTAACTAATTATGTCTGCTGTCATTCTGTGGGATAGGCTCATTTTATCATCTGCATTTGCACAGATGGGAAATTCAAACTGAGATTTTCAAGTCATTTGCCCTCAACCAAGCCCAGATGAAGCAGTCCCAGAGCTGAAAATGGAGCCTGGGAGTTGTTGCTTCCCACAGCCCAGACCAATTCACCTAGGTTTTGGACACTAACTGACCCTGAATAAATATATCTGTTGAAAGTGCAGTAGCTTCATACAAAATATTCTGCATTTCTGTAAACAGCAACAGCTATCCTGGAAAGAACTTGAGATGCAGTTCTCTTCATGCTGTAAGGGACAGCTATGATAACCCAAATTGCTGTGTAACATAGCTCGTGCATTTCACCAAAATTGTGCATGGCCCCCAAACATGGAAGATGAGTCACAGTTCAAAACTGACATTTTTTGGCATAGAGGTTTTATGGGGTTATTTACAGTTCTCTCTCTGTCTTATTTATGTCAATATGCAAATAAACACACACAGTATTTTTTTAAGGAAAAGTTACTGAAATGAATTTTCTTGCTTTTTTTTCTGTTTTTTTAGTGACTATACATACACAACATTATATTAGTATATTCATTACAATCAATGTATAAATGTAAAGAATTGTAATAATCATTAATTCATGTTGCAGATCTGAGAGAGCAGGGAAGCACCATGTCAATGTAAGGGCCTCATACTCGGATTCCAAAACTCAAAGGGTGGCTTCAGAGAGGATGGAAGCTCTTTCTCCACACAGAGGACAGGTGGCAGTGGGTACCAGTTGTACTGGTAGAGGGTTCATCTTTATATTATAAAGCGGTTTTTACAGTGAAAGCAGCCTTTCACTGGAACAGCCTCTCCAGAGATGTGGTAGAGGCCCCATCAGTAGAGGTTTTCATAATGCCATTTGAGAGGGTGCTAGATAATCTCATCTAAACTGCCATGACTGGGATCTTTAGAGGTCTATTCAAACCTGGGTTATTCTGGATAAAGAATGAAAATTTCATGGGAAAATGTACCAATGCAGAAAGGCTGAGTTTTACCACATTTATTGCCCAGACACAATATTTAAATGGCCCAGATGTGATAGTCAGCTCTTGTGGAGCTCCTTCAGAGACATTATCAGCAACATTTCACAGAAAGTTGCTTCAAGTCTCTTATTCATCAAAAATTAACGCTTAGAACTAAGTTTTTACATGCGTTAAAACCTTTATACCGAAATATTAACTAATATTTTGCTATATTTTTCCCAGAGAAATTGTGGATTCCCCATCTCTGGCAGTGTGAAAGGCCAAGTCCAATGGGGCCTTGAGCAACTTGGTTTAGTGGGAGGTGTCCCTGCCCATGCAGAGGGGTTGAAACTAGACAGTTGTTGAAGTCACTTCCAAACCAAACTATTCTGTGATTCTACAACTTCTAGTGGCTCCACTCTATTTCTCAAGATTAACTTGGATCAGGAAATTATCAAAATCAAAATGAAGACTATGATTTAAATCAAGATCTGTGTTTGTTTTATTTTGTAGGGTTTTCTAGATCTGTGTTCCCAGATCGCTCTGACAGGCTGTGAGAAGCCAAATCTGATCTGGATGTTTTCCTACAGAACTTGAAGGTTACTTGTTCACCAGTTTCATGAAACTGCTCAATTATTGTCTTCATAGCCAACCTACACAAAGTATCTGCCAATGCAACTGCTATTTGAGACACATAGCCAGCTAAAATTAATGCTTTTCTCTATTAATTTTTTTCCAGCTGACTTCTCTGTTATTCTTTCATTACTTTTTGCTGCTTCACGATGTCCATCCTTCTGACCATATCTTACTCTCTGTAACTTCCCCATATTAATAGTGTGGCAAAAGAGCTAGGCAGAAGTACATCTGTTATCTGTAAGATGATAAGCCAACTGGCCACTTGTTGACATCAAAATTATTTAATTTGCCATTTTTTCCTGATATCATCCTGATACTTATCTTGGGAGGTGTATTCATACTTTCTAATGAAAAATACACTTTTGGTTCAAGCAATTGAAGAAAGCAGTTTGCTCTCATTCCTTTAGGGGATTAATCAAATTCAAATTGAGATATCCCTGCCAATACCTTCATGAGAGATCTGCTATTCTAAGGGGAAATATTCAATAAACCTGTAATTGAGCCCTGTGTTTTTTTGAGTTACACATATAAAAGAGACACAAAGGCTATGTTCCATACATTTAAACACTCCTAATCTGCTTATAAATGTGATGTGATGGACATCTTTAGATGGACTAGATACATGGGCAATAATTTAATAAAATTTTACCTATTTGTTGAGGTTTAATCCCAGCCAGCAGCCGAGCCCCACACAGCTGCTCACTCACTCCCCCAGCAGGACTGGGGAGAGAATCGAAGAACAAAAGCTGGAAAAGTTGTGAGTTAAAGTACAGAGAGTTTAATAGGGAAAGCAATAGCCATACACACATCCTAGGTAAAACAAGGAATTAATTCACTGCTTCCCATAGACAGGCAAATGTTCAGCCATCTCCAGGAGAGCAAGGTCCCATCCCATGTAACGTTGATTTGGGAAGACAAACTCCATCACTCCAAATATGTCCCTGCTTCCTCCTCCTTCTCTCCACTCCATATACTGAACATGATGCCACATGAATCTGGAATATCCTTTTGGTCAGTTTGGGTCACCTGTCCTAGCTGTGTCTCTTCCCAATCCCCCCTGCACCCCCAACTTCCTAACCAGCATGGCAGTACGAAAAGTAGAAAAGGCCTTGACTCTATGTAAGCCCTGCTCAGCAATAACAAAAACATCTCTGTATTATCAACCCTGTGTTCAGCACATATCCAAAACACAGCCTTATACCAGCCACTGTGAAGAAAGTTTACTCTACCCCAACCAAAATCAACATACCATTTGAATCTTACTTTGACTTACTACTCCTTCTTTCTCCCTGCTATCTTTCTTGACCCTTTTCTGCTTTGACAGATAAGTTGTGAACTCTTAGTTGTGAAAGGGATCTGCTGGAAGCCTGACTCCTGTAGGAGGTATTCAGACCAGACATATAGCTTAACCTGAGAAAAATTTTTATTCAAAGGTTACATGTTAAGATAGGAATGGTGCACATTCTCAGTCCATCAAAATAAGTTTTGAAAAACATTCCTATGCTGAATTTAAAATGTTGTCATTTATAATAAAAAGAATATCACTCCTGTACAGGATAATATTTTTGTTCAGAGAAGTGTATAAGGTTTTATTAAAAATTAAAATTAGAGCTTTCTTGTCTGAAAGTGCCAGGTAGAGTCTTGACACTTTGAGACTGTGCTCCAAAAGATGATTGATTAAATTTGAAATTCAAAGAACCTACAAAACTTAAAACAGTGTTTTTAAATGAAAAACACATTTTCATGAAACTTTTCTAAACCAGTAATGTCTCATACAGTATTCAACTCTCTGTTTACTTATGCAGTATAATGTGGTAGTCTAATTTTATAATAATGCCTGTTAAGAACAGTAAGAAGGAAAATTTCAGAGAAAAGTGAAAAAGGAAGTGAGGGGATAGTAGTATAGTGATATTGATCATGCTTATCCTGGGAGGACCTCCCAGGTAGCACTTTAGTTGCTACAACCATGAAAAAATATTTTACTTCTACATTATTAAGCCTACGTTTGTAAGACCTCCATTATGCAGAGTACCTGTCAGGTCTGGTGAAATATATTACTCTTATCTTTATAACTTACTTTTCACTTATATGTGCACAGTCTTTGATTTAGAAGAACTACATTATTGCAAGAGAATATTCTAACTATATATTCCAATATTTCACATTTATAAACCAATCTAAATATAAAGACAAAAAATGTAATCCAAGTTTTTCCAGAAAGTATTGGACTTGGAAAAATAACAGCTTGTCAGATCTCAGGTACATTTCATTAGTAGTATTTGAAAGTTTGAAATACTATTCAGTGTTTTTCATGTCTGTCAGACCTGCAACAATTTCTACATATCTCATTCCAATTGCTGCTCTGTCATTTTTTGATAATGGGCTTTGAACTTTCAGACATAATCAATCAGAGAATTATTTCAAACCACTGCATTATCTGCTTTAGTGAAAGGAGTCAGATGTGGATCTTAATACCATCCACTGGCTTAAAGGATGATGTTTTTCAATTAGCCTCATTCACTGGCCACAGTTGCAATGGAGAATTTTTGGTATAGACTGAATCCCAAAAACCTGCATGAGTCAAAATACCGTGTGTGGGATAGCTATTTTCATGTGTTGTTTTTCATTGTTGTTTGTATACCTTCTAGTCATTTTTAGTACTGTGTAGATTGTGATAGTGGTCAGGCAAAATTAAACTCCCCAGTTGACAATGACACTGCAGCCATTTTTCATTCTATTCAGCAAGATGTTACCTGACTACTGAATGTACTTTTCTTCTCTGTTCTGTGAATGTATTTCTATCTACTTCTTTTAAGCTCTGTACTTCTGCTGTATGTTCTATGCTTTTACTTCTCTATATATTCTCTGTAGACATAAATCCCTTCCTACTCCTTTTCAATATACCCTTCCTACTCCTTTTCAATATACCTGTTATGTCAGCACATGCTTATTTCTTAAGGTGATATCTTTGTGAAAAAATAAAATCTTTCTTCTCTCCCATCTGTGAACACTTGCCAAAATGCACACTGAATTGCTTACTGCTGTTTTAAAGACAAGATCTTACTTGACTCCACTATTCCCTTTCTAGCTCTCTGTTCACTGTGTTTTCTCCCTGTGTTTACTACACAGTTTTCAACGTATTTTTAGCAGTTAGAATCATTAATGTCAGAATAATCACAGTTAAACACTGAAAAAAAATTAAACTTTACAGAATTATTTTGTCAGATTCGTAAGAAAAATATTACTGAGTCCTCTTCATTGCTTGTCAAGTCTTAATCCATGTCCAAATCCTTATCAAATCTAAGCATGTCCAAGGTTAAGTTACTTAGAAAAGTTGCAGCCCAGAAGCAGGAAAGAGCATAATTACAAATGTGCTTCATAAAATTAGTGGGAGGTCTTGCTATTCCAACATTATTTATGACCTCTACAACCAGCTTACCAAAAGGATTGAAAATGATGGAGAATGACCTTTTAGCAAAGAATGTGCTTCTTGCCTTTAGCCTGTCTGATGATCACACAGTCTTGATTGAGATAGTTTTCAAGGCTGAAATAAGCAGAAGGTAATCAGTGAGTTGAAGGTCACCTACGTGTAATGAACATGATAAAGCCTCTGATTGCACATGATAAATTAGTTCTGCATAGAACCAAATGGTTTAGAAAGACTGGAAAGGGAGAGAAGAAGAAAATAATGGATAAAAGGTACCTATCGAACAGGGTCAAGGAGCATCTTGTGTTAGTATGTGGCCTCTTCTGCTGTTACACAGAAAATACTCAAAACTCACCTAACAGGAGCTTTTCTGGTTTCTAGCAGACATGCAGTTAATATGATGTGTTCTGCAGTGGTTTACAATGGAGTTACACCTCAGGTGGCATAGTCTGTCACTGTGCTCTGAAAGTGTATGTCAAGCTGGCAGAGCTATTTTGAGTTCCAGCTAGTGGTTAGAGTTTTAAGTGGACTAGAAACAGGCTCTTGAGTAGCAGAGCGAGCCAGCTTTTTGCAAGCAGCCATCCACTGGTTCAGCCAGGGCCCCTGCTTGCCCAGAGCACTGATGGTAGGTGCCTCCAGGGCTATTCTGGACTGGTGTGCAGTCTTTGCTGTTGGACAGACACTGTGCTGTCCACACGTGAATGATGGGGCAAGCACTAACCTACCTTTGCATGCAGTTGATTTCTTACCCAGGAAACAAAAATCTGTGAGGGAATAAAGAACTCCTGTGCAGTACCTTGTTAGTTTACTTTCCCTTCCCCTCCTGCACAGTGATATCCCACTGATGCTTGAGCTCTTTTATGGTTGTAGCATTTAGAGCACGAGTTGGATAACGAACTCCCAAGTGGGAAAATATATGCTTACTTCTCAAACCATCTGTACTCATATGTGAATAGAGATAGATTCAAGAGATTTGTAACACATTCATACATAAAAATGGAGAACAGTTAATTCTTACATGCTAGAGGAAACTGATGCAGGATTATTACATTTATACAAAAAATTTGTGACCACATTTGTGCAGTCTGTATTCAATATTTACAAAGATAATGGAGATGTAACATTTGATCATCTGGCAGTAGAACAAAAACACTCCCCCCAGACCTGTGAGGTAGGGTATCTTGAGGACAATAAAAGTAAGTCAGAAGTTTGCAGGAGGGATTGCATTAATGAAATTATATAGACATATGAAGTGATCTATGTCTACAAACACACTAATAAAATCTGTAAGAATCAAGGAAAACTGACTGGTATTTTTTCAGATAGTCCAGTTGAAATGAAATTATGAGATTTTTGGGTAAATAATAAAAATCTAGATGCAAAAAAGCCTCTTGACATATCATAGTAAGCAATTTGGGTGGTGTGATTGAGTGTATGCTGACCAGTTTGTCAATGGGGCCTAGCTGGGTGGGGAAATGGACACTTCAGAAGTGAGAGCTACCCTGTGGGAAGACCTGCAGAATGGGCTAACAAGAACCTTTAGCTTAAGTTCAACAATGACAAGTATAAGCTCATGTATCTGGGAAAATGTAATACAGGATTATTTATTCAGTGGGCAAGAAGCTCAATATTAGAGAGCACCACGCTGATGTGGCAAAGAGTACCAAGAAAATTCTGGGCTGCATCAACAACAGCTTCGCCAAGCAGATGATGGACATCAAAGATGTCATTATTATCCCCTATCCTTGTCAGGCCACAGCTGGAATAGTGTTTTATGTTTTAGTCCCAAAAAAAAAATTTACAAAAATCTGTGCACAGGCTGGAAAGAGTCCAGAGGATGGCCACAAGATCCATTTGAAGACTGGGAAGCTGCAGGAAAGGCTGAGAGAACAGGATTTGTTCAGCCTTGAGAAAAGAAGGTTTAGATAAGACATCACCATGCCCCTGTGTTTAAAGAGTGTCTACAAAGAAGATGGAGACTCCATTTTCACAGCATCACGTGGAAAAGGTGAGGGGTAATGAGCTCCTGTTACTCCTGGGGAGATTACAAGGACACAAGAGGGAACATTTTCACAATAAGAGCTATCAGCCATTGGAATAATATTCCCATTGGTTGATTCCCCAGTGTGGGACACCTTTAGGATCCAGAAAGACAAAGTGCCAGGCCATCTTGTCAAGACCAAAAAAGGTTTGGTCAGATGATCCTTGAAGTCCCTTTCAACTTGGTATTCTATGATTCTGTGAAAATAAGACAAATCATAGTATTAAAAGTCAAGGACATACAAAAAGTGTCTGATAGTAATGCAAAAAGCTCTGTTGAATGAGAGACATGCAGAAAGCACTGTGTTTATAGATAATAAATGAATAAGTGAAATAAATATCTTTATATTGGGATTCAATTGATTCAGCCTGAATTATATGGTAAGATGTATTTATGACAGCAAGAATAAAATTATGTGTACAGTTGTTCATAAAGAAACCTTTATACAGGGTTTGTTCCAAGATATATTTCACAATTAATTTTGCATAACATTTTCCATTTTAATTATTGTTTTTCCTTATATTCTGACTGTAGCCTAATGACTTGCAGGCTAATGAAAACTGTCAGGAAGAACAAAAATAAAGCCTACAAAGGAGCTTGCTGCATGTCTTTATCTCCAGAAGCTCTGACAACTTTTGCATATAATTGTACTTCTGGAAAATATAGAGATACTTTGGTGGCAGTCTGAAGAGCTGCCTGAAAAATGGTTATTCACTGGTTGTTTTAGAAAGATGGAATTAACAGAAAAGGGTTTCAGTGATAGCAAAGCCTACCTTTTGTCCTCCTCTTCCAGCACACTCATGGATTTTCCCTTTTCTATTTTACGATGGTATTTAAGGTCTTTGGCTGGCTCAGAGTGAACACAGGAAAGTGGAGAAGGCAGTGTGGATGGTGAGTTCTGAGAAATAGATGAAGAAAACAGCTATGCCTTCATGTATATCTATGGCTAGCACTGAGGACTGGGACACTTGTAACCATTTCAGCAGTTCGTCATTGAATTTGCCAGATGTATTCTGTCTTCTGTGTCAGACTTCCCTCTATTTGTTATGCTACAGCGTAAAAAAAAAAAAAAAAAGAAAGGATTCAGCAATTGTTTTGTCCTGCTGCAGTTTAGGTAGGATTTTAAAAATTGACAGAGTGTATTATTAGTCATAATAAAGTCCTATTTGAGAAACAGTATATGCCAAAGCAATTAAATTCATTAAAAGCACTCAAGACATTTTCAAAATTGGCCTTTAACATGCACCTCACTCAAGGTCAATTGGTCCTGTGATGGCAGCACTTAGAGCTTCACTCTCTTCTATGCCCTGCAGCTCTTGCTTTGTGTGTAAGCTACTTTCCAGGAATTAATTAATGCATTGGAGTAAAAGAGACTGCTCTGCCATGCCTTTTCACTTCTAGGGCTAACTGTGCTTGATTTGTTCTTTAATGTTTTCTTAATTACATCTGTAGATTTGCCTTTGCAGGACTTGGGTTGTAGGTCTAAACAGATCAACTTTGTTCCATGATAAATTTAGAGTATCTCAAAAGATTTAATGACTGGAAATTGAGGTCATATTGGCATATTTTTCTAATAAGAATATTGATTTAATTCTGCTTTAATGATAAGACGCCCAAAATTTTAAAGGCTGAACAAACTGCAACTTATAAATCAGTGTGTTATGAATATGTGTGTCATATACAAGTGCTTTGTGCTTCAGATTCCAAGATTAAAATTAAAAGTTACATCCTTTATGGCATTTATCTTATTGTAAACCACATATTTATTTGATCTGTACAACCCTTTGCACAGGATGAGGCAAAAATAGCATTTAATATATGGCATGAAAAATTATGATTGAAAATTGCGGTGCATAAATATTTCTAATCAAGACATGAAAACTTCTAGCACAGTACATGGTACGTAGTGCATAGTACAGAAACACAGATGTGTAAGTAAAGCTGAAAATTAAAGAGTGATGGTGGACTAACTATATTTTCTTGTTAATGGCAGTTTGGACTGAACACCACCTATTAGCCCAAACTGATGAATTTAACAGACTGAAAAAAAGATAGGAAGGGCAATGTTTACATAGAGATCTCAGTGCATGATCCAGCTGAACAGAACGTGACTTTATAGAGCATTTTTAATGTCACCAAAAATCCTTCTACTTTATTTTTAAAGTGCAGGGAAAAAATGTTTTCTGGGATAGTTCTTTAAAAAGGAAATTTTCTGTATGCCTGTAACAGGAGATGTTATAAATATGGTGTAGGATCAAGACAAATGTATTTTTAGCCTCTGCTTTGTGTTCTGCCTGTGTAATCCAGCCATACACACCTGGGGAGGCGTAGGGGATGCCCTACCCTTTGTGAAGTAAAGTCCTAGCTAGTTGCATGTGGATCAGATTGAGGTCATACAGACGGTGTAGAGGAAAAGATACAGCTGAATTACTTATTTATTTGATTTGAGACATTCCTGTGGTGCCTTCTGGGTGAAAAATATCTTTTCTGATTTCATTATTTCCTTTCTCCCATTAATTTCCCTTTGTAGGTAATCACTTGTGACCCTCTCAAAGGGCCTTTTTAATATTCAAGACTGTGCTATCCTGACAGCTACAGTAAAACAGAAGGAGGGAGAATTTAAACACATTTTCGATACTTCATCTTGCTTACTATTTTCTGTTTCTGCAGACAGATATCCACATATGTCAAGCCTAGATTCATTATGGTCATAGCTGAAAATAAATGACAATATTTATATGGAGATCTCAAACTCATGATTTATCATCACAAAAATGTATTATGGCAATTCCATGATTTCATGTAATAAATCAACATCTGTCTTTTGATTTGGTAAGTCCAAGAAGTTTGTTCTGTTTGTGCTGTTGACCACCTCACATGAAGTTGGCTTTTAACCAGCAGAAGACTCCACCAACAAGACACATTGGGATTAAACAACAGTTCAGAACAAGTTGCCCAAAGAATTTGTGGATGACCCATCTCTGGAAATCTTCCAGGCCAGGCTAGATAGGGCCCTAAGCAACCTGAATTTAGTGGGTAGCAGCCCT
>JANRGV010000094.1:17345297-17362680 GCA_024734035.1 Alethe castanea
CCCTAAGCAACCTGAATTTAGTGGGTGGCAGCCCTCCCATGGCAGAGGGGTTGGAAGTAAATGTCCTTTAAGGTCCCTTCCAACCCAAAATGCTCTATGATTCTATGATGCTATGATTCTATGATGCTATGATGCTATGATTCTATGATGCTATGATTCTATGATGCTATGATTCTATGATGCTGTGATTCTGTGATTAAAAGTTCATCATGGATTCAATGAAAAGGGGGTTTCCACTGTTATGAAATGTTTGAAATTGTTTAAAAAGCATGCTTGAGTTGCCAAAGCTAATTTATTAAAACAAGACTGATAAATTTGATCAGATGCCTCCGTATTTTTATTTCAGTTTCCATTGGTACTAGGCAGAGTCATAAATAATACATAATTATTAAAATATGCTGTCAAGAGCTTTCAAGAGAGTAGACCACCAAAGATTTATATATGCACATCTGCCAGTTTGTTTTTTTTTTGGTTCAGGGTGCATAAATAAAGGTACATAAAGTACAAGAGATATAACACGAGTAAACGAGAAGAAGGATTCTCATAGGTAAAGACTCCTCCTGCAATGTTCTGTGGATCTCCTCTGGGCTGTATATATCAGTCTTACATAGGCATCTCATGTGGAATCATACCAAGTGAGACCTTCGGAGGGAAAAGCTTTTTATGAGAAGAAAATTCCACAACAAATGATTATTCTGAAATGAATAGTTCTCAGCTACCTGCATTGTTGAATGAGCACAATTTATTAGGGGTATTAAAATATTAATATCTATGAAAACCAACACCTAACAAGCTGGAAATTTCTCTTTATGTTTATCTCACAATTTTCATCTAAGGGAATACGCAGGATTGCATCATGCTGGTAACTAAATCTCATAAGTGTGGTGGCAGTGGCTGACTTCTGGGTAGGCAAATGTCAAAGGCATTGAAAGCAGTAGACTGAGCTACTTGTTTCTCATGTGATATTTAGTGAGACAACTAGAGTAGCAAAATATTTATTACAAATCAGAGAAAAGAATTTTCACTTGTGCACATTTAAGGATGGACTTGTAACTAGTGATAAAATGCACTTCACACAATCCTTATTTTACTGCAAGTATGAGTAATGAGTGAAGCTCAGATGCAGTTATTAGGTTTGGTTTGGTTTGGTTTGGTTTGCTTTTGTTTAACAATGAAATTTAAGTTCTGTTATTTGGCTCATTAAGTGTTCAGATTTTGTATTGAAAATGAGATGAAGCACTATGCAGTTCAAATTTTGAAGCTGTTATTCTCCTGTTGTACATTTTTAGTCTCCTCCTTAGTTCATGCTTCTCCTTCTATAGCTATCAGGACTTAAGACAAACCTGGATGAATATTTGTAGCTGAGTAGAGATGATTCAAGGTCAGATTAGCTTGGAAGGAGCAGGGAGAAATACAGCAACTGAATAAATAGCTTCATTTAAATCTTTTTTCAAATTTATTTTTAATGTTTTCAATACTAAATAAAAGTTGCCCAATTAAAATCGTAAATGGGCTTGGTGGAAAACAATGTCTACTTCTATGAGCTATATCTGTGCTGTTGTCCAGAGTTTTATGAGTAAATTGTTTCTATTCTGGGTGCTGCAGTATGGTGGGAAATGCCTAAGCTTGCTTGAGTCTAGTTAGGGTGGTATTAGAAGCCAACTAGGCACAGCAACCCACAGCTCAGTGAAAGGGTTTTCAAATAGCACAAATCTGACTATATAAATGTTTCCCAAGTCTTGATCAGAATATATCTTTATAAGAAAAGAATATGAAAGTACTGCAGATATTACAAGGGTAGATGAAGAATATCTTCATCAGAACCATAGGTTGATTGATGTTAGCTAGGGCCCGATCTCAGGGACACCATAACCAGTGTAAAATACCTCAGTTAAAGCAAAGGTCTCAGACAGTCAAAAATGGCAAAAGATTTGAGGTAACAAAGGAAATCTTTCAAGGCTTTTATTTTAAAAATATCACTTATCTATCTTCTGTAGCTGCCAAATTTTTTACAGGGAATCCTCTCCTTTCCCTTTTACATTTTTAAAAGTATTTTAATGATAGCAATGGCTGTCCTTTTTAGAGGAAAACAAAAAAGATTTCTTTTAGAGGGCTAGAGGAGTCTCTTGTTTTTACATTTGACTAACTTTAACAGGACTCCATTTTCCCAAAGAAAGAAGGCAAGTGTAAAAACTGTTATAGAAGGCAGTTAAAAAGATGAAAAACCAGTTTCTATCTTTCGCAGTGACTTTTTCCAAATTTTACTCTTAGGAGGTCACAGGTATAAAACATGACTTTTAAATTCAGTCTGAAATGGGACAAACCTGTGCTCAGCAAAGTTACTTAAGCTGTTGTTTTCATTTGGCACATGTTTTCGAGAGGAAAGCTGCAGTAGATACAAGACTGGTCAGTTCAATCAAGTCTTTATTAAAGTGCAAGGGAAATGGAAGATAGAAATAAGAAGATATGCTAAGACAGTCAGAAAATCAGTGCTGGGGAGGAAAGGCTCCAGATTTACTTGCTTAGCAGAGGATTTAGTCAAAACCTGGACTATTGATGAGGTCATTTAAGACTGACTCCTTTGTCACATCTGCCCAGGCCATCATGAGAGTGATAAAAGCTCACCAATATTACAGTGGCTTGTGAGGTCTCAGAGGAAGTTTGCTGACAGCTGTCATAAAGGAACTAGTTCCTTTCAGCTTCTTCCTGGTGACAGAGTACGAGCATTATATCTCCTTCTTGCTGACTGGTTAAACTAAGGAGCCTATGAAGACGTTGTGGGTGGAATCACACATTTTCTTTGTGTTTTTTTTTTACGTGATGTTAAAGTGACATCCTTTTGCACTTGTTGCTCTTGTGTTTTACTGGAAAATGTCTTGCAAAATTTCTTCTTAGTATATTTATGAGATTTTAGAGCGTATTTCATGGTTTCCTAGCGCTGAAGGAATATTAAAGTCGATCTGATTAGCTACAGAAAAGTGTTTGCACCTTGGCACATACTTGGATATCATGAAGCATTCTATTAGTATTCTTTGAAGCCAGAGAAGGAGATTTTAAAATTTTTATTCTAAATAAAAACAAACTTCGCAAAACTCAAATGAACAGAGAATGGCATACTAAAGAGATTACAAGCAGAGGGCTAGCTCAGAATCTTAAATTAATTTAACAAAGCTCAGTAAGGTGAATTAAGAGGACTATCAATATAAAATCAACATAAAAGGAAAGTAGTTTTATAATGTCTTTCATGGTATACTCTTTAATAAGTGATAACCATATTGAAAATTCATTAGTATGCAGAAAACCAAGAGAAGCATATGGAAATACATCCTTCAAAGGACTAGCACACAATAAATTTTACAAAAGGCATAAAATATCTTTAGGATGAATGAACGCTATAAAAGTAATGTGCACTAAAATTGTAGGAGTGGTATTCACTCATTAGTTGTATGAAGCCATTAACTGCACAAAATCATTCTATTTTGCATAACCATTTGTCAAATAAAATCATTAGCTCCCTCTTTAAATTGTTAGAAATGTGAAATGATTTTTCAGAAAAACCCATTAGTTACAGGGTATTACACTATAAAAATCAGTAGCATATTACTTCATCATTTTCTGCATAAAAATGTCTAGTTTATGCAAAATCATTTATGTTGATAAATAACTTTTTAAGTAGCCTTATTGTTCGATAGTCAGGCTGTTAGCTGTACAGTTTCAATAGTAATTTTTATGGCCAAGACATTTATTAGTTATGAAAAACTCTGAAATGAACTAGAACAAACATTACTTTCTACCCTGCTAGAATTGACAGTTTTAAAAGCAATCTTGTTTGCCATAAATGTGCTCTTAGAGTTTTAAATAGTGGCAGCTGTTCCCATTTATTTACCATCATTTTTTTGTTATTTGAATTCTATTCACTACATCTTTCAGGATCTCATTCTCACATTCTAAGCTAAAATCAAGGAAAAGCTTTCATAGGAGTGTTTTTGATCATATCACAGATAGTTTTATATAATTGTACTAGGAAGAGTAATTTGCACATCAGAATGGAACACATTGTCTAGTTCTCTCACACAGTAATCAGAAAACTTTTAACCACATCAGGATCAGTTAATTGCTGGAAGTGAAATATTTAAAAATTCAAACTTGTGCTCTAGCACGAAGGGGTCTCTGTGAGAAACACATGAATTTGTCCAGTGCTGGGGAGGAACACCCACAGATTTCTAACTTATAAGACCTCTGTTGAGGAAAGGAGCCCTCTTGAGCAATATTTGTTAAAGGCCAGTTACTTTTCCTATTGTATTATCCAGTTATGTCTTCAAACATCATTGTGTATGATTCTATAGAAGCAAGAAAACTGTTTTCCTTCCAAGGAGTCCTTAGGCTAAGCCTTGCTCATTATTGCCAACCTATGTAAAAAGGACAAAAGAGAAACAGGTAACATAGTGTACACTGAGCTGTCTGTTACAGAAGTAATCCATGTCTTGTCAAAAACACTGACATTCCTTGAATACCATTTATGGTGTGTTTACCCTCGTCAGAAACTTGCAGCTGCCCAGATGCTTGTTCACTCCCTTCTCCAGTGGGGTGGGGAAGAAAATCAGGTGACTGAAAGTGAGAAACAACTCACAGGTTGAGATAAAGACAGTGTAATTAATGAAAGAAAAAGTGAAAAAAAGGCAATCGTTTATCTTGCCCCACAAGCAAGACCAATGCCCAGATGGTGTCTGAGCAATGATTACTTTGGACAAGCTACATCCACAGCTTCTGTTGTTGAGAATAACATTACATGGTAGAGAGCACGCCTTTGGTCACTTTGAATCAGGCATTCTGGCTTTTGATTGTCCCTTCCCAAACTCTTGTCCACATCCTGCCTGCTCACTGAGGGGTCAGAGTAACAAACTTGTCAGAGAAAGACTTTGTTCTTGTGTAAGGACTGTTCAGCAATAGCTAACATATTTGTATATCATCAGCACTTTTATTCACAAGTCCAAAACATACCAACATAAGGACTGTTATGAAATGACCTAACTCCAATCCAGCCAGAGTACATCACTACATCAGCTGTCCAGCAAAACTGTGTTTAAAGAGATAGCACACAAACCAAGAAGTAAAATACTCATCAAACCCAGGAAAATGTGCCCCAAATTCCCACCTCCAAAGCTAGGTTGCAATATTTCAGGAAGCATGGCCATTGACTCAGTAATATATTCTATTAATGGTAAAAATGAAGAGCTTAATACAATGGTTTGCTCCCTATGATTTGGTGTGCCTTTAAAATACAAAAAGTGACGTCAGCTAAAAGTCTGTCTTCCAGAAATGTTTAAAGTGAACACAGAAGTACTGGTAATTTGCTCTAGGTGGGTAATTTCTGATTAAGGCCTAGGATGTGGATTGGTTTTGGTTTTAAGGTTAAGAAAACAGGAATTTAACTGCAGTGATAAATGAAAGTGATTATTAAGCTGATCAGAAGAGCATCTTCTTTCAAAAACTATAGTATATGCTCTCTTCCATCCTATTTCTGTCGACTGATTTGTTGTTCTCCTTAGGTCTTGACGCTGTATCTGTTCTCTGGGATTTCTGAATTAGTGGAATTAGTGTCAAGGGCCTAAATGGCAATAGAATGTCACTTCATTGAGATATTCTATCTACAAAAATGTGGAGCAGAGATGGTCTCTAGTGCTTCATACCTGTCTGTTTAGGTGTCTTTTCACTTGTGCATGCTCTTTTATGAATTACTTTCTCCTAGGTCTCCCAGCCCTGAATCGCTGATTCTGTGGACAATCCACCCATGTATTGTGAAGGCACTGAGTTACTTGTCACAGCATGACTGTGGTCTTTCCAGCTGTGCAAATTCTTGGTAACAAAAAATGTCTGACCCTGAAGAGCAATCCCAAGGCAAAGCTTTCCTCTTACGATAGCAACTAACTGGAACTTAAGTGTTACTTTACTACTACAATTGTTTGTCCTATAAGAAGGATTTCAGTCACATACAGATATGCACAGCCCTGATTACATGGTTGCTTCAGAAAGTGGAGAGGAAAAACATGGGAGAGAGCAAGAGAGCGAGAGAGAAGGAGACAGAAAGCAGGAGAGTAGGCAGGCAGCTCCTCAGAGGGTCTCAACAATCCACCCTGAACAGGTAAATGACTCTGGTGTGCAGAGCAGCTAAGCAAGTCAAAGTAGAATGCATAAAAAATCTTTCAATAAGAAACCTGTAACACCAAACAAACATATTCCCTTATTTCAGTGCTTGGAAAAATCTCTTGCCATTTTAGCTTTTGTAGTGTGTGTCTAGCCAAACTCCTAGCTCTTGGAATAAGCAGACATGTTGCTACATTCTCCAGGTAAGCTCACTTTTTCAACCTTGGTCTTGGTGATAAATTTTACAATTTTTTTTTTGTCTCTTTCAGCCTCATTCCAGAGATCTGCATCTTTAAACAGTCTTTCAAGTGACGCTGATAATTGCAGTTTTTCTCCTGCAAGTGTCATCTATATTGCTTACAATCTACTCCTAATTAAATGATTTTCCTCACTAAAACCTGAAGCTAATATTATAAATGTGACTTGATCTCTATTAGTTCTTCACCCTTCCTGAATTTTTGCAACCTGTAACTTTACCAGATTAAAATTTATATAGTTTCTCGGATGGTGTTTCTAAATTATGTCCATGAGGACAGAAAATACTTTGAAAGAATACCTGAAATATGTTCCTCAGAACTACCAAATTATAAATAATACAGAAAAATCTTAATTTTAATTTCATAAACAAAATAGGGTTACCAAAGGTCTTGAGAGGACATTGCAATACATTCTCCACTATTGCTGATTGATGTTAGTCTACATTTTTCTTAACACAAAAATTTTCTTCACAGAGAGTGCTGCAAAGTATTGGAACAGATGACCAGGGAAGTGCTTCAGTTACAATCCCTGGAGGTATTTGAAAGAGGTAGGCAACTGGGGCCATAGTTTAGTGATGCATGTGGCAGTGTTAGGTTAATGATCTGACTTGAAAGTATTAGAGGCCTTTTCCTAAATCATTCGGTGATTGTATGATTAAAACAGCCTCTCTTCCTTTCTGATGGTTATTCTGTAACATTCTTCAGACTTTTCCCCAATGTTTGAATCTTTAATGTTACTAAATTCCCTTTTTTTGTGCAATTTAAACTTGTCTTTTCTTGCCTTGTTATAAATGATCCATAGTCTCTATGTTCTTACTCTTTGTCGTACAAAGTAACTGTCCCATGTGGGTTTCCAGAGTAGGTGAACAAGAATTACAGATTTTGAAACTTTGCATTTCAATTTTTCTTGCTATTTTTCCCCCTTCACATTTTCTGATGCTTATCACGAAGTAATTACAACTCAACTAGATAAGGCTGCTTGCGGTGGGGTGGCTGCTCTAAGTTGGCCCTCCTTTGAAAGAGGGATTGAATTTCATGACCTTTGGCAGTGCTATCCAATCCCTGACATATATGGCAGCCACAAGTCAAATTCAAAGATCTTTCTCCAAAACACAAGAGTAATGAAGGTTTTCAAAATATTTATATCTTTGTACCATGGAAAAACTATTATCTAGGGGGTTTTGCCTTTAAAAGAATCTCTCTACATAGATAAATAAATATTGTTTAAAAACAAAAAACAGAAAACAAAACTTTATAATTTCAATCTTTCTTAGCATGAAAATTTCAGCTCAAATCCTCACAGGCAAGCAACTAAATACAGGTGTCTATAAAGAGAAAGTGATGTACAAATAAGAAAGAACAAGTGTCTACCAATATTTTGAGCACATTATTTTAATGAAAAATGTTTTTCAAAATCAAAGGAAAACCAAATATCTGCACTCCCTCTCCAACCAGGAAACTAATCAGAACATGTAACATCATATTTTAAATGCATTCTTCCACATCATGTGCAGGCTATCAGCTGAGTCCTGCATTATTCCCAGTAGCTTAGGTTGAACTTAATTATTGTCTAATGTTGCTATGGTTGAATGCCCTGGTGTCATATCTGTGCATGTGGCAGAAGTGGTGATGAACAAGTTATATTTTTATTGTCCTATGTGTCAATGTTTTAAGTGCATTTTTTATGGCTGAAGAGGGTTCTGTAATGAGTCTGGAGTGTAAAACCTATTTCTGCCAGGTTTCCCATCCCTCCCAGAGGAGAGGCCCACCAATCACATCTGATAGAATTAAGTGTCAATAGCTCATGGCTTACATATTGGTAACATCCTAAGAGTTGTATTCAAAAATAAATGCCAAGAACTTTTCAGTCTCTTTTAGTTTGGGAATTGGACTGTGTTTATAATCAGCCTAGTATGCACCATGACCTTCATTTAAAATGCTCTGTCATCCTGAAGCAATGCACAGATTGATGATTGATTTAGCTGAAATGCAAATCCTCCCCCAAATTCCAAGTTTTGGTAAATTAACTGTTTTCATGGGAAAAGCAGATATAGACCTTTGGGCCAAGATCAGTACACCATTCTGCAATACACTCAGATTTTCTCTAATTCATAGGGTGTAGATATGGTCACATGCATTACAGGGGATTTGAGGAACCCATAGAACATGGCTATATGTATGTTCTACAAATATTTCTACAGATTTTCTCTGGTTAAACTTCACTTTTTATACCATCAATCCTGGATCTAAAGTGCACAAAACCGGACAACTGAAGCAATTTTTTTTAAACATCCTACTGCCATTGATCCACAAAGTACAAAGGCATGAATGGCATCTTTATAATGAAGAAATTTTATCCTTATGGGCTTTAAATGGATTTCATCCCTTGCTTTGGTAGTGTAACATTTGTTTCTTAATGTTACTTGAGCTAGGTTAATACCACTTAGCTAGGGATTTGGTTATTAGTATGCATGAGTGGAATAAAAGATTTTGCCATACCTTAGGCATCCATATCAAAGAATAAGTCCAATGACTGTTCTCATAAGCTGTAATTCTTGTAATTCTTTCCTCTTACTGAAGTAGATGATGATGAAATCCCTTTGAAAAGACACAAGAAGTTTCCCTGCCTGTAAAATCAAGTTTTCTAGGGCAATGCTATAGGTAATAGGTCCTCAGTTGCAGGTCTCACATGAGTTTCTTGTGTTTATGTAAAGGTGCTGAGTACATTTGGACTCTAGGGGTCTGTGTACAAGGTTCTTGAGATATCGAGTGCTTTTGCTGGCATCAGATGCAAAGCATTCAAATAGGTTTCCATTCAGTCAAAGCTCAGTCTCATCACAAGTTAATTTGACACTTTTTGGGTAATGTGGTTTGAAGGAAGTGAAGGTCAATCTGGTAGAGAGCAGAAGTGGAATGTTTGAGAAAGATAAGCAGTACTATTCATGAGACAGTCAATTGAAATGTTGAGAAAGACAAGGTCAGTGAAGGTTTCAATGAGACTTGAAGTTTTGCTTCTTCTTTAGTATGTGAGAGATGTGCATATTTACATTTTTTGGCCCAGTTGCACATAGATTGCAATTTAGATTTTTCTTTTTCTTTTTTTCTTTTTTTTTTTTTTTATGTGTAGCCCTTCAGTGAACAGCTTGGACATCATTGTGCTTATACAGACAGCACTGAAAGTTTAGAGCTCTTAGCAAATGATTGTGTGCTTTAAAAAAAATAGTATTTTAGAACTCCATGTTATATATTCAAGCTCTAATCTAGCCTGTAGTCTGATGGGAGGCTGTGATGTCAGTCATGTTAATTGGATCCTGGGACCTGTTTGGTTACTTTTAAATTCAAGTGGGTTAAGAACAATCAGTAAAAGACGAAGGCCGAATGCCTCTTCCACGTATTTCAGTTACTTATCTCTGCCTGACTTCTAAAGCAGTTCTGTTTTCCCTGTCATCTGATTAAGCTTCTTAACTTGCATACTATGTCCTGCAAGAGCTGACTATTTGTCTATAGACAATTCCAGTGTGGCCAAGTGCAGATGCTGGTATTTGGTTTGGAGATGTGAGCACTTTCAACAGCTAGTAGTGTCAACATGCAGTCATGGATAGTAGCTCTGTTGTCATGCAGATCAAGGATTGCCAAATGCTCCACTTAGGCCCATGTGAGTTGGCTGCCAGGAAGATGTGGCAATTATCTTAGCAAAGGTTCTTTAGATTTAATAAGAAGCGATTTTATCCATTTATTAGAAATACATGGATCCAGGGTCCCTGCCCAGCTATAAGGTTTACTTTTGTTCTTGGTGTAAAGCAGGAAGCCCATAGGTAATGCCTTTAAATAATTGTTTGGAAAAATGCATCAGACACAAAGATTTAGGGGTACATTAGCTCCTGTTAGCCAATCTCAAAATTTGCAAAATCTATATCCTTGTTCCAGGGCAGTAAGATTTATCAGTATGAACATTACATTTTACATTTGGAAGCATATACTTGCTTCATATGTGCCTTTAACATACAGTAAATGTATATGAAGTCACTGTATATAATTGCAGAAGCAATCTGCAAAAGTTGTCTGTACAAGCCAGAAGGATTTTAAGTATGAATATTGATTGCTGTCTTTTGCTTTCAAGTGCATAGTGTCAGCAATTAGTTTAATACTCCTGATGCTTAGCCTTTCTCCATCATGAGATTCTTGACTCATACAGTGAAAACCTGCCAGTTCAAGATCTATGAGCTCCATTTGGGACCAGAATTCTGGATAATGATATTTGTTCTTAGTGTTTGTCACTGTTTGGGAGCCTGCTTGAGCAATTTCTCTGGGAATACAAATTATATTGGTTGTGCAGTTTGCCAGCAGCATCCTGTGCATGGTAATGATATGCAAAAATGTTAGTAGAAGCACAAACCAAAGATGTACATGGACCATGTTATATGACTCTGACTCCTGTTTGCAAAACACATTCGCTATATCAGGGCACCAGCAGTCCTACATGTACGAATCACGGCATGCATTTTCTAGCCTTCTTTGTGTAGTGCAAAACACACTATTTTATTCACCAAAAAAAAATCTTTTGCATAGAATAGTACTTCCTTAAAGAAAAACTTCACAGGATTTACTACAAATACATAATTACGTAGCAATATTTTACCACATTGTCAAATGGCTAGTGGAAAGACAATGATTTCTTGGTGATATTAACAAAGAGAAGAACCAGAACCTAAAAACAAGAGAAAAAAAAAAGAAAAAAAAATTAAACATTGCTGGATTGCGAGCTTTAATAACACTAAATGTAGGTCATGAAATATTCATTCTGATAATGGATATATACAGTGACAAGTCAAGGACACTGTGGATAGGTGGTGATTCCAGCTTCTTTCAGCTCTTTCTTACTTTATATTATGCCATTTTGCAAAGAAGAAGTGTTAAAAACTTGCTGCTGAATGGTCTCAAGAGGATTGCACAAGGATAGCAAGATTCCCCTAGGTTTAGACAATAATAAATACCATGACATGATATTGCAACTTTAGTAATTATGATTTTCTTCCTTTAAAAGATTGAATTCCGTTACCACTGTTCACAACAACATATGCTGACTCACTTAGCTCAGCCTCACTTTTCAAATCCATATTAATGGCATTTTAGGTAGCTGGTTTAGACAATTGGCAGAGGTTAACTTTAAGTGACACAACCTCTGCAGTTAATAATGTGATCAAAGTGTTTTCATCTGCAGTTTGGTCTATGAGGTTCATTAGCAGAAATATTCTTCCAGTTTACTTAGATGCTATAGTTATAGTTAAGCATTTGGGTACAGTTTATGTCCTCATTCCATTAACAGATTTATCCAGTGACTGTGTGCTGTGCCCATGTTTTATTCCACCTGGCTAGGGAAATTGCAAGAATCGAGGGACTGGTGATGAAATCTATTAGGGACTGGAAATACTTCTCTGTGAGGAAATTGAAAAGTTTGGCACTCCATAAGAAAATAAATGAGAGAGTATAGAAAGCAATAAATGAGAAGGTGCATTTCTACTCCTTATGGGGAATTCCCTTTATCTCACCAGATTAGCCCACCACACTGCTGGCCAATGGAGGTTAGAGTCTATAGAGATAATTACAACCAACATTTCTATGTATTAGAGTAGTGCATGTACAGATTCCCAGTACAATTTCCAGAGAAACTGTCTGGTTTTATCCCTGCGTACTTCCATACACTTTCACTGTAAGTCATGTGTATAGCTAATATGCATAATAATAATGGTTTGCATGTATAGTTTTACACTTGGGTACCTACTGTACTGAATGAGAATTGCCATCAGCTGGACTTTCTTAAAGATCTGAATCTGACATAGTCAGGCCGTAATAATTTTTGCCTATATATTCTGCAACACTCACTTGATTACCTTGTACAAAGAAAAGAGTTATAAGGCTCTGCTATTCACACAGAAATGTGATGCAGTCTTTTCATTGCTTCCTGAACCCTGCTTTTCATGCTTTTCCATACTATTCTTTCCCTTACGATGATCAAACTTGGAGTGCACTGATGATTCCTGCCTCCCTTAATCATCTTTTTTAGCTCTTGGAAAAGGCTCCAATGAAGATCTTTGCAACTAGTGGTTGATAAAAGGGAGGTTTGGTCATGGCCATACCTGGAAACTGTGCAACATTCCTGCAGGTCAGGTGGCAAATCTCCATCCAAGTATAATTTTCATTTTATGCTTTGTGGCAGCACAAAATGGGCTGGAAGCAAGGGACCTCAAAACATATATAATTTCAGATAGAATATGAGTATAATGGTTACATTCAATTCCTCATAGAGAATTTTCCAAGTCTTTTTCTATCTTGAATTTCCTATTGCATTTTTTTCAGAAGGAATTAGTTGGCTATTAAATACTTTAAATACTTGTTAAATAAAATGTTATCAGATCTTCCTATAATGCATTTTTGCTGCCCATATAGATCCAACTTTCCTGTTCCCAAACAGCTGAATGTTCCTGCTGTGTTACTGTCTTCTCTACTTATTATCTAAGTCTAAAGTTTTCCCAGTGTTTGGATGGACCATTACTGCATAGTGTCTGGAAGTGCCACCTGAGGGGGAAGGCAAGGGAACACAAGGAGCTGGACACAGGCTGAGAGAAGATAGAGGAGCCCTGGCCAGCTGTTCCTGTTGAGTCTCTCCAGAATTAAGCAGCATGTGAGCCAGTTCTTGGCAGTGCGGACGACTCAAATTCAACCGTATTAACAAAATGATAAATACATATAACACTCAGTGCTCATTTTTCATATTTTTCAGCCTGTCAGTGAAACATTTCTTTTTATTATGGAGAAAAAAAAAGTGAAGAAGGTTACCATGCCTGTTTTAAATGAAAAACATTTACTAACTAGTTTGGAAACAAAACACATAGTAAATGTTAAGTTAAAGTTCTGTTTTTCTTTTCCAATGTGATGCTAATAAATATTTCTTTCCTTTGCAGCTTCCCCTCTTGGAATATCCTGCCTTTTTCTCATTTCCCTCTTCTGTTCTTCCATTTTTCTTGCCTCCTTCTCTCATCTTTCTATGAGTCATGTTCTTTCAGATGATTAGGGTCAGTTTTTTCCACCTCTGAGACATTGCTTTTGTCAGGTATGAAGTCTACAGCTGTTCTTGAGTCCTTCCATTCTCTTTTTAACTCAGCCATACTCATCTTCGGTCTCAGACTCAAACGTTCCTAGAGAAAGTCAAAAATTTTAAAAGAAACAAACTTTTAAATGACAAACCCAAACATATTTGCATTCATAGCAAACAACTTGTGCCCCAGAATAAAACAAAACAACCAGCCAAGAAAGGAAGTACTAATAACAAACAAGTTAATCAAACAGAAGAAGAAAGGGAAAAATACCTGGAAATAATGATCAGTTTTTGAAGAGCTTTGATCTCTCTGTCTCCATCTGCAGCTTGCAAAATAAACAGTCTTCAAATTTATAAACATGATGCATCAAAGGCAAAACTCTCACCTAGATGTATTGACTTGCTTTTTCAGTGGTCCAAAATGCCAAGATACTCTCTCGTTCACATAGGTCACAATATTTGTGAACCTCATAAGGTTTTTAAAATTACTCTTGAATTTTGTGGTGTCTAGATGTGTTGGTTTTTTAAAGTTTTTCTTTGTGATTAAAGCAGCTGTTTGACAGTTTTTAATGTTTCTTTTGGAATTTACTAGACTGTATTTAAAAAGCTGAGTAAAAAGCATTAAAGCTGTTCTTAATCACAGATACTCCAAGAAAAGACATCAATGGTTTTGAAACATTTTGCATTATAGAATACTGTATTATTTACAGCAAAGTCATGCGTTACAGCAGAAATAGATGAGAAAAAAAGTACATTAAATATATTCGTGAAAATAAGTTGAACTCAGAGATCCTGACAGGAATCTCAAATGTAGGATAATAACAGAACTGATATTTGTGAGTTCATTACATATTTAAACATAAATATTGTGTGAGAAGCCATTTCTTTAGGCACTTAACAGTCTGGGAAATTAATGTGGATGAATGAATCTGCATACTAAATATTAAACCTACCTGTGTTACATTGCCTCAGTAGCCTAAAGATTATTTTTGGCTGCTTTACCAAACAGCTAAGGGGAGCATCTCTTAAGACACCCACTTCCTGTTTCCCTGGTGGAAACATAGACAAAATGAACAGTTCTAAGGTCTGGGTTGAACCTGAAAGATTTTGTATCTGGAGCTTTAGTTCTGATTGTCATGGAGACTGTAGGTAAACCAGCCCTAATTAGCTGAGCTCCCTCCAAACCCTGCAGAGCAGCAGGGTAGCTGCACAAAAAGCTTCTGTTTGGAAGAAAATTTTAAAGTTACTTTAATCTCTAAAAGAGGAGAAATTTATTAATAAAATTATTTTTATTTTATTTTTAATGCAATTTATTCATACAATCAGTGTGGAAACAGTAAGTGTAATTTAAAACAAAGATCACTAACCTGTTATCTTTGGCATTCAGTTTAAGTATAATGTCTGCTGTTAGTGGTTTGCAAGCTAAATGAATAGAACAGAATAACGGAGGCTGAAAGCACAAGTATCCTGAGTTTTATTGATGGGAAGTATACAGACATTAAAGTATTTGCCTGAGGACATATTAGGAAAGGATGATTGTTAGTTTAATGAATGCTTTTGCTTTTGTGTAACCCAGTGTCTTTATACTTCAGTCAGCTTTGATCAGTCGATATCAACATTACTCTTTAAGACATTTGAAAATAACTCAAACAGGAGATTTTCTGAGAACATCAGGCAGGCCTTATGGAGGAACAGAAAAGTCCTAGCTTGAAGTGTGTCAGAGTCCACAGTGCTAAGAATAACCTCTTGAGCTTTTTTCCTTTTACCTTGAACTATGACAATCATTAGTGTGATGCCAAGGAATATGAGTGGATTTTGTATTTATGTCTTTTGTCTCCTAGTCTATCTAAACAATAACTCTTAACAGATATTTCCTACAGAACTTGGTCTGTTCAGCCTGCAGAAAGGGAGACTGAGGTAAGACCTCACTGCAGTTACAACTTCCTTATGAGCAGCAGAGGAGCAGTAGACACAGATTGCTCCTCTTTGGTGACAGGACTGAGGGAATGGCCTGAAGTCGTGCCAGGGGAGGTTTAGGTTGGTTATTAGGAAAACATTCTTCAGCTAGAGGGTAGCTGGGCACTGGAACAGGCTGCCTGAGGAAGTGGTCGCAGCACCAAACCTGCCAAAAGTTCAAGTGTTTGGACAAGGCTCTCAAACACATGGGGTGACTCTTGGGGCTATTCTGTGCAGGAAAAAGAGTTGGACTCAATGATTCTGATGGGTCGCTTCCAACTCAGCATATTCTGTGATTCTGTAATTTTGTGTTCAAGAAGAGCTAAGTCCACAGGTATTTCTTTCACTTTTTTGTGGCATAGGAGAACATGGGAGGGAAAAGAAGCCAGACCTGCAGCAGCCAGGGGTAAGGCAGAGGTGGTTTCTTTGAGGTTTGGCTTCATAAGATGTAAACACACCATAAGGGCATGTATTGGCCTGTCCCAGTAAGGAGCTCATGAATTTACCTTCTTGCTGGGAATCTGTGCCTCCCTCTTACTGTCTTCATGCTGCCCCATGCTGCCCATAAAATATGATGTGTGTTTCTTTTACAGATTCTACTAAAGCTGCTCTTCTTTTCCTCTCATGACCTCTTTCCCGTTACTGCAACAACTGAAGAGTGGCTTTTGAAGGCAAGAAAAAAAGGCTTAATTTTCAAATAACCAATTGTTCACACATGGCAAATATTCAGTTGCGCATGGGCAGCTGTGATCTGTTGCAGAGTGGTAACAGCATATAATTCATTTTCAAAGGTATGTAATCTTACAAAAGATTCTGTTGACTGCCAGCTGCAAATGACTTTTCCCAGCTTTATAATTTTCCATTCATAAATTTGTAATCTTGTGATTTGAGAGGACTACCATGGCCAGATATATCAAGTGCTCAGAGATAGTGAGTAGTGATTTGAAGAATTTTAGACGTCTGGAAGAGAGAGATGTAGACAGTCATATCCCAACCAGGAGCCTACTTGACTCATGACACTTCTGTACTATCCATACACAATTTTACATAGAAAAAATTTCCTTGAAACACAGTGTTCTTGATAGAAAAGGAGAAAAAGCAAACCAGAAGGGTCACCGGTGACCACAAGAAATTCATTGTGGCTGATGTAGAATAAGCTGCTTTTTACTCCTGAAGGAAAAGAAGGAAAAGAAAGGTCAGAATTCCTGAAAGGTTCCTTTCCCATCTGTGTGAGTAGAAAAAAAAAAATAGTAGTTCACAATGCTTTTTAAAAGATTCTCATCTTCTCTGCACATTTCACAAGGAGATATGTCTGCTGAAAGGAATTGCAGTTATCTGTTCTGTCATAGTTGCAGGAAGCAAGATTGCAGGGAAGGGACTTCGTGTTTTCAGTGGATTTCAGGACACCAAGAAGCCAACAAATTTGGGCTTTTTTGAAAGCTAGAGTCAGCTATTTCCAGACAGATAGTAGTTCTACAAACCCAAAATAATTTTTCCAGCCTACTGTAGAAGTTATTTGAAGAGCTTACATCTGTCAGCTGGAAATATTCAGCCCTTAGTAGATCATGGGAATATATTCTTGTTTTGCACCAGAAATATCTACTTTTGGAAATGTCTCACTAACAGGAATTTGTGAACGGTTTGGCTATATTGATACTGATTTCTGGGGTCAAACACAGGAAAAAAGAATTTTCAAGGAGTTGTCCAAACCTTACAAATTCACTTCCATTTCAGAAGCAAAAAGATAGCAGAGAGCTGCAAAGAAGAAACATCTCAAAAAGGCTTACCAGACCTCTTACAGCCTCAGGCAGTTCAACCCCAGCAGCTTGTGAAGTTGTCTTATTAGTCAGTGGCAAATGATGGCATTTCTGCTCTAGGTAGTGTCAAACTGTCAGCAGGCTGACATCTTAACTTCATGACAGGAATAAAT
>JANRGV010000094.1:17362780-17372943 GCA_024734035.1 Alethe castanea
CATCTTAACTTCATAACAGGAATAAATATAAAGGTAAAAAAAAATAGGTCTTACTTTTTCCTGTAGATTTTAGAGACTTACAGGTTACAAAACTGAATTAAGAAAAAATGAAGCAAAAGACTACAAAACCCCAGTAATCAATCAAATTGTTATAGGCCCCCAACAAAACAAGTGGAAAGCATTATTTTAAATGAGAGGTTTTTGTAAGGCTATCACTGACTTTACCTGCATAAGAAAAATGTACAGTAAAGAAGACAGGTGTAGATTTTTTCTACATTTCAGTTTGTTAAGTGTTTTTGGCTAAGAATGCTGATGAAAATGATGTGAAAGCAAAGCAGAGGCTGATCTACATTTGGAGATAGTTAACAGACATAAATACCAGAAATAGAGACCAACTGTCTAGATTGGCAAAAGAGATATAATGAGCACAGTTCATTGAATTTGACAGATAAAAGTGAAACTTGGGTCTTTTCACAATGGGATAAGGCTGTGAAAGAGAATGGATTTTGTTGGTTTGGTTTTTTTTTTGTTTTGTGGAACTGGAGGTGTAACTTACGACATCAGAGACCATTTCCAACTCTTTAGCAAATTTGCTTGGAAAAGGACCACATTTTGTCAGGACATGGTCTCCTCTCTGTGGTGAGTTTTTGTAGTAATCTCTTCACCACAACAACAACGTTTTACAGTGCAATGCCCCTAAAGAGCCCATAAACCCCCGTTTCTTTATCTTGCTGTTTTTGTTTATCTTGAAACACGAGTAATAATAGCAAGCATTGTGCCAAAACTTTGTTTTGGAGAAAGTTCTAGGAAGTGCCATTGTTTGGTCTGTAAAAATCAGCTTTTAACACCCAAGGCAGAGTAAGAAATAATTGCCTCCTCTTGTCTTTTATGCCATTCCCCGTAGCTTTAGACTCACAAATTTCAGACTTTCTCTTCTGAATTGTAGTAGGTGGATCAGTTTGTTATCTGCCACACTGGATGACCTCTTGCTTAAAAAATTATACAGTTTTGAACAGAACAGATTGAATCAAGGACATGCACAGCATAGAGGTGCATTATAATCTAATAGATATTCAGACATATTTAAATAGCACACATGAGGGTCTTGTTGAAAGCCTACCAAGACTAAATCTTTATTTGATCAAACTATCCTCTTTAGCAATACAAACGGGAAAATGGCTCATACCAGTAGTACTAATTTCAATGCCACTTGTAATTGTTAGGTTGATCTAAAATGCCATTAATTTTCAAGATTTATGCTAATAAAGAGAACAGAAGTAGGAATGGGTGCTCCTAGCAATAGTATTTTGACTCATAAGTGCATTTGTAGCTTTTGTATTATTCTTTCTCTACAAAAGGGATGTTTAAAATTATATGCTCATGTTTATTTATAAATAGATTACTCCTCTCCCCCACCTTACAGAAACTTAGTAGGGAAAAAAAAACCCTACCAAAATTAACATAATTGCAGAGCCATGGAACAGACCACGTCTAGAGTGTTTTTGAATATCTGCAAAGAGGGATACTCTGTAATGTCTCTTGAAAACCTTTGACAGTGCTCCTTATGTTCAGACAGAGCTTTCTGTGTTTCAGTTTTTGCCCTTGTCCTGCCACTGGAAAGAACCTAATTCCGTCTTCTTTGTAGTTTCCCCCCAGGAAGGTGTGCACATCGATTTGATCCCCTGAGCCCTTCTCATCTCCAGGCTGAACAGTTCCTGCTCTCTCAGCTGCTCCTGATATCAAATGGTCCAGTGCCTTAATCATCTTAGTGGTCTTTATCTCCAGCCCTCTTATGAACTTACACAACACCAATACTTCAATTCTTTTAGCATTGAGTTCAACTGCCTTCTAAGATAAAACAATGTTTTGTTTTGATATATTTAATAAATTGGGGAGAAAAAAATAGTCATAATCTGTGATATGTTTTGCAATGATGAAGTCTAACATTCTGAGAAAATAATATTGCTTTTTAAATATTCCATCCAGGGCAATAAAAAGAATATTGGAGGGGTATGTAAAATTATTACAATTACTACTATTATTATCTTATTACTCCCATTACTTTTTACTATAGGTATGGCAAATGTTAATTTTATTATTATTATTATCATCATCCTATCACTCCCATTACTTTTCACCATGATTGTATTATATTGACCCTCAACTTACAGATTTTTCAGATAAATTAGCATTACAAAATGCAGACACATATTTGAGTGTCTATATGCAGATAGTAATGTGGGAAGGATGAGGAATGTGAAAGGGTAGGATTCCCAGTAGTGGGAAGGATTAAAAAGATTTCTTATGTACCTGTATTAAGAGCCCACATTTCTAAGTGACAGCCTGTTCTGAAGGCTGCTGCTTTGCTTATAGTCCTGACTAGCTATTTATCCTCACTCCCTCAAGTAGGGAAATCTACTCAGTGTCCACTGTCATGCAAAACTGGGAAGTAAACTCTCCAGCCAATTTACTACATCAGAAAGACAACATTACTTTATAAGCAGCACTGTATGCTTGGGGAATTCTCCTCATGCATGCCAGTATCCTAACAGACCAGGTTATATTCCTGAAATTAATAAATATTTATCATATTTCCTGAATATATGCATATTTGCTAATTATTTCCATGGATTTGTTTGGATATGGTTCTAGATCTTCTAAATCATGTTTTCTCCTTGAGAATATTTCAAATATGTCATCAGGTCATAATTCTCTCATCATTCTTTGTTCTGACACATAATCCTTGTTCACAAAACTAGGAAATCTGCTAGTACATATCAATCACTAACATAAATAAAGAAGGAAACATTAGCTGGCACAAGACCTATTAATCACAGATGTAGGGCATTAACACAAGGCTACATTAAACCCTGGGCACTGTAGGGTACAAAAATAAGCATTAATCATACTACTGCACTAAAGTTAAAAGAGCTTTCCAATATTTTCCCCCACTTCTGCATAGACCTCTTACATAAATATAATTTGTTCTGTAACACCATCATCAGACTCTGGTTTAAGTAGACCATGCTACTTCTCAGGACTGAATTGACATCAGATACCATAAAGGCATATTGAGGGAAGGAGAAGTCAATAATAGAATCTTCTCTTGTGTTTTCTTTGGCAATAAACCTGTTGCTGCTACCATTCTCTTCCATTCTGATATCTTCCATCAGCACTGGAGTTACCTGTTCTGAAAAGTTCATGGCCAGAGTATGAGCAGCAGTGTGGTTACTATGAGTTCTTTCAATTAGAAGAAGGGAGAATAAAAACATGATTTACATACATTAAATATTTCTCCCCAAATGTGTCAGATTGTTGTAAAATGTCATTGGATTTTAAAAACGCTCTAATCACCTTAAATATAAATACCATATGAAGTTGTGATATTAACTGTCTCATTATATAAGTGTCAAACTAGATTTCCATTAGCAGACTGAAACTTGATTGCAGAGGTAATGAACAATCTGTCTCTCTGACTAATAAATAAAAGAGCAATACATTCTTATTTTTAATAGGAATCATTATGGAAGGTATGAAAGAAAAGGCTTTAAAATTTGCAAAATGCAAACTAAAAGTTGTTGTATAAATAAGTGACACATTGGTATTGGTAAAGGAATACATAATAAATCTAACAAATTCACAGGGGAGATGTGAAAGGATGATGTTACCATTTCTTTCTGCAATGATCATTAAGAAAGATGATTTCCATTCACAGTTCAGAGAAAGGATACCAATTCAGAGGCCAGTTTAAATTACAAATCAAATCTCTGTCTTATAGTTTCAGTGTGAAGTAGTCAAAACACTTGTTAATTAAGTACTTAAGAGTTGTGAAGTAGAATTCTAGAAAAACTTAATCATATTAGGAATACATTGTTAAACAAAAGGGTTCTTTTGCAACCCATTAACAAAAAAGGAAATAAGAAGAAATGTTAAACCTGAGACTGCAAAGAAAAAGCAGTCTCTCCACATGAAAACAGAACAACACCTAATACATAATATACAATGAGAGATTCAGAAATGTTACCTAAACCTGCCATCCCTCAAGGGTATGGGTGTCCTCGGTTTAGAGCTTCTGGCTCAATATGTGGAGGTTTGGTTTCTTTACAAAGCCTTAAGTTACATGCTTTTAAAAGTGAAGAACATGTTTTAAGCCAAGATAAAAACTACTACGTGTCAGAAGACTGAACCAAAAAGACTTTTACCACACATTAAGACACTACCAGAAGGGTGGGTAGTTCTCTGTGAGTCCAAGAATTATTATTTTTTTTTTAACTTTCTGCAGTTACTCTTAAAAACCTGTGTACTCCTTAGCCTTTTCTTGTACTCTTTCCATGAGACCACATTGATACGGAAAGGCAGAAGAGAAGGACAGCTTTTAGGCTGACTGTCCATGTAAAATTTCAGTGTTCCATAAAATCTAAAAAGAACCATATAAACCACGGTCTGTGTCTATTGGAAGCCTTGTAGCAAGGGACAGTCCCTTTATTTTGAAAGAACTTTGTGTTGTACTTTTATTGAACAATTTAATTAAATTTTGTCTTTAAAAGTACATGAAAACTTCACTTGACATCATGCAATCCTATGACTTTGGAGATTGTATTTCAGGCATAAAAACCAAAATTTTGTAGAGGGGGTGTGTTCCTGTTGTTTGATTGGGTTTTTTTTCTTGGGGTTTTCACTTGTTGGTTTTGTGGGTTTTCCCCCCCTCCTTGTCTCTTGCCTTTTCTATAGCAGTTACAGGTTTAGGGCTACAACAAGACATCTCTGAACTTCTTTAAATGTTCACCCATATTAGGGCCCATTATCACAAAAGGCAGACAAGAATATATTCCAGTTTTCTCACTCAGGATCTTCCATTTTATTCTATTTTTTATTTATGGAAATTGGTCAACCATAGAACAACCTCAGAGTGCTGCAAAGACATCTAGATTTTATATTATTTGGCAAAATTAGTGTTGGGTTACTTGTTTCTAGAGAAAAAAATACAGTTGTAAGAGAAAGTGCCTTGTTTGTTCAATATTGCTAGTCTGAAATTTAGTCAAAGTTTAAGATTTAGGTAGAATTCTGGGCCAGTATTTCTGTCTTGTATAACACACTGGTTTGTTTTTTGATTAGAGAATTGCTGCTTTCTCTGGTGTCCTGAGCAGCAGATGTCTCATTAGCACCTGAGCTATGCCAGCTTCTCTGGAAGGCTACAAACTGATTAAACACATGCTCCATTTTTATCTTTTTATGAGTCATTACTTAAAGGTTTTATCACCAGATTGCCACACTTAATTACATGTAGCCATAATTAAATATGAATATCTGCAGATCTGGATTGTTATTTTTGCTATGAGTTCAGTAAAATATTTTCCTCTTTGCTAATTAAATGCTATAGAGAAGGAGAGAAATTAAAAAGGAAAGAACCCAGCCAGAATTATCAAGAATATTTAAAATATCTATCAAATATCCATTTGAATTACCTAGAAAGGGTACTTTTTCTAAACAAGGGTGACATTGTGTGATAAAGACATAAGGCAAAAAGCATTGTTTTGATATTTAAAAGTGTCATTTGTTATCCACAAGATTTAATCATTCAGAAATCGTGCCAGTCCTTGCAAATTCACAGACTGAGTTCCTTCAAAACATGGTTTTGGGTACATAAAGAAGAAGTCTTTGGGAACTGTCAGGATAAATTTTCCAAGCATAAACAATGCTTAACGAAAGTCTTTATCTTCTATGATCAAATGACTCGGTGGATGTCATTTTATCACAGAGAGCAATTTATCTTGACTTCTGCAAGACTTTTGATGCTGTCTTCCCCAGTATTCTCATATTCAAGCTGAGATTGTATGGTTTGGCTGAGTAGAAAAATCACTGAGTAAAAGTTAACAATTTGTGTTAGAAATTTAATTGGTCACAGTAGTAGTGTAGTAGTAATTATGTCAAGATGGACATGATGGCACAAACATCAGTCTTTTAATAAAAGTTTTTCATGCCTTCTTTCCTCTACTTCTCTCAGGCAACTCTGACTCCTTTCTTCACAGGCAGCTCCACACAGCACTGACTCCTCCTCTCCTCTCCTCTCTGCAAGTTTCCTTCTTCCTTCTGCATGGCTGGCTAAACCCAAACCTGTCTCTCACTTGGCTTCCTAACCCTGGCTGTCCCTCACATAACATCTTTTTACTTTGTCTGTCCCTTGCAAGACCACATGTCCCTTCCTCCTCACAGCACAGCCAGGAGACTCCATCCCAAGCTACACCAGACTCTTGAGTCTCAAGCTGCAATTCCATCCACAACTACAATTTGTAGTTAGCTGACCCACACTTTTATAACCTTCATCCTCATTGGGCAGGCAAGGCTGTGTCACTTCTCAGTAATCAGTACAGCTGTAATTCATTGGGAAAGATTGCCTCCTGCACTATCCTTAGAACCTCTCTTCCCACAAACCTGGTTACGTGTGACAGATGGAGTTCCAGAATCTGGGGACTGTCCTGGGACCTGCTCCATCCAACAGCTTAACAGGTGACATGAGAGAAGTAAGGGAATGTTTGTTCATAAAGTTTTCAAATGACACCAAACTGGGGACAGTCGGTAAGTATATCCAAGGATGGGAGTGCCATCCAGAGATGCATGTGTGGGTTGAATGAAAGGGATCAGCAGGAATCAAGGACATGCATAAGACTTGTGCACAAAGTCAACTGTGCCATTTAGAAGACAGAAATCCTTGAAGCCATATAGGTTGGGAGCTTTCCTGGAAAGGTCCTTGATTCATGGCTCATGAACCATGTCTTGGTTCACAGTGAGCAATCTGGTAGCCATCAGTGTGAACAGGTGACAAAGAAAGATCCTGGGCTGTGTGGCAGTAGGTAAATAGAAGTGATTATCTGCCTCTGCTCAGTGCTCATCTGACTGCATGGAGATATTGTGTGCAGTTTATGCCCTCCTGAAACAAGGTGTACATGATAAACTGGATTGTGTTGAGCAGAGAGCTACAAAAATGGACATGGACTGGAGCACTTGACCTCTGAGGAGGAGGAACAGGAGTTCACTAAGCCAGAAGACACCAAGCAGCAGCCCTGCACCCAGTACCTCAGAAGAGCTTACTGTGAAGATGAAGCCATCCCATTCAACAAGGCAGATGGAGGGAGAACAAGAGAAAAAAGGCATAGGGTGAAACAGAAAACCTTCACATTGTCTATCAGGAAAAAATATTTTCACTATGAATACAGCCAAGCAGTCACACAGCTTGTCCGGGGAGTTTGTGTACCTTCCACTTTTGTGGGTTTTCAAGACAGGACTGGATAAAGTCCTGAACAACCTGGTCTGATCTTGTAGCTGACCCTTTTGGAAGCAAGAAATTGGATTAGAGACTTCCTGAGGTTCCTTTCAGCATGAATTTTAGTATGATCATAATCTTCCACCATTTTGGAACCTACCAGGATCTGTACTGTTACAAGATTTTGCCCATAGAAAGCTATGGAACTTATTTGTTGCTTTAAAAATGTTAGTTACAGTGGTCTGGAAGGTAAAAAAAAAAAAAAAATCAGGTTAGATTTAAGGGTGTCAAAAATTATTCCATTCAAATTACTTGACTTAGGTACATTATGGACACATAGTGATTCTTAACTATATAAAAAAATTGGGTTTTTAAGTATTATGAAGGGAAGGCATATATAGACTGTTTCCAGTTTTTATGAGTTCTACAGGTGTATATTGTACCTAAAAATATTTTTTGAATTTTTCAGGTATGAGCACTTTGTTTATTGAGTTTGTTTAATAAAAACCATTGATAAGGCAAGAAATGTGATACTGCTTATAGACTTAGAAGGCACAACCTGAGCTGAGTGTTGCACAGTTCATTAACGGTGCCCTGGTGTCTTTTCTAGATGACCTGACTCCTGAGTACTTCCCAAACATACTGATAGCATTACTATTTTTTTTAAAATCAGGCTTTATCTAGCTGATAGTACCTCTTTTGGTAATATAATATGCCTATTATATGTCATTTGTTGAGCGTACGCTTATTCCTTACTTTTTATGTAGGTCAGGGTCTGAGAAACTTTCTGGATTTCAAACCAACTTCTGCTCCATGAAGCTGAAGTAAGTTTATAGATAAAAACAGCTTCTTTTTAAAATTCTACTCCTAGCCCATGAAAGCTGTCATTCTAATCACAGTGCATTCCTTTTCCCATCTCCTCTTGTTATGTGGGTTAAAATAAATCATCAGTCTCAGAATTGTGTATTAGCTTTGAAATGCCTCATTATAGCAATGCTAAAATGGAATATTCAAAAAAGAAGAAGAGAAAAAACCCCGAAAACCTTTCCATCACTGTTCAGTCATGATTTAGACAGACCTTTAATCTAAAGTCTCTAGAGAAACCCTAAACTATAGGAGGGTTCTTCAGAGGATGGAATAATATTATAATGCATGATGAAATGTCAGTCTAAAAAAGCTGGAGTTTGGTGGGGGGACTAGAAAGAAAGTTACAATTTCATTATGTCTCTGTCTGTTGAAAGCAATGGGGAATTTCTCTCTTAGGTTTCATTCATTGTGGGTTAATATTTTTTTAACCTTTTCAGTTAATGGTTTTGACTGGATATTTTGAGTGAAGAAATGTACCCAGGTCCCAATGGAATGCTTTGGCAGCAGTGAGGCTGCAGTTTGATGGTAGAGGCAGTCCTGGCTTAGGAGTGTTGTGTAAACTGGATTGTGTCAGGAGAGGGGAGCAGAGTATTAGGTGCACTGACTCAGAGCTCATGTCCACACTGAAGCATGAAAATGTTTGGTTCTGCGAGTGCTATTAGTGACAGGGTTGCTCACTTGTGTGGTTTTGAAGGTAGGAAACTTACCCTGGTAAGTACAAATTGTTGAAACCAATGCCAACAATCTCCATTAATACATTTAAGAAAAAAAGTAAAATATACTTTCCATTACTTCACAAGAGATCTGAGACCTGATACTGATTAATTCATGTTAGTTGTGTGTAAAATAACAAGGATTGTATATATGCTAAAACCTGTAATAATTTTCCAAAATAATTTCAATACTATATAAGTAAAAATAATTCTTGTGCAGCAGGCAGATGAAGGTATTGTTAAGTATGAAATGGTTTAATATGGTCTCATTTTTATATTCTAGCAGAAATAAAAAATAAGATTTCTTTTTAGTGCAATAATTTTCATGATACACTTTTCTACACAATGGCTTTGAGTTCACAAATGTAGAATTGCTTCTTTGAAATTATAGTGGTAATTAATGTGGGTGAATTCATATGTAAACTGGTGTTTTCTAGGGAGCTCTTAAATAAATACCTTTGACATCTTTGCAAGCTCTTTAAACTTTCCCCGGAAAACATCAGTGTTTCAGATGACATTAATACAGGCTGTTAAAGACAGGCTGAGTATAATTAAAGATACCTGACAGCATTTCCTTTTTTAGTGTTTGAAGTTAGGAAGGAAAGAGCTGATTCAAAACATCTGGGAAAAAGGAAGGGCAAGAAGAAAAAACAGAAAAAGTGAAAAGCAAGCCATATCACACTATCACTCTTTGTAGAGACTGGCTATTGGAATGGTAGCATGTCCTCCCATGGAGCCTGGGAGTTACAGGCTTCCCCTGCTCCCCGTGGAGAACTCAGATTTCAGAAGGTGAGGGGAGTTGATTTTTGTTTCCTGGATCTTTGCCTTTCTGTGCATATAAAGCATTTTCTTCTCTAAACCACAGAATCAGTAGGGATGTCTTCAAAAGGAGGGTTAAGAGCTTTTCTCCTGTTTTTATTACACGGGGACTTCTTAGCATAGTGCATTGATTTTATTTAGCATCTTTATGGGCACATATAGTGGCTTTATGAAGCCACTATGGAGCTCTTGAGCTTCATAGCTCTGCCTCAGTGTCCAAGTTATGCAAGTGAGATGAGTACAGCATAAACTATATAGTGAAACTAATGAATAAATGGTGGATAATAATTTAAAGCATCTATAAAACTGCAAGACTTGACAGCATAAATATCTAAGTCCTAGAAGTTGCATTCCAGATATAATTTCTGAGAGTGCTTTCTCACCCGGTGGGCTAGAAGAGATTGTGGATCTGAATCCTGCAGTTCAAATTATAGAGGGAAAACCTTGCATCTTAGAAAATGTGTAGTTATCATATTAGATTAAGTGAAAGTATCCATTAAATA
>JANRGV010000094.1:17381749-17401020 GCA_024734035.1 Alethe castanea
CATTGGGGGGGGGGGGTTGGAATTAGATGGTTTTTAAGGTCTCTTCCAACTCCTTAAACATTCTGTGATTCTATAATTGGATGATGCTATGATATGAACTTTGTACTGAAAAGCAGTAGAAAGGTCTCAAGGCAAGAAGAAGGAGTGTGTTACATTAAACAACACATAGGTTAGAGATATCTGAAGAAGGGCTGAAGGTCTAGGCAAATACCTAAAGCATGTTAATTCACTGGAATAGTATCTTTCAGCAAATCTCTACAGATGGTATGTAAATGTATTTCTTTGTTTAATGGGTCGGTTGTGTGGGAGTTTTCCAGTTTTTGGTTTTGTTTGTTTTGTTTGTTTTATTTTGGTTTTTCCTTTTCTGTATACTTTTTAATTATCTTTATATAGATCTGAGTCTCATGGAAGTTTCGGAATGGTGGGGTTTTTTTTGTTTGGGTGGATGGTTGATTGTTTGGTTTGTTGGTTGGGGTTTTTTGTTTAGTTTTATTCTGTTAGGTTTTTTTTTCCCAGGCAATGTGAGTATAATTTCTTCCCTTGTTGAATGAAGGCAGGTGGAACATCATCCATATGTGCAGAAACCCATGCTAACGGGTGAAGTTACTGATGCAATACAGCAAAGTAACTCCTAAGTGTATATGGAGCCCAAGGCTGTGCCACAGAGCCCAGCTCCTCTCAAGGTCACATAGGGCAACAGCAGAGATGGTAACACTTAGCTTTTGATGCACACAGGTTATCATCACTAAAATGACCAATACCTGCTTTCTAAAGCAGCTACTTCATGAATAATCAATGGAGAGCTGTGAATAAGCTGATGGATTGTAGCTGATGAGTTCCCTCTGGGCAGGCAGAACACAGTTAGCAAGTAACATATAATACAGAAATCCCACACAACAGACACAGCACTACAAAAAAGGAAATTGCTAAGGGCAGCTTTGCATGGGTTAGCCTATAAAAAAGAAGGGTGACTCAGAAACCCAGATACCCAGATGTGACTTTATGTGTGTGTTTATGTATGTGTATTTTAAAGAAATAATGCACTATGTATAGAAAGTGGATAAATCCCACCCTCTCCCCAAAAGGAATCTGAAAACACATTGTATTAAGTGTTATACATTTAGAAGGAAACAGACAATTTCTTGTTTTCTGCAAGGATTGCACATATTAACATGGCTAATATGTATTTTATGGATAAGATTTTCAAGTTAAAAGGCAAAATGAAAAAACAGCAGTGACTTGTTTCATTCATCTTCATCAGTAAATATGCATATATATAAAATTTAATCATTTTGGTGCCACAATAGCCAGGATAACCGTAGCCATTTTAATGAACTACTTAATTAGTCTTTTCTAAAAGTGATACAATCAAGAAGATAAATATTTAAGTAGAAAGAGTTCCAGGATCTAAAAAGTTCATTGGAATTGATTTACTCTCCTCTTCTACTGAAGTAGATGGAGACCATGTCAGACCAAATAAAAATGGCTGCTGAAGAGTCATGGCTTGATAAGAAGGCAGAAATGGTTTGAGGACATTTATTATAAATTATTTCAGTAATAAAAAGTTAAGACTAGTTTACCCAAATTGAAAGAAAGAAATTCTACACAGACAATAATTAAATAAGGTGGACTTGGGCAAACATAACACCAAGTTTTAAAGGAAAGCACCACAAAACTTATAATGATTAGAACTGATTAAGAAAGGAAGTTTAGAAATGATGGATACATGGAGTACTTCTTGAGAGAATTGAATTTCTGGATGCAGAGAGCTGATCAGGAGCTAGATTTTCTAGTTATGGGCAATTTCATTTTTCAAAAATGCCATAAGAAAAAATTACGAACAGTATCCTCTGGTGAACAATATTTTCTGTGACATGATTTTATTCATCAGAGCTGTCTCAGTGACCAGATCCAATTTTATGAAATACAAAATGCCTCCCAAGATGTAGTGTGTTCTGTAGTCATCATGTACTTCACAGGTAGTATGGCATATTTTTCATCTTGTAATAGTTAGAAATCATGACACTACTATATCACAATGATGACACTACTATGTCACAAATATAATCTTCTTACATGGTGGGGTAGAAGAGAATTTTTTTTTTTGTAATTGGTTAGACATCAGAAGTGTAAGAATGAAAATAAAAATAAATTTGAAATTCCAGAGCCATGCAAAAGACTATTTATTAAAATAAACCCAATTCTTATACAATTATCTTTTGTGAACTCATGCTGGATTTTATTGTTTATCTCTAACATTAGTTATGGTTTTAATTTTTTATTTCTACATCATCATTGAAAATATATGATACAAAATGACCCAGCCAGGCTACTCACTACACCTATCTCTTATATATAAAACAGATATATTAAATGAAATCCTTGAAGGGCACTCAAAAATGTTGCTGGTAAAAAGTGCTATACAGCTTAGACATGCCTTAACGTGACCATCTCAAGTGAAAGCATATTTAATTTTTTTCTCCAGCACTACTGCTGGCTGAACTGCTCCATTCCTCTCCTGCTATAAGCATAGGACTAGAAAGAGTGTCCATCCTTCTTGAACAGAGGCCAAAGATGAAAGCTGCTTTCATCTTCCCTTCTGATTCCCTTCATCTGTTTTTAGAGCACAAGGCAAATGTAGGTTTTAGAAAACTCTGTAGATTGAATGCAGTGAGACACTGTATTTCATCTTAACTGAAAAAAATAAAGAGAAATGTAAATCCATTTGTAATTGCCCAGATGAGAGGGAAATTATCTGGGTCACAAGTCATTGTGAGTGCAAGAGTTCTTAATTACCCTAAAACAAACAAAGAATTTCAGCAAGGAAATTACAGCTGAATGTAGCAAAAGGGAAGAATAAACATGTAGTGAAGAATCCTGGAAGTAAGTGTTCATAAATGGATCCTTTGAACAAGTTTGAGTTTTATTTTTAAACATGGAGTGAGTTATTGGAGGAAATGCTACCTGGGAGATAATGTGATGATAAGAATTATCCAAAAGTCCTAGGAGATGGTATAGATACTATCTGACATGTTCCTGCCTGCAAAAAATTGATACAAAGTGCTGCAGTCACTCTTTTAAGTTATTGCCTTGCTGACCCTTCTCCTCTCCTCATTCCATTTTCTCATACATTTTGAATAGTTTATAAATGCAAGAACAACACTGAAGTCTCTGTGGAAAATGTAATTGCTGGTAAATAGCTGTCTCAACACTGTCTCTATAAATAAGGCACATACCCAGACACACAGAAGCACAAATGCATATTTTTACACAAACACAAGCTTGGGCTTCAAGAGACGTCATCTCTGCCCTTTTGCTGTACCATTTTTCACGTTTTGTCAAAATTTTGTTCTCTAGCCATAAGGGTTATTTGTTATTAGTAAATTGTTTTAACGAATGGAGCAAAGACCTCAGAAACCTTTCTTATACTCTTCAAATTTTAACATTCTTTAATTAAAGGTCACACGCTTGAACTGGAATGCAGTTATTATGAATCAAATACAGCCCTGAGTGACAGTATCAGAGACTTTCTTTGCCCACCTTATATGCAGAATTACCCATTGTTCACTGCATCGTCTTAAGAAGTTGCTTTTTCGTAGCCTGATTTAGTTGTTTGTGTAAAATGGAAAACTAAAATTAGTTTGTCAGTACTTTATTTTTAAGTTCTCTTTTTCCGTACTTTTGAGCTGTGATAGCTTAAAACTCATTTCATTAGCAGCTAAAATATCATTTGCGTGGGTTTGATATAGGAAATTTGGTCCTTAAAATGTGAAATTCACTCCTTCAAGTTTGACGCTCACTGCTTTAATACTTCAAGAAATTCTCTACTGAACTGTTGTTGGATTACATGAGGATCTGACTTTTTTGGTGTGATAGAAAGGCAAATGACACAAATGGTGTTTTCTTTCCATTTTGAAGATGAGTTTGAAATGCACCTTGACTTCAAAATCATTATCAGCTATTGAACATATTCAAAATTCCAAAAGTAGGACCATTCCTCTTTCTTAGTCTAAGGCATATGAGCAAATCTTGCATGTCACTAATCATAGAACAGACATTTTATTGAGTCAGCATTTCTATTTACATTGATGAAGTTTCTTTTGCTACTGAAAGCTTTCCATAACGACATATAACATCTGGATTTAAAATCATATTTACTCCTACATACAGCTGATAGGATACAGAATGGTAAATGAGACAGTCCTTTCCCAGAGCTGAGCCCATCACTCATCCTGGCAGCCCTGACACGGGTATGCTTTTACCATTGCCTACAGTGGGACATCTGGGTTTGTGCCTCTGCTGGGACAGGGCTTTGCACACACCCAGGTGCCAAGGAAATCATCACCACCCATGGGAACCCTCACAGTGCCCTGCTCTCCTCAGCTCAGCACCATTGCAAAAGAGGAAAACTGTCTGCGTGCCTTCCCACCTAAAACAGATGAGGCAAATTTAGCCCTGAATGCTGATGGGAGAAGAGTGGCAATTAGCCTTTTTAACTGGTTTCAAAAAGTGAATATTTATTTTAGTTGTAAAAGGCTATCCTTTATAGGACTTAGAGAGCAGTGAAAGTAAACAGACAATCCATTAGAGGCCAACCATTCCTGTGTCTGAAGTAGATGTGTTAATCTCACAGCTTTCAGGGAGTAATGGATGACCTTTAAAGCATCCCTGCACAAGCTCTGCTGACCACCTGCAATTTCTTTGTGCAGCTGTTAATGGGAGTGACACAGCAGATTATGAGAAATCAAATTAGATGACAGAGAGGATATGAATATGTCAGGACTTCATTATAGGAGAAAACAGTAACAGCCTATGCATTTTTTAATTAGTAATTCACCTGGATCTATTTCCTCTCTCAGAACAGTGTGTGATAACTCTATTTGAAACTAACCAAAGCAGAGGAATTTCAGAAGAATTTCTCTGGGTGGGGGAAGCTGAACAGCACAAGAAATGTTTAATGGCTGACTTTTAGAAGTAGAAATCCTCTAAAAGTTCAGATAGAAGATATTGTGTTGGATTTACTAGATGTCTAACAGAGCAGCATATTCACTGCTTGAGCAGAAAAGGTCATTAAAATATTATAAATGCCTTCACTGGAGGTTAAGGAGGGACAGAACAGCACAGCAATGTTCATGTGAAGGAGACAAAGCAGCAGTTAAACATAGATAAAAGTGATTGCGTTTGGTGTGCTATGTTGTTTGGGGCCTGTTGGAAAAGAGAACTTTCTGGTGCTCAGAAGGGCAGAAGCTGATGAACCTGAGGGAGGAGGGAGTTTTGGAGAAGGCATGATGGGATGGTTTGGGGAATTTAAAGTGATATCTGAGCAATAATGAGGCCTGAAGGTAATGGTAACACTAATGAGTTGAATATTGTTTTCATGTTACCTACCTTATAACAGAATAAAATTATACTAGTGTCAGAAGAGATAAAAATATACCATACAGAAAGATATTGGTTGAGTTCCTTTTCCAAGGAAGAAAACATATCAGCTTAGAATAACCTTTTCATAAAGAACTGGACATTTACATTTGAATGCAAAATAAGACAGGTCATTGAGCGGTTTCATTTGAAAAGAGATCAGTGTGTCACTACCTGTTCTGTTTAAGTAAGTGAGAAGAGAGTTGCAAATTGGATATGGCACTATAATACAATTTAGAGAAGATTACAGAATGTACAAGGAAGTTAGATTTTATTAGAATTCCTTAACTTCACTTTGCAGGTAATAGCTTTCCTCATTGCAGCCATGAGGATGATTATACTGATATAACATCATTTAGTCATGGTCAGCTTCTCTTAGTATGGACATGACCAGAAGTTACACCTGTGTCCCTCTGTGGCATTTTTCTTCCACCCCAAAGGTTGACGTATGTTTCTATATATATGACTTTTCTTCTAGCACATGTTTTTTTCTCATTGTAAGCAGAATTTTACAGCTACAATTTACTGTTTGTATAAAAGAAAACATTTATACCAGCCCCATTTTCATCACCAGCACCATCATAATTGTTCCTTGCCATCAAATCATCTATCTAGGGAAGACTCATGACCAGGTGCTTAAAATGAGCTTTCTACTATGTGCCACAAGTATTTGAAAAGAAGGTCACTTATTTAAAGAAAACACTGAACATTTCTCTCCAAGATATGACATTGACCTGACTTAAAGAGAATATAAAACAAAACCGCAACAAAATACCTGCTGCGTGGTTCTGGAAGCCTTCCAATCCAATTCATGTAGGGATTTTTGTTACAGTTTTTGCAGGCAGGTAAATATTTCATTATTCTTCCAGAGTATCAGGAACAAAATTGTCAAATATCTATCTATACATATGTATGTATATATATCAGCTAAATCTTCAGCATTTACAAGAATGTAGATGTCATGTTTTCATTTCACTTGGAAACATTGTCAGTCCTGATGCTCCAAAATCCATCTTCATGTTTCTTTTTGTGGCGTCAAGAGGGCTGAGGCCCCTTAGATGTAGAATAGTATGGTGGAGAGGGATCCTTTCTATTGGTAGGGGTAGACTCTGAGGCTCCAGCTGAGTAATATGGTTCCTCAAGAGACACAATATTTCGTCCTGTACCACAGCGTTTAAAATATTAAACCAAAAGAACACGTTTCAGAGAAAAAGTGTATTCAGCGCAATTCTAGAATAAATGGAAAGAACTCTAGTCTCTTCAGAACCTGTTGCATAGTCATATTCAAAGAGACCTAAGGAAAGACATTGAATTCTCTGTTTTCTTCGCAAACTGCTTGATTATTTTTAATTCATAATAATCAGGAGTCTGTAGTGTATTCCCACTTAGACATGAGCTTTAATTAATAGGATAAAGAGATCCAATATACGTCCAGTTGTATAATTTTTTTTAGTGTAGAATGGAGACATTACGTTATTCATTTATGTAGACACTTTTTAATAAGTGTCATATATACAGAAGGTTGTTGACTGTTATTTTTTAAGAAAATCTCAAAAGACATTTCTAATACTGTACTTTGGATATATTATATGCATCTGTGTTTTCAGTAAGAAAACTAAAGCTTATGCAGTTCTTTTATTCTTTCTAAAAAATTGTATTCTTTTTCTGCTCCATGTTCTTTAAATATTTTTCCCGTTTAGAGAGCTTTGGGAACATAGCCCTTTCCTTCCAGTGCTAATTAAGTTCGCTCATTCATTGTAACAATAGCAGCAAAGAAAGATGAAAAAGCTGAAATAAATTGTCCCCTGGCAGAGAAACTAAAGTGTTTCTATGCTTAAAAATAACTCTTCTCCTCATCTCTCCCATTCTTTCTTATTGTAAGAACCTAAATTTACTTTCTGAAAGAAATACAATTCTATCAATACTACAATCTGGACAGCATGTAGACCATTATATCATTGTGCAGTATATTCTAATGTTAAACTCAGATTCACAAAAGCTTTCCCTGAGTTAATAATTAGATTAAAATTATAGCAGCAAAGCCCCTCTTTTTACCTATTAATACATGAAATTTAATTTTTCTGCTGGAAATCCATCAGTTCCAGGACATAGCCCTTATATACCTTTTGACAGTAAAATTAAAGACATGGAAAATTGCTGCAACTTTACTTCTTGCTACTTGAAAGACTGCTATAATTCATGAAAATGTCAGTTTTGCAATCCATTTATGGTGATCTGAATGGTTAATGGATTATTGTCTCAGGGACTAGGGACAGTTTGAAAAAATACCCCTCCCCAATTTCCATTTTCATGTACCAATGAAGACAGGAGAATTAATTTATTCTGAAATAATAAAACTTCTTTTTCTTCCTATTTCTATATAAATCACTTGGTATAAGACTGGAAAATAAGCATGCCATCTTATTTTATCACTAGCAAACGGTAACTCTCTTAAGACCATAGTTTCTACTAGAGACAGTATTTTAGGTAAGCTTGGTTTTTTTTTAGTTCTGCATATAAAACAATATGAGAATAATAATTTGAGATGGACCAGCAGATGACAGGTACCATACAAGTCATTCTCCAGGTTGTTCTGTAACATATCAGAAGGCAATAAACAGGCATTTTTAAGTCAGACTTGACTTTCACGAGTTTATCCTGTTAATGCACATCTATCATTCGAGCATTTCCTCTACTCAAGATGCTTTTACAAATTTTGTGGAATAAGTGCAGATATTTAATAGGATTCCACTCCTTTGCTCATGCAGTATTCTTGTAGGTGTTGTGTACTCCTAGATGTTGGGTAATCCATGTATGGCAATGTTGGATTTGGTTTTCCATAAAGATTTCTTATGGTTTCCCTGAACAACTTCGTATCATGAAGAACTCTGTTTGCTTAAATGCTTCTCTCTCATCTAAGTGGAAGTAAAATAACATGCACTGATGTTGATGCACGAATTTTTCAAATTTTATTTTCCAAACTATATAAAGATTGTTCTACTTGACTGATATCTGCACTTTCCTGTGATCATTCCAATAGTGAGTGAAAAAAAACCAACTTGATTGGAATCTGAGTGGGTAACACTGATGAACATCACAGGTACAGAAAATACTCCAAGAGATACTCCAATACTTGTTTTCTTATAATGAAAGTCTCTCCAAATGACTGAACCCAGTCTAGTTTTGCAGTAAAAATTATACCTGGGTCCTGAATAAATGGTTAGGGTCTTTCCCATCAGCTATGTAAGACATGAACAGTTAAAAAAAAAAATATTAGTTTGCCTTAAAAAAATGTTTTCTAAAGGGAAAAAATACAATAATAATGTTGTACTCAGGACTTTGACTTAAACTAGATGCCTTGGAGATAACGATGGCTAATAGTGTCTCCAGCTGCAAACATACCAAAGAAGGGTTAAGAGGGAGAACAGACCAAAGGGACACAAAAATTCAGACAATTTAGAGATCTAAAAATCAGCCTTCTATGTCGTTGTCTGTGTTCAGACGCAGTATCACAGTGAACCTGAGTGAACAAACACCCTGCAACGTGATACCTATAAAGCAATCTGTAGAATTAAAAATATACCAGACTTTTGGTTTAAAAACTCCATGAAAGGAGGATACAGGAAAGTCTTTCCTATTTCAAAGATTTACAGTATATATATATCAAAGAGTTACAGTATATATATACATATATATATATATATGTATGTATATGTATATACTCAGCTCTGAACTGTCCTTCACTTACTCCACTTAGTGATTTGCATTATAAAGGTGGCTCAAGGAGTTTGCTTCAGAACTGTTCCTGTGGAGTTATATTTGAGATAGACATAACTAGAAATTTAGACCTAACAGTCCAAGAGTGGTTTTCAATTGGTGATGATAGGTATTTTGGATAAACAATGTTAGACTGATTTGCTATTGATATCTGAACAAAAGCAAACCAGAGTCAAACAACACATTCAGTTTGTGTCCATTAGCTGTGTGTTTTGCTGTTCAGAGGGTTCAAGCAGAAATAAAGAAGCAGAAAGATGGAGCATGCATGCTAATAGTAGTTTTTGTAGCAAAAATAATGGTTCCAATCCCATACAAAGCTCAGCATAAATAGGCTTCTGCATTTATGGAAACATTTACCAAAATGAGTGAAATACCAGGGAAGCCTTCTTCTCAGGATCAGGGCCAGAATGAGCTGCTGTTAAGAACAGGTGGTATAAAAACAAGTATGCAGAATATGGAATATAGGACAATCAATTTTGCCAATTTATCATACAGAAAGTACTGGCAAATCTTTTGACTGCAATTAATATAATCTGTGTCAGGGATAGTGTCTTTGCAGTTTCATTCAGACTTGTAATTTAAATAGAATTAAAAAAATCTTTGAGTTATGACTGGTGGCAGCACTGGAGAATTTGTGAGCATGAGTCAGATGTGGAAGTGAGGAAGAGGCTTATGTGCTGCAGGGAGGGATGCTCATGAGGCTAGATGTATGCAGACTGCTTTGATTTGGGTTTTTAAACTAAATTCTGCCAAATGCAGAGTGCATTACAAGAAATGCAGTTGGGAATCTTCTGTGTTACTGCTGTCTATTTTTTGTCACAGTAGAAAATTGTGGCTTTGGCAAGCCCACAGCACTCATCAGTGAAGGATGGCTATGCTGTGTGCTACTCATCTATCCTGAACCAGGACAAGTGTTGCTTCTGCTTTTCTTTCAGCAGAATAAACCACTGCAGTCATGCCTCTATAGTATTGAATTTATAGCCCTCCTGTGACATAGGCTATATTTTAGGTAGCAAGGTGACCACTGTCAGGTATAGTTTCCAAAAGAGGAACATTTCTGCTTTTCCAATGCTCGTCTCTTCTGCTTGCTGGCAACACTGCAACTAAGTTCAACCAAATGGGAACCCTGTTGAGCTATTGCCACACTGACACCTTCTCTAGAAGTGGCACATTTCTTCTCACATTATTATTTTATCTGTGTCTAGAAAGACCATCTTAAGCTCGAGTCCCCATGACAGGGGAATGAGACAAACACTGAAGGCAGGAGGTTCTGCCCCTTGCCTGCTACTGAGAGAGAGCAAGGACAGAGGCGGCAGACACCAAACCCAAACAGACTCTAATACTATCCTGAGAGGATTTGATGCACCTCTGAGAAATGTTTGAGGCACTGTCCTTTGAGATGCTTTGGCAATGTTTGCATTGTACTGACTACACTGCAGCACAGCCTGATTTGAATGCTCCTTCTCCAGTGCAGTTCAGCCCTCTGAGCAGTGAATTTCCAGCTCTGGCTACAGAGAAATAGGAGGAAGAGGAGGAAAGGCATGGAAGAAATGAATGGTCTCTCTCTCATTCCCTCTTCTTCTAGCAGTAGATGAAAGGGCCAGAGAGATGGATACAGTCAAGCTGGTTTCAGCATGGAACATGATGTTCAGTTGGGCAAATTGAAGCAGATCAGAAACCACTTTGTTTTCTGACACGAGCACTGCTATGTGTGCATGTGAGACAGGTGAATGAAGAGAAACAGAGTGGGATACAGATTTTCAGCTTTAAAACTTTCCAGTGAGGGGAAAGAAAGAACAACAGGTAGATAAAATAAAAGGTATCCTCATCAATGCTGATTCCTTCTTATTATAGGATACAAGATGATATCTTTATGAAAGGATAATTTTAATTTTAAAATAAAATAGGATGCAGTCTTAGATTCTTGCAAGGATTCCTTGCAAGAGAAGTCAAGGCAAGAGAAAATGCCTTTCAAGTCTTTCTGATGAGTTTATTTACACAGAAATCCCTTTATTTAAACTCCAGACAATTCCATTTATGTGATTAGTTTATACAGTGTGCCAGCATCAGGACAGAAGTCACATTTATGGTTAGAGGGTGTACAGCTGGAAGCTGGTGATATTTGCTGAAACTCCCAGGATACTGGGCTTATTTATTTTAAATGAAAGAAGAAAAATATGTACAAGCAGAAAACAATGGTAAAAGTAATGTTTTCACACAAAACATCGTCTAGTACCTTTTCTAGAAACACTAATCACTTCACTGGAGTCACATGTTCTAGAACAGGTTATGTAACTCAGAGAAGTGAAATTTCAAGATGACTATTACTAGTGGGGTGACTACTTATAATTATTATCACAGAACAGAAATTAAATCAATTTCAAAGACCATAGGAAGTCAGTGGCAGTCTGGAACAGTCCAAAGTTCAACCAGCAGCCTTCTGGCTGTGTCTCCCAGGATTTTTGTCAAAGTATGACATACTGTTTTTCCTCAGATGTATTTTCTGTTTGCTTACTCAGTGTACCTCTGCAGCAAAAATAACCAAGACATTATCATCTAACTTGCAAATAAAATAGTTTTCCAAAATATATGAAGATTTAAAAGGCCTATCTGCCTTATCAATAACTTCTGAATTCAATGTATATATGGTGTCCCCAAACAGTCTCTAGGTAGCACATGTTCAGCCATTTTAAAAATTAATTTTCAGGTATTGGTTATGCATAAAGTCCATGATGTTCTATCTGAGAGGCATGGCTGCAAGAATTTTCTGTAAGATATTTTAAGGTTCACTAATGTCTAATACATTCTTTTGGAATATAAGGAGAAAATATGTAAAAAGTATTAATAAATGTGTTTGGTTGTCATGGGAACCAATTGTCTCAGGTGCTCTGTTCCAATACACCTATTAACCCCTAGTCCATATTTATTATTCAAGGGAAATAACTGACTCGAAAAAGGAAGATTGGTTGTCACAAAAAAGAGAAGCCAGTGTGCTAAAGTTGAGTCATTTGCATGCAATAAAAATGAATTAAAGAGGATGAATCTTCTTCAGCCCTAAAATGATTTGCATTTGGGTTATTGCTCTATTTTTCTCAGTTCTCAATATTATAGGATGTCAAAAAGAACTAGGAACAGCAGATCTGGAATGAAATACAGTACCCTACAGCTACTGTGATCTGACTTAGATCTTTATCATGCTCTTTAAGATTTTCATCCTACCATTACAGCTTGTTCTAGTTACATATCTGGTAGCAAAATTCATAGGAAGAGATCATATTATTAATAATCTGATGATTTTTTTTTGTAACAGCCACATTCAAGTTTGTAATTGTGATTGTACCCCACTTAACTGGACTGAACAAACTGAAGGGGATTGCTCGATGGACATTTATAAAGAATTTGCACAAAGGCAGTTTCTTGATGCAATAACTGTTTCCAAGGAATCTACACATACAATTTTATTTTTAAAATATCAGAAATGCAAAACTGAAAATAATTTTAAAAAATTCATTCTAGATATTATTTGTTGAAATTTGTCATGCATTATCTCAGGAATGTACTATATGAATTCTTCTCTAGAAAGTGTTTGGCTTCCTTTGCTTTTCTGTTTTCCAGTACCCAATAAGTTCTAACAGCAAATCCCACACCTACAGTTACCAGTCTTGTTGCTGGTTCCCTTACTGAATCCACATCTATTCAGACTAGCATGGGATTTATGAGTTGGATTATTGCTCTTACTCTGCTGCCTTTTTTTTTTCCCCTTCAAAATAGTAATAATAAAAAGCAACTTTCGGAAGTGTTAATAAAAAGGGAAAAAAAACCAAACAAAACCCCCAAAAAGTGTCTGTGATGTTTGGTTATTTTTTTTCTAACCCTTGACTATATTCCTTTAACTTTCCAGTTTCAGTTTGATGTTTTACAGATCAAAAAATAGCCATAAAGAATGCTTTTAATTAGTTTACCAGAAACTGGGATGAAATCATCTCCTGGTTGCTTGGAATAGAGGATTTTGAATTAGTCAGAAACTTCAATTTTTTTGGCTTTAATTCTTGCTAATGGAATTCTTTGGTGGATTAAAAGTAAGACTTTATTATCTCATGTTTATATTGATAACTCTGAGTATTGTGATTATTTTTGAGATGTTATCAAACTTGTCCTGTCAGAAACTTTCTAATCAGAAAATAACTACAATATATAATGAATAAAACCTAAGAATCCTTATTTTTCAAAGTCCTCTGATACACTTGAAGTCTTGGGATGATATAAGTAAAAATGCTGGCTAAAGGAAGACGAAGAAGAATTTGGCACATAACCTTTGTTATCACATTCCCAATTCTATCCTGTCCTCTTTTGCTGTCCCCAGTTAACAATGTACATATGTTGGATAACCTTTAATGTGAACTTGTTGTTTCTGAGAGAGAAAACAAAAATCACAACCCTGAAACATGACCTCCTCCCTTTTTTCTCTGTTTTTACTTACTCTTTGCCTATTGCACATTATCTCTACTATTCCCTAGTGATACCCACTATTGACATGGTAGGCAGATTCATTTATCAACCTGAGAACTGATAACACTTTGTAGGTGTTCCCAGTAGGGCAGTCAGCCACTAGTTTTTCTGCCACAGAAGGTCCCTGTAGCAGCCCTACTGCTCCCCTGGGCAATCTTTTCCAAATGATACATTACATCTACTTGCAAAAACTGTGATTTATCTATAGGTGGCAACAGACTTACACTGTAAGGCTAGAGCAAGACCTGTCAATTACTTTCAATAATTTGTGCATAATCACTTTATCTCTGTAAGGACAGTATAGAGAACAAAAGTCCTGTAGAGGCAAATACATGGGTGGATTAGGCCATAATTTCAGCAGCTGAGAAAAAAATAGAAAAAGAATAAGTTAGAAAAATATTTGAAAGGAGGAAGAATGTTCATTCAAACATAAAGTTTACTTTGCAGATGATAATAATTTACTGTCTCCTTTGTACAAAGTTATCATTTGAGAACTAACCTACATACTTGAATACCATCTCTTTGTAGCAAGACTCAACAGAGTTTGAACAGAGTTCTGCTGTTGAATCTGTACTGTTTTTTCATTGTAACATAATTATGGCAAAGTTTTTCTTAATCCTACAAATAGAAAACCACCAGAGAATATTTGTGAAAGAATATGTTGTGTGTATATCATAGGTGGACATGCTTCAAGGGACCAGTTAGCCTCTGTATTAGGTTTCAGTAGCTGAAAATGATCAATGACTGTTCTATTCTCATAGTCTTATCTTCTAGTCCTTCCTAAGAATCATTAATGAGATTAAATTCAATTGTTCAAAAGGCAGACCATTAAACCCTTGATATGTGCTGTGTTGCATGCATCAGATATCATAGTGGAAAATGGATTTCTTATGGGAGATAACAGAAGCTAATGAAGGTAAAAACAATTATAAAAAGTAGGGCCCAGTGATTATCAGCACCATCAATATTTGCATATTAGGCCCTGAGGACTAATTCATAGCACATCTAGTTTATTAGTGAACTTACATGAGCCAAAGACATTTGCTATGCATTTGCCGCTATTTTTAAAAACCTGTCTGAAAGAAGAAAAGTGCACCTTGAAATTGTTAGGCTTCCTCCATTTCAATCAAAACTGACACTAGGTGTCTGGCAGGGTGAAAATAACCAATATACCATAAAATTATCTGAGACAGGAATGGCATAAGATTAAAATATTCACCTTTTATTTCTCAGGTGATTTATTGACAGTAAAATTGACACCAAAGAACTGGAAAGCCTTGGTTTTCTAGCCATGTGTGTACACATAAGGAAAAGGTCAGAGGCATAATCAGTCTAATTTGCATTTTAAAATAGTTTACACTCATTTTACTCTGGCAAAGTAAGACTCACCATTCAAAATGTCAGCAACAGGAGACATTGCAGACTATGACTCTGCCACTAAATGTATGTGTGTAAAAGTACAAAGGCATTTTTGTTCCTTTTTTGAACAGTTTTCCTCCTGAATATCATAACCAGAGCAGAAGCAATGTAGAAGCAAAGGTTAACAAAAAGAATTGAAAGTCGAAAGAGGGTAGGTCAGATCAGCTAACAACATGCACAGGTCTTGGTGGACTGGACTGCTGTTCCAACTCTTTACCCTCTGCAGAATGCTGTGTCATTCTGTGTGCTAGTTATTAATTTATCAAAAAAAAAAAAAAAAAAAAAGAAAAAGGATGATCTACTTCCATTGCCACTTTTTTCATGATTTGCTATGACATTCATCCAATTTAAGCTACAGTGATAGGACAGATACACTTTTCACATCCTCCGCTGGGAAGAAATTTGCCTTTTGAGAAACCTAAGAAATGCTGTAATCTGCAGAGATTAAACTTCTTGGAGTAATGCAACTAATTTAATTTTATGTCTGTTATGTAAAAAAAAAAAAAAGTGTTAAGCTTTATCAGAGATCGTGAGTCCACTGAAAACTTCTACTTTACCCTGAGAAGTGTCTGGTTCCATGGCTGAAGCCCCTGCAGAACACCAGTGAATAAGTCTTCATCATTGAGACAGTAATGGAATTTTAGTAGTTTAATATTTAGAAAACCTCCACCTTTATGGCATAGGCATAAATGCCTGTGATGGTTAAAGGGGGTTTCTGAATAATCATTAACACAGGGAAATGCTGCCTGTAGCTAGTGGGATGTAGCTTCTTTAGACAAAGTTATGTGTTTACCACATAGCATATGTCTTGCAGACATATGCTTGCAAGATTGTGCCCTTTCTCTTCTGATATCTTTCTCTCACCATTTCATTCCTCTTTGGGAACATCCAGGAACTTCAGAGGAATAAAAAATTAGGGATTAAAAAATCAGATACAATAAAGATATTAAGCTCCTAGATTTAGCTGCTGGGGTACCTCATCTGTAGGTGTTTAGAGCTCAAGGTGCTGTGTAGAATCACAAGCCTAGAGTATGCATTTTCTTTACTGTATAAAAGTGCTCTGACCCAGCTTCCCTGCTGTCTAAGAGTCCCAGAAGACTATTAGAGAAGGAAAAATCAATTCAGTTCTCTACTCAGGCTGAAAAATTTTGACTTACTACTGTCACTTCTAAAGCAGTGCTTTAACTACCATACTAGGTTTTCAGTTGTCCTCTGCACAAGCCATGCACAAGGCCCTGGCACTGCTGGGAGCAAGCTTCTACTTAAAGTCAGCTGCATTCCTGTCGAAATGCTGATAATTCCTCCAAAATTTCTTTGCTTCTTTCCAACTGAATCTCAGCTTAGCAAGTTCATTTAAAGTATCAATTCAAATGAACAATCTACCACAGTTTATTTTAATTGAAGGCACCCGTGCAAATTTGCTTGCAACAAGCTCTGCGGGGGACAACATTTGGCAGACAGGAAATACAACAAATTAGTGGCTGACTGTAATGTCATAAAGTTGCACAGCTGTTTACTAGATGAATGTCTAGTTTAAGCCTTAATCTTGCTCTCCTAACATGGAGATGACTTCAGCAGATTCATAGGCAGATTCAGCTTTCTTGCACTGCTGTGCTCCAATTAGACTGACAAATATCACCTGCCATCCTCAAGGCAATCAGCTTCTCCTTGCAAAATCTGATAGTTCTAGTTGATTGATCTACACTCTCATACTAGAACTAGATGGTGGTGTCCAAAAAGAAATAGGTGAAAAAAAATTCTCAGAAGAGGGAAGAAAACCTAACATGGGAATAGAGTGGATAAAATGAAAGACAATGCACAGTAGTGTAACTATTTGTAAACGGAGGTTTATCAGGTGAGTGTTTTGGCAAATAAATATTTGAAATTAGTGATATTGATACATTACAAAAAAACATTTATTTTAGGGATTTTATCAGTTTCAAAATAATAAAATAAAGAGTATTTTACAGGCAGAAATTATTTAGCACATTAAATGACAAAATGTTCCTCAGTCATCTCTCCCTGTGTGAAATCCACAGGATATGTTTCTTGCATGGCTGACTTTTTTACTTCAGTATAGCTAGTAGCATGTAAGGCAAAATCTTAAAAAAGACACAGTATTTTCGTTGATACTTTTTGCCTTCATAAAAATCCTTTAGTAATATTTTCATATTTCATGAGTAAAGTTGACTTTTTGATAACTCTTCATCTCCAAAGAAAAACAGAAGAAAGTGTTTCCAGAGACATAGATAAGAATATTTTTTTTACTTACAGGGAGATCAAAAATAGAGGTTGAGTCCTCATTTCTTCTGTCAGGCTTCAAATTCCATACCATTTGGGAGAGAAGAAAATCTATAGTAAGATAATCTGTAGTCTTGGGAGAAGAATAATTATTCAAAAGATATTACTTTCTTTAAATATTCAAACAAGCTTTGGAGTGCTGTTACCAGGGTGAAGAGTAAAGGACACGAAACATTAGGAAAAAAAATAGGGTGAAATAAGGTGAACATATGAAATCAGATTGCAATTTTTTATGTTACCTCAGATAATCAGTTCTTTCTTTCTCCAAGTACAGGATGGAAAGAGATTCCAGAGAAACAGAAAAGCTACATTTAGCATGCAGATCATGCAGCTCAGCTACTATAGAGGATTCAGAGATTTCAGACCCCACTCCAATCATCCTGCCCTCTCTTGTCTAGTGAGGCTGTCCCACCAGCTGTCAGCACGCAGGTTTATCTCCACAATTTAACAGAGTGCTCTTTTTGTCTGCTGCAGCACACTGATGAAACAAAAATTGTAAAGGCAGGGAGCTGTGGAATCATAAGTACTTACTTTTCTTAGAGTGTATGTCAGAGTAATTGCAATAACTCTGATGTAAAGAGCATAAAAGTGAGAAAAGGAACACTCTGATTAGCAAAGCCTGTTCTATGTCCAACTCTGTGCTTCTGTAACATGCATAGAGTTTCATAATCACGGGGGATTTTTATCAGAAGCAATGGAGAAATTTGAGGTCCAGGCTGTAAAGAAGTGGTGAACAATCCCAGAGAAATTAGTGCAGCTAAGCCTTCCCTCAGACCTTCTGGATTAGGCTGATAATAGCAAAAAAAAAAAATCTGTTATAGTCCATGGAGCCTCTTAAAATCAAAAATATTTCTGAAACCTTTATGAAATGTAAACTTCATTTGTAAGATTCCATCTAGATTTCATCTAACAAGGAAACCTTGTTGTAAAAAATAACATTTTTCAGTGTTAAATTCATTATCTTTGATAGTGTGCATGCTAGAAAGCTGTTCTGAATTTTAGAAAGCATTTTAAAGTAAAAAATCCTCTAAATAAGCAATTTGTAGAACCAAACTTGCAATATATTCTGAACCAGACATAACTACTTGATATAAACTGAAATCTTACTGAGCATTTATTCCAGTTGTTATAGGAATCTTAAATCAAACAATTTTGAAATGCACTAAATATTTTCATACTTGAAATGAGACACACAGACTACTGGAATTTGAGCCAGGCTCATTGCCTTCCCCTTCTGTCTTAATTTCATCATGCCAAAGGCTGTAATAATTACCAGAGTAACTGTGAAAGACAGATATCCTACACAGGATTTTAATCCCTTAGAATTTGAACTCTATCTGTAAACTACTGTTCTGCATCCTCTGATGTATCTCCTTATAAAACTTCTCTTAGCTTTCAAGTTTATTCTCTCTCTAAAAAGCTGCTTCTAGGTCATCTACGTTACACAGGATCCCTGATCTTTCTATGTCCTGAGCCACAGTCTTGTAAAAAAAAACAACAAATGTATCCCTTAATTTTATTTCATTAGGAAAATAAACTTTTATTCTTGGATATGCCTGGAGTGATTTATTTTGGAAAACTAATTTTAAAGCAGTGGATAGAAATCCTCTATCTCACTGATACTCTAAATTTTGAATTATATTCTTATACCAAAAATCCAGAATGTTGCTTAAAACAATTGTATTCCTCTTCAATAAAGACTGAGAAAGTTCATCTCCTGTAAAATGACCAGAATGTGTTTTTGAGAGACTTGTTGGAAGATGTAGCATTTTATTTTTCCTTTTTTGAGAGCTCTCTAAAATGACTCATAGGTAACTGGGAATTGGACTAACTCTTAATTGCATACC
>JANRGV010000094.1:17413229-17433206 GCA_024734035.1 Alethe castanea
CTGGCACTTTGTTTATGAAAATGAGTGCAAATCCCACAAATCTAAGCTAGTATTGTTCATCCAAAAGCCCATACCAGTAATATATTCTATAGCTTTCTCTAGCAGTCACGTTACATGCCTGTTTAAAAAGAATCACATATCCATTGGGCTCCAAAAACAATACTGTAAGACCTCAGTAAAAAATTAAATATGGTGAAGGAATGCCCCAAACTAACTGATTGTTCTGAGATGTGGAAGGCTACAATTCATTTAAATAATCTGATCAATTATTAAGTATTTACAATGTAAATAATTAAGGCTACAATCAAACAACAAAGAACCATTAAAAAGAGCTTGTGTGGTTAGACAGAAATATAATTTTAAACTCTTGGCTGGTTTGTAATAAAACCTATTTAAAAACTGTGGTTTTGGTTGTCAAGATGCTAGAATTAACAAACAAGGGAGAGGGAAGAGGAGAGAAGCTGAACATTGTTTTGTTTTGCTCTGGTTTAATATAGATGCCACCTCTACGGATTGTACTGAGGCATGATGGGACTAAATTCTGAATTAAATGTAATAACAGCAACAACACAAAAATCAGCAAATCCAAGTATTTGAACAAACACATAAATACAAAAAAGCCTGTGATCTTATTTAGGAGCCTGGATAAAAATATATGCTGATAAGATCTAGCCTTCTGTTTTACCTCCTGCCTCTGCTTGTGGTGATTTTCCTTCACCTTGATGCCATATGTCTAGCTTTTCCCTTTGACTTGTTGTCTAATTTTCTTTTTTCCCAGCTTCCATTTTCTGATTGCTGGAGCTCATAGTTTCTTGTTTTAAATATTTCAGGTTTATTAGGCTTTGAGAAATGTCATTTCTTAAATTTTTTTTGTTCTTTAATTCCTTAATTTTTGAGAAAACAATGTCTTTAGTGTCTGTTTATTCATCTTTAAATTTTATGGTTGGGCTTGGATTTGATTTAATCTCTTTTATAACTTTATAACCCTTGGATGGATGGCTTTGATGTTCCCTTGCATCCAGTGAATATACATTCACGTTTTTCTGTCTTGTTCATAATGCAAATCTTTGTAGCTTGGCATAATTTTTTCTTTCAGTAAGATATACTAAATCAGCAGCAATTATGCTTTTTCCAAGGTGTAGTGTCCAGGCAGGCTGAATACATATCTAACCAATTCCAATCCCAGACTCCAAGCATATTTTTTGTTTTTTTTAAAGACAGAAACAAACAAATAGAATTGCCAATAATGTTAAACAATTTACTGTTATTTTTAGTGGAGGTGAGCTAGGCTTTTAATTATTTGAGACACATAAATCTTTAAATAAATATATGTATATCTCATGAGTCATTGGAGCAGCTCACTGTGAGAAGAATTAAATTCGGCCATACTTGCAATCTGTCTTTACATCTGTGTTTCACTAAGTTTAGGCTTGCTTCTAAGAATTATAGTATAAAGTGTCACATATGCAAACTGAAAAGTTCCTGCAGGACGATATTTCCTCTCCACTCTTAGGCTGCTTAGTAATCTTTCCTACCAGCTTATCCTTTTCATGTTTTAGTTACATGCTAGAAATTGATCCAGGAGCATGAAAGCTGGGTTATATACCAATAAAGTGACAAAATGATGCCAAATTATCCCAGCTGATGATTTTTCTTTTTGTTTATTTCTAATATTCATTTTCCATATTACTTAGTCATGGTGTTAAAAGACATGGGCATATAAGATAAATCTTTAACAGCTGCATCGCATGCCCAACTGTGAATATTAACCCTATTGTCAGTATGAGATTTTTCATGATTATGAATATTCATTTTATCAGGATGGGAATGAAGACTAGCTCCATAAGCTTCTACTCTAGGAATCACTAGAGCATCATGAGATACACAAAGAAATTAAATCTGCTCATGGCCTTAATCTGTCTCCTAAATATGATGGTGTCTCTTCTTAAGAGTTTACACATATAAAACAAAAAAATGTTTTATGCATTAGAAAATAAAAGGCATCTTATATCTTAACTTTATAAAAACTTACAGAATTGAGAATGAAAAATGTATCTTCTATAGTTTTTCAAGACTTCTTCCAGCTTCAGAAAAATTGCATAGACTCCAGGTGCACAAATATATCTTCACTAGACAAAAGAAACAGTGGAATATAAATAATAAATGCTTTCTAATTTATTAAGAGGAAAATTAAAAACACAATTATTATTTTTTATTAAAATGAAACAAACCATAAAAAGAACATGAATAAATCACAAAAAAACCCCCAACAAAACAAAACAAAATAAAAAAAATCCACCAGTAATTTCCCTTTCCACTATTAATAGCAGAAGCAAGAAAAGAAGATTCAGGGGGAAAATTATTGGAGTAATTGTTTGTTGGAGAAGTTCTAATTGATTGAAGCTTCCCCTGAGTGTTTATGAATTTGATGGGTAGCTACCAGGCACAGCTACAGTCTCAAACCTCCTGGCTCTCTCACATGAGAGCAAACACAGAAGACAACTGCAGATAAATTTCCAGTTCTGCAGCTGAAAGGAAAAACTGCTGCACATCTAACTTCTATACCTGCCTGTGCATACCTCTGGACTTGGGCATTTAGTAAAATCATGTTGATGAACAAGCTTTGCTGGCTATGAACACTGCTTATTCACTGGAAACCAAATCTGATTTTCTCTGTGCTGTTAGTTACATTTTTGTCTACATATCTTCTGTTTAAGTCATTGACTGTGTGTGGTTCATTTAAGGGATTTCAGTCAACTGTACAAATAAAGGAATAGGTGAAATGTCTGTTAGCTGGCTAAGAAGGCTATGACTAACTTTTGCTTGACTTAAATGACATTAAAATATATGACGGTATGTAGATCTTTTTTAACATGGTAACACTATCAATACCAGAAGCAGCAATAAACCTTTATAAACACAGCTAAATATGGAAGTGGAATTTAACTGCAAAAAGGTAAATGAAGATTTTTGGTATATTTCCTCCAGAAAATATACCTGCAGAAGCAGCAAAATCTACAAGGTACGAACAAAGAAAGTATAGCGAGAGACGTCTGATAGAGTAACTTTGCTGAACAAGCAGGAAAGATGTTTGGTGAAAACAAGTCCTATCCATCCCCAAATAGAAAAACTATGTCAAAAGCAGGTGAAATCACTCCTTTATTTTGTAGAAAGCATTGAGCAGAACAAAAAATGAGTAAGGAAAATGAAGAAATAAAAACATCCAAACTTGGGCCACAGTTTTCTTCATCAAAATGCTCTGAATCCTGGCCACCTCCATCTTGGTGACTGGCTACCTTGGTCATCAGCCCTAACTTGCCTTAACTGGAAGTGTGTAGGATTGTTCACCTGCAGCTGACTTAATATAAAATTGTCAAGGATTAACTGTTTGCATATTTACTGCTAATGGTTATGTTTACCATGTGTACTGCCAATGAATGCCAGTCCTGTAAACTGTTGGTCTGAAGCAGATTTCTCAGGTTTTTAAGCACTTCTATCAGAATGTTTTTTACAAAATGCAATATACAAATATATTCAGTCTGTGGCACAGGTAGTCTCTCTGTCTTGTCAGTTTACTCTGTAGTGGAAGAATTGTTTCTTAATGTCCATTCATAGTGTGCAAAAAGCTTTTCTCTGCTCATGCCTTTTGGTGCTACAGTAGTACAATTAAATAAGTAAGTTATTATTGTATTAAGAAAATACAGGAATCTCAAGGAAATTTGTAAATTTGAATTTTATTATAAGAACAAATAGATAGCTCCTGTTAAACACATCTTCAAATACCTAAATAATTCATTAAAAGAAGTCTTTAAGATGGGGCTTTATTCCTCTTCTAGCTTTCTTTTCTTGGTCTTTTAATTATATATTATGATCTGTCAACAGCAATAAAGTACAGGGATGTGTTTTAACTTTGCTGCAGATATCAGCATATGGGTATATTTAGCAAATCCAATAACACTTCACCACTCATTCTCAGAACATTTAAAAGTTTACAAGAGTGTGAAGATAAACCCTCTTAGAGAGTATCTTGACTCTAGTGGCATGTAGTAGCAGTTCTTTAGCAGTCTTAGGAAGCATGGTCCTTGTAGTTTTCAGATCAATTTTTCTAATAAAATCCAGAAAATTATAGATTTTGACATGTGAAGTATAAAAGAGTGAAAAGCTAAACACAATTTTCAGGTTTTGTTAATCGTAATTTTACATATATATTGGAATCTGTACAAAAGGTGAAATCAGTGCTAAACCCTTTGAAATCCGTTGTGCTCGTGTAGGAGAGAGCTTCATCTACATCTTTCCCCTGGGAAAGAACAGTCAGCAGGTAAGGTGTTGATGGAGACTGTGTGTGGAAGAGCCTAGCATCTCTGTAGATGTGTCTTCTGACACTACAGAACTCAGAGTGGGTGAAAGGAGCTATAAAAAAGGGACTGGTGGTTCTCCACTGCAATCCCACCTCCTCCTCAGCCTTCGCTTGCAAGTGCTGGCAGCACAGTGCTGTTGAAAGAGCATTAGCTGAACACAGATGGTCTCTGAGAAGGCGGTCGTCCAGCCCTCTCTGATCTGAGTGGAAGCTGTGTGATGTTAATTGGACCTTCCAGAATTAGTCAAATTTCTGATGTGACTGATTCTTGAACCAGTCTCTGGTTATATAATGTGGCAGATTTGGAATTCAGAGATACAGGGACTAAGTTACAGATACCCAAGTACACATCTAAAGGTCCCACTCAAGGAAAATGCATAGGTACAGCTTTAAATAAAACACATAGTTGGGATCAAGCTTCTTAACATGAGACTTCTTATATCTGTGTTTAATATTAAACAAAGACTCAAAATATTTTGCCAATAGATGGATTATTTGCACTAGCATGATGAAGAGCTTTGCTGCACAAGCACTTGCAGAAAGAAAAGACAAAGCTATTATTTCCCACATAGCTAATGTGGGAAATTATTTGCTTTTGAGAATATTTGTCCTGATAGTAGGAAAAGCCTTTTTAGGTCTACTGATTAATGAAACAAATATCTCTGTTCTAGTAAGGATTAGAGTTTATCGTTATGAAAGGCCATAGGAATTAGGGAAATTCCTAGAGAGCATATGCTTGACTAGAGATCTCTGTATGCTGATTTCAGTTAGGCCCATTCTGTTTTCTCTGTCAGTTCTTGTCTTACTCTATGTTCTTTCCCTTCTGTTTTCTCATTTTTATGTGTAAGCCCCCTTACTATGTCCTTTCCAGTCTTACAATTGGCAGTTACTTTTTTCTTAATTTCTTTCCCTCACCTTTTATTGCAATTTTTCTCTGACTCTGTGCCAAATTACTTACATTCTCCACTCCATATTTCATTTCTTTCCTTGTCATTTACAACCAATATCTGACCTACTTTTGCTCCAGCAATTCTGCCTGTCCATTATAACAAAACAAAAAACCTCATGGATCATGTGCCTAAACAGTGATCCATGATCCTCAGATCACGGCTTAACAGCCACCAAGCTCCCAAAAGCACTCTTTTTGTTCATCCCTGCTTGCTCTGTTGAGGGCAGTATGCACACATGGTTCAAGCCACATCAAATGGCAAGGATATTCTCCACATGCAGAAAAACCAAGGTCAGAATCAAAACAGTTTGATTCTCATATCTCACAGTCATTCAGGACTATGACTTTGACCCCTCAAACACCTCCATCCACCCTCACAACAGAGATCAGGGCATGCTCTTTGGTCACCATACAGATAATAATTTTCAGGTCTGTACTGAGCAAAATATATATTTTTATTTCACAATTCCTTAGGATTTTGGTAGTACATGGGTCTGAGAGAAGCCCCTGGGACAAGCTGTTTGTAATATATATTTGAATACTCAGCTTTAGAAAGTGCATTTTTGCTGTGAGCTTGTCTGTGCCGCTTGGTCTCAAATGACAAATCATCCTCAACTAGTTTTATATACTGCTGTAGATTTATCCAAAGGACAGACAAGGACTGGCTTTGGAAATTCCTCTAGTTTCCTAGCTGCATTCCTTATTCTGATATCCTTAGCAAGAGGGATATGCAGACACTCTCCAGAGGAGAAAGTGGCTGGGAGCAAGATGCCTCACTGGTGCCTTGAACTGGAAGTCTCTCACAGTGGTCATAATTAGTCACCCTAATGTTATACTTCACAATGTAGGTAGATTTTTCACTGAACAGGCCCTGATGCCTGAATGTGGGGTTTCAGTGAGACATACCAGTGCACAGCTCTGCAATAGGCACAGAAAAGCAGCAGTGAAATTGCAGTGATGCTTATTTAAGGATGTGAAACTGATTATTGGTTGAAACTTAATCTATGTGTAGATTGCCTTCTTTTGTGCCTAAAAAAGAGCCTATCTTCCACTGAACACTCTCAAGTTTTTTTATTTTTGTTTCAGTAAGGACTACCTGAAATAACAGAATTGGTTGTCAAGAAGTCTATATTTACTACATTTTAAGAGAGCAGCTATTTATCCTAATAAGAATATCTGTCATTAGCAGTCACCACACACACACACACACAAAAAAATGCGCACACAGAGTGGATTTTGAAGCCCGTTAAGCCTCCACTGAAGCTTTACTATTTCACTGACTCTAACTTGTCCTTATTTTATCAGTTTGCTTATTACTGTTACGAATTTTCACAGGCGTAGCATGGTTGCCCCATCGTCCTAATTTTTCACCCTAAAGTTGCAATCACAAAGGCAAAATTCACCAGCCTAATTCGAATGAACATCCTTAAAGATTCAGGACTCTCTTGTTTTGCTCCCAAATGCCTTACAGTTGTACATAAAGGTATTAAAAGCACCAGTAGATGGCTCTGTAGTTCCTGAATTATAAGCAAGGAAACGGGAGGCTTTGACAGCTTTGACTTTTGCGAGTAAATTTGATTTGGTGACACCAATGACAGGAATAAACTTCATGCCGACTTGCTGAAATGGGACACTTCCATTTGTTATGCCACACCGTTTCGAAATGGCTTGTCCGTCCTCGACTCACATCGACCTTGAAGATTTCTGAGGGAGCAACAGGAATGCTGCTGCCCTGTAGAGGCAATGGCTCCAAATAAATCAGCTGCAGCCTCACTCCCAGCTGATGGGAGAGGCAGAATTACCAAGCATTGCCATGTGCTGCTCATGGCAGAGGGATGGACATGAAGGTCTGGAGGATGCTACACATGCCCGAGCCCAGTGGTGCTGTCCCCTGGTAAATGGGATTAAAACAGCATTCTGAACATATGCTTGCACTGAAATTAACTACCAAACACTCAGAAAAGGTTGTTTCTGTTTTGCTTCAAAATACTGAGATAGTATTTTGAAAGAAATGCAGGAAAGAAATGCACTGTAAAAACAAAAACAAAAAAAACCAACAACAACAAAAAAATCCACAAAAAACCCCAGCAAAAAGCAACCAACCAAACAAAAAAACCCAAAAAACCAACAACTAAAAAGGATCTGTTTTTATAAATCAAGGAATTTAATACCTTTTTAGACGCAATTTAGAGGAAGTAGTAGGATTTCCTCTCTGCAAAACCTTCATTCTTGAGTGCAGGACCTGGGTGGGCTTTCAAAGTCGAAGTAGGTTTTAAGCATGCTTGAGTGCTTTGGCACAGGTCAACAGGGTCCCCTTGGTGTATTCCTCCACAGCTTATGCTTCTTTGAATATGTGCAAAAATTACTGTAGGAAGAGGGGATTATGAAAATGTGTATGTGGGACTCTGCACCGAGCACAAGTGTTGGCTGTATCTAAATGTGAATTAATCTATCTAAGTTAAAAGCATGGGAACAGTGTGAAACTCTCTAGAGTTTGAATATGAGCAGGGAGCAATTCAATTTCTAACAAAGCAAAGCAGTTGCATCTGTACCAACTGAAGGTGGTTATCTGTGTGTTTTAACTAAAACCAAACCCATATGAAAACAATAGAAGTTTGGGCTGACTGTTTTCTGTGACAGGACACACAGAAATGGCATCCTGAGACTAAATAAACCAAAAGAAGTTAAATTTATATATGTTAGTTTCCCCCCTAAAGTAGACCTTCCACCTGAAAAATATTTAATTTCATCCTTCATAATGAAAAATATTATTAGTAAACTCCCTGAAAAAAACAGATGCAAGCTGTTTTAAAAAAAGAGATCCATCCATTTTATATAAATGGCAAAAAATTGCAAGGATACTGACATTCAAGCATCAACATGAAAAATCAACATTAACCATTATGTGTTTATGTTGATAACTCACCCTCCAACCTGATGTATTCCATGATTCTATAAGCAAAATAATGATCTGCTATGCTTTTTTTAGAAACACATGACACTCTCTAAGCACCTTAATAGCTTCTCTTGCCATTGACAATGATTTTCAGAGTAAGGAAAGTTAAAGTACAAGGGAGAAAATTCTGCTAGCACTAGTGTTTATTTTGCTGCAGAGAAGTTGCATATGGAGGGATTAGTGCATTTATTTAATGCAGTAAATTTCTGTGGCCTTTCCCTTCCTTAGAAATGGTTAAAATATCTCACAGAATTCAGCATTAAGCACTGGTATTATTTTGGAAACAATGCTCTTTAAGTAGTCTGAGAAACAAATCTTAATATATTTTATAATGTACAAATGCAGTCACATTTGCCTGGGTAAAAGACACATCTGAGTTTAAAGCAACCTATATTTTCTAAACTTATAAAGCCCAAAACATATTTTAAATTTCCCTTATTAATGACAATTAAATAAAATTTTCTTCTATTGAGAATAATAATTTTAGGGTAAGCTACCTTGAATTACATTACATTCACTAGCTAAGTGAGCTAAGGCAGTGCTAACAGACTAGCTGATATGTGGCTTCCCTGATAGCTATATTCAACTACTACCCTATAGTAAGTCTGAGATAATTTGATTCCAATATGTGAAAACAATGTGATTCTTGGATTCAAATGCCTAAAGAATTGTGAGGAATTAAGTCCTCTTGGGTTCAATTAAATACAATGTATGTATCTGTTTAGCTGCCCATGGTGGTGATCCTATTATTTGGTAATACTAATGTATTAGCAAAATTCTATTTCCCCAACCTTGGACTTTTCTGTCCTCATTTTGTCACATGTTAGATTGGTATCTCTCTGAACCAGACTGCTTCTGAACTCCCAGCTTTAACTGGCATCACAGAACTGACAGAGGCTGATGGAGAGATGCTCCTTCATTTCCAATTTATAGAATTATCTTTATCCCCTTTTAGGTCTGGGATGGGAAGCATGTTTGAACACTGCAGACAGATTATACTTCAAAATCAGAATTCAAAGTTTTACCTAAAAACTGTTAAAACTCCTCTCAGAAAGCTACAAGGAGAGAACAGATAAAGCAATTAATATATAGTACCAAAAAAAAGAAATTACTCTAGACACACCATGGTTTTGGTTTTTCCCCCAGTCTCCCTACTGTTGGGAAGTGCCTGTATATAGTCAGTTTTCATTCTAACCACTGACAGATTACGAAAATGTGAACTATAGAATTCATATTATGTGTGATAAACGCAATAATTTTACTGAAGCTGGGAGAGAAACCCCAGCATACTGAATTTACAGTAAGCACTTGAAAATAACATCCATTCTTCTCTGCAAGATATAGTATTAAGACCACATTTTTTCGGGGTTCTGAATGATTACACTTAAAGCCACAACCATATTGATATAATAACTGCTAGAGAAGTCAAAGCTTGGATGCTTATAACTTTATATGGTGTACACTTCATATAAAATATTTGTAGTATATATCTGATTCAAACTAATGTATAATTTCCACTATAGATACAGAAAAATGAGAAAAAAATTATATGGTCTCAATGGAGATTTTCCAAAAGTTTTTGGAAGTGTTTATGGATACAAAAAAGAACACTGGTAAGTACTGCTGTCAAAAAAACCCAAGCCCCATGTGCACGAATGCACTCATGCACAAGCTAACTGTTATACATTAGGGCCTGTTTGCACTTGGTGGTCTGGGGCTTTGGTGTGGGGTTTTTTTAACACAGGAATGATTTGGGGGTTGACATTTTTCTTCTTCCAAAAGTGGCTATACCCTTATCCTCTATCAAGCAAGATTGGAAAGAACTGAAAGCAGATGGTATAATGTAGCCAGAATGAGAGATAAATACTTCAGAAAGAATAGTGAGAAAGCCATTCTGTCTGCATCATGCCAGGACACTTCTCAGCCCACGTCCACACTATAATTAGTTAGCACATGGGATCCATGGCTAGTAATGCTTTCACAGAAGCTCAGAATGATTTAGTACAAAATTTAGAAAATGTGCAGGTTGAAAATGACATCTTTATTTTTTGACACATTAGGAAGTCTTTATTTGAAAAATGTTTTGATATATATTTTAAAAGCTTTTAAATGCATAAACATAAAATAGTGTAAAGTCATAAATATTTAGTAATTTTTCTTAAAATGTATCTATTTTTCACTGCTATGTCCAGGTGCTCCACTTTAGATAAAAGCATGTTTATGTGTTATACATCTCATAAGACCATTCTTGATGGCAGTATTGGGGCAAACATCAGCCTTTCCCCATACAAGTTCTCTGTAGAAATTCTATAGGGAAAAGTCCTATTTCTGTAAGTGAAAACTAAGTTTCTCTAGGGTGCTGGTTGTGCCACTGACCGAATGAAGAAAGCCACAGAAACCACAAACCCTGCTAATGACAACATATCCCTTTATGAGCCAGAAGAAATTATATTCTCAATCCAGAGCTCGCCAACAAGGATTATTTTATTGATTTCAGAAAGCTGAGTGAATTGAATGTCACAAATATATTAACATGCAACAGTTTAAAAAAATATAGGTTTAGATCAAGTCTCCAATATTTGCTCAGCTGAAAGATGCATTGGCATCTTACCAAGAGCCCAGAGGTCGCATTCGATTTACATAAAGGAGATCAGATCTCCTTCCCTCTCATCTGTTTAAAGGCAGGATGAGATTCACAGATTCATTTATTCAAGCAGATGTTGGTTAGACAAATATATACAGGGAAGTCCTTGGGTGATTGATAATGGACTACTCTAAAGGATCAAAATAATGTCACCTTGAAATACAGGGATTTTGCCTTTCCTTAGAAACAGGTATCTGAACAGTGATTAGGAGTATTGCTTTCATTTTGTTTTCTATTCACTATTTAAAATACTGTTATCGTTCTTTCTCTATGGAAAAAAATCAATTAATCTAGAACCTCTGAATTAGAAATGAAAAGCCTCTCACACATTAGCCAAATACTCCAATTCTCTAGTGGTCACCTTTACTAGAAACTCTTCCTTATGTCCAGCTGAGCTTTGGTGGAGAAACATGATTATGAAGACTATCAATCCATTTGACAGCAACAAGGATATTGAAACTCACTGTAAACTGTCACCAGAGTGAATTAAGGAAAGACAGAAGGAGAGCAAGACCAAAAATTCATTAACAGTATAAGCAGAGTTAAAAATAATAAGTGGAATTTTTATATTAACTTCTAATGGATGGTAACTGTTTTGGAAGTTTAACTGATTTTTAAAAACTGACTTTTTAAAAGGAATATGAAAAGTGGCACTGTAGAAAATAGTTCTTTTAAAAATGATTGATTTGAGTATTCCTAATATAAAGAACACAGTTACTTGAAAATGCATTATTTTATATTTATTCATGGATTAAACACTCAAAATCTCAGAAAGACAGATTGCATTCCTTGTACAAAACTAAATGATTGAATCCTCGCTATAAGTAAACTGCTGAACACAACATTAATTATTAATTAGGAATCAGCTGAACCTAGGATTAATTATAGAACAGCTGCTGTTGCAGACCCATGATCAAGTGTCTGCTCTTGATTGAGCAAGGATACTTGCTATGGGAATTCAGGGTGAGAAAATCTTCTGTGTTACTAAGGTGAATAATTTGAAGATCTCCCCAGAAAATACTTTAGAAAATGTCAAATGACTGCTCTAGTAAGAGCCTTTTGCTGCTAACCCAGGTTTAATAAAGGGATTGAGAGGCAGATGAGGAGTTGGTGTAACAGAAAGAGCACGTATCATCACAAGGACAAAAACAGCCCTTGACTACTCTAGTGCAATTTATCCAGCCATGCTGAAAGAGATAAGGAATGCTTCCAAGTTGCAGGCTACAGTTATTTGAAGTAATTGCATGTCCAGAACAACTTTTACCAAAACCACATGAGCACTATGGGGTTTTCTTATTGCATCTTAAGGTTTACCAAAGAGGTGTCGAATAACCAACCACAATTCACTACAGGAGAATGTCAACAGCTTGTAAAGCTCCACAGGAGGAAATCATAGACTCATAGACAACTACCCTATCTTAAAAGCAACAGAGACAGAACTTAAAAATAAATGCAGAGTCTTAAGGAAAAAAAAAATCCTTCTCTATGCCTGGTAAACATTGTGCTTAAAGTTCCTATAGCTGGAGATCTTGTTAAGGATTTTGTTTCTCACATCTGTCTTCTGTCTTTATAATATTTTTAATGAGGAAATTAAAAGACCAATTTTGTAAAATTGATGATAAACTTTACAAATGGAAATTACTGGAAAAAGAGAATCATGCCAGCCTTTTTTTTTTTACAATTTAATATAAATATCTATGACGATTTGTGTTTAAAACTCAAAAAATGTGTATCTGTATGTATTTTACTCTTAGAAGAGGGATGCAAACTCAGAACAGTTAAAAATTGAATATAATTAAGAATTGTTTTCTTAGTGTAGAATTGAAACTTTTAATTACCACAGCACCAGCTAGGACCAAACCAGAAACAAATAGATTTGGCCACTGTATGGGTTTCAGTGTATTTTTCAAACAAATAACAGTGCCAAGTTGGAACCTACTACATGAGTGACAACTGAAACAAATAAGATGCATATTCCAAAGTGACTGCAAGTGCAATGCAGGTGGGATAGTATGTAGTTAAATTTAGTGAGTGGAGACTAGACAAAATACCTGCAAAGGAGGGTGTGAAATGAATTTCAGGCTCCTCCTTATAGGTTCACAACTTACAGGGTTCTTTCCTTATTGTCTTTATAGAAATTTATACCATTTATCACCTTGGTGCTCTGCATAGAAAGTAGAAAGTCTTAAAATTCAATACAAGGTTTATTATACTCATGATCTCGGCATAAAACAATATCAGTTTTGGATGAAGTGATATTACCCCCTACTCTGTGTATAGTTGCTCCCTGTTAAAACCAGACCCTCTGTTCAAAAGCAGATCAAAGCATTTCAACTACATTTAGTGCTTCTCTTGGGTATGAGGAACAATTTTTTTTTTTTTGAGACCTAAGAAAGAAATTAGGTATGTGAATTCTACTCGAAGCTGCACAAGAGGACACAGATTGATAACTCAAAATTGGAAAACTTCATGACAAAATATTCTTCTTGGTGCCACAGAATCCCTTTATGGGCTTATTTGTTTGCTTGCAATGGTAGCTACTATATACTACTTCATAAAATTACATCTATTGTATGATTTCTCATCTCAACAGCTTACTTTCATCAGTATTGGGATTGCTGCTGTATATCTAAATAAGAACTTCTTTTCTCAGCCCTCTTGACTTAAATATTTCTTCTCAAAGAAGAAAGACGTTCAAAGGCTCCTTCAGTTCCTTTCCAAAGAACAATGTGAACAGAACTGAGGTGATGGATCATTTAAAAGTCTCCCACAGCTCTGGGACCCAGATCCTCTTCTGCTATGAAGTATCACAGCCTTGTGAGGAAACTCTCTCTTGAATTCAGAGGAGTCAAGATTTTCACTCATGGAGACCATTGACATGAAATCCCAACGGAAAATGTTTTTGCCTGACATATTACAGTTCATTTGCATTTTGCAAAAATTGTAATTCAGACTGCTACTATAATTTATAGGTTTAGATTATTCAGTATAGCAAATGTTTCAGTGTTATGCAGTACATTTGCCACTGCATTTGTCTCTGTGTGCTTTTTTACCTTCACACATAATCTGTGTATTGTATCAATAATTTTGAGTATGATGCATCTATCTTTGAAGAGAGAGAGAGAGAGAGAGAATGTGAAATTTGGCATTAAAATGCATGCATATATTCATGTTATCTGTGGTGATTTTGGACTGTAAAACCAAATATAATATTGAATAAAAAAGATTTGATCATTTCAATTTTGAAACTGTCCCTGTCTCCAAACATTCTGTTGTCTTATCTTTCATTAATTTACATATCTCTGTCTAATGTCAGAAAGAAAACCGCTTCCTTAGGATAAACCTGTTTGAGATTAACAAATACATCAGCTCCAAGCAGTTTAAAAATAAAGTTTCATATGCTGTGATTTCAAAGCAAGAAAGAATTTGGTAAAAAATAATTGCAATACTAACAGCAGCAATAATGTTAATGACAAAAGTAAACATCATAGTGAAAATATTTACTTTCTCTCCAATAGAAGATGTGCATTCCAGTAAGAACTCATGAAGTACTGAATTAGACAGTACTTGAATACAGCAGGACCTGAATACAGATAAGATTCAATTTCACAAGTATTCATAGCTAACATTAACCAAAAACTGGACAGTTACATGTAATAGGGCTGAAAGGCATTGAAAGGTCAGAGCCTTCTGCATACTTCCTATCTATTGCTGGAGGATCCTAAGTTTCCTATGCCCATTATTTTGTAATCAGAAAGTAAAAGAGAGGCCTATTTTCATTTCCTTTGCTTTCATATACAGAAGCACATTAACTGTGGCAGCACAGAGACAGGTGATGCAGCTTTGTGCTTCAGAGCAAAATAGACAAGCATTTGCATTTATAGCAACTTGGTATCATAGGTACTTTGTGAACAAATTTCTGATCAATTTCTGAATTTAGAAACTAAACTCTGTAAGGAGAAACTTAAAACTTGCTAGTAGATTTTGCTTTAAAATGGTGTTAATGCTGATACATCCTTCTGAGATGTGATTCCAGAAATTTGCACAGGCTCCAGAGTAGCAGAGGTCAGTTTGCTCATCAAGATTTAGGAGACTGAAGGTTGCATTTCTTCAGCTCCCACAACGGTGTTTTAAAACAACAACAAGAAATGTATTAGTTACTGTTCTTAGGCATGAAAGAACCAAGAATTGTTCTTTTGAAGGTACCCCAGCACACAGCCTCACCTCTGCCCCAACATCAAAAACTGGACATCAGAAACAGAGAATGAAATGTTCTTGGTTTGTGTTAAGGGCACACACCAAGGAAAAGGAGAATCTGAACTTTGTTTTGTGTGCTGAGGGTTGTTTATGCATTTTCAAAGGATACATACATTTGGCAAAATATGTAAATGCTCTCAGCTGGGAGAAGAGCAAAAATATCTGCTTCCAAGTACACACAGTAGCAAAGAGAAACATGATCTCAAATGATCATACTGTTTTGTGTTTTCAGACCTAAAGTCCTGATTTAATTTCTTCACTGTGATCCACCTTTGATTGAAATAGAGGATAACTTGATTATGTTCACTGAGCCAATGATGAAAGCACACATATACTCTTGCTCTTTATACCTATGGCCTTCCAAATTGGATACAAGCATTTGAATCTCTGGCTTCCAGGTCTCTTGAAAAGGCTTTAAACCTCAAGTGACGGTGATAGGAATTGGGTCTCTGAATTAAAGGGTCCTCTAAGAACTAAATAATATTACTAATTTGCATAAATTTCCACTTAAAAATCTCATTTCCATGCAAAGTATTAAAACCATGCAAAGAAATATGTTTTCTTTCCCCTTTGGTGCAAAAATTCAGTAAAGGAAAAAGAGACCAAAGCACCAAACTAGTAAGCTTGGCAGACAAAAAGTTAGTAGGCATGGGAGTGGAAATGAAGTGGAACTTTAAGAGTCAATTTCTTTATCAGAAATATTTTGTTTTATTTCTACTTTCTGTTTCAGACTCATCTGGCTGGAAAACTGAAGATTTTTGGATTCCTTCTGTAAGTGAATAAATTACTGCTGAGCTGTCATGAAGCTGTGGCTTCTGAAAGGGTGAAAATCTGGTAGACCAGCTGCCAGAAAGCAGTCTCAACAAAGGTGAATTGGCAAGTAATCAGAGAAATTTTAAAAATTTAATCAAAAGTGACTTATCCCTATGAAAATCCCCTAATTTGATGAATAAGCAGAGTCTAGTGACCCTCAAACTCAGTTTCTTCCCTTGTCCATGGAACTTTCCTTGTACAAGTGATTCTGTGACAAGTAGCTGCTGAGAGCACTCATTCCACATACTTGCCAGGTATGTGAAAAGCATGTTGCTCTGCTGCATGGGGGATATTGGAAACAGAAATTCTCTCAACCTCCTGGACAGAATCAGGCTGTAACCACAGCTTTCACAATGTGAACCACACACTTACTTGCTTTGTGTGAATGTGTCAAGAAAAGCATTAATGTTAAGCATCTCAGACAACCAGTACATCTGGCTTTTATCCTGCTCACTGCCTCACTCAGGAAGGAATATGGTTATTTTTAAATTTAAGGTCCACGTGTTGAGCTAAATAAATATAATTCTCCAGCTGATTCAAAGATGATAGGAAAAGAAAAAGCATTTAAGTGCTTTAAATTCTATAGGCTCATTTATCATCTGCTAAATCCTCTCCCCCTAAAAAAATCTAAGGCCTCGTTTGTTCTTTAAGCACTCATTAGAGTTTTGGTCCCCATATAAATCCTCAAAAAACCCCACAGCAAAACATGTACTAGAATACAAATTGCAAATTACAAAAATTCTTCATTAGCAGCTCATCAACCCTTTATGCAACTTATTTTATTAATTGATTGGGACTTTTCAAGCATCTATAACCTTCAAAAAATTGAATAAAATTCCTACCACGACGGTGTTACTAAATCATGACCAAAATTCCCAAAACTGCAGTTGATTAGTAGTCCAGCAATCATTCTGTGTCCAGTTTCTTCTGATGGTTATCTCTTCTACTCAAATATTTTGGGTGTAGGTTTTTTCAAGGTACAGTTACTATTGAAAATAATTTCTTAAACTGCATTGGATTAATGGATGTATTACTTTAGTGGACACTCTGGAACCACAAATACCAGGACTTTTTTACAGGTGTAGCAATCAAGTCACTCATAACCCCATATTCTGCAGCTTCTAGAAATACTACTTCCCCATTAATTCACTGTGAATGGCTCATTTGCAGCTAAGTACAACTGATTCATCTGGATATATGCTTACATACTTTTATGTTCATGTACTTTGCCAGTCTTTTTAGTGATTGACACTGAACTAGTAAACGGCGTTTACAGTCCTCTTCTTTAAACAGATAAAAGAGTTTATCTAGAAATATTTAATACATTTCCAAAATAAGGCTTGGCCAGTACTTTGAATAGCTGAAACATTTAAGGTTTTGACTAACTCTTTTAAATATGTCCACTTTAGAGGATATTAGTACTTAAGTATAGAAAGCTGCCATGATTCAATTGTTCCTTCTTATTTCTTGACAATTTTGGTTAGTGTTCTGTTTTTTATCTAGCCTCAATGCTCCTCATTGACTTATTAATCGTGTCTTTGTTATGTTATTTTTTCCATGTTCATCAGAAGGCAAGGATTTTTATTTTCATGCTGCATATTACTCCTCCTGGTTTTCAACAGTGATCCCAGTTATTTAAGTGAAAACGGGTAAGGTTTTTTTTGGAAAGAAGAGGAAACAACAGTCAGGCAAACAGATAAGGAACTTTTTTTTCTCTGTTTGAATATGCTATTTATGTCTGAAATCCTAATGATCAGATCCTCAGCTCAAGTTAAATTGCTTTCTGCTACTCTAGTTGTGCACAGGGAATGTGAGCCCCACTCCAAGGAGCAAGCGGAGGTTTTTTCTTCTCATCCAAATCCCCTTCCCATCAGGTGTTATATCCCAAACTCCTACTGTCCATCATAGAGTAGGACAGCTTTGGCCACAGACCAAGATGAACATTTTTGTCCCCTTCACTACTGCTCCTCCTTGCTCCCTCTTCTGTTTCTGGCACAAGCTCTACACTACAGTGCACTGGGCTCTCAAAGCTCCATAATGGAAGGGAGATCTTTGTCCTATGGAAAACAAGCGTTTTCGTACATGTACTGGTTTCTCATGACAACTACACTTGGAGTTTCTTCACAAAAATAGTTAAAGTCATCTACCATGCTCGCACACTGGTACAAGGGAAAGGTTTTCATTGATTACACCTAGGTTGGCCATATTAATTAATTAATTAGAGTAAATGCAGAATGTGCAGAAGAACCAGGTTGCTTCTGAGTCTGTGAATGCTGCATGGCAAGCTCAGAAAGGATTCATATGCTTAAGTTTTTGGAGATTGTTTGGATTTTAGGTGGGAAATAAAATGGATATATTGAGACTGTGATCTCCATGCATGAGGCTCCTGCTTTAGTTAATGGGATTGTTTTTATATATCAAGAAAGCAATGACCACTATATTAAAAAGCTTTGTAAAAGTCCAGAGATAATCTAGGTGAAAGACACTACTTAAAAAAAGAAATAAAAAATTATTATTGACCTTTGTGAATCCCCCAGAGAGCTGAATGTTCTCATTGCAAGGAAATCCCAACCTCTAGCTCAGAAGAAACTGGATTCTTCTACAGATTCCTGGCAAAAATTAAGGTTATTTTTCTGTAGCATTTTTCAGTGAAGATCTGCTATTGGAATGCGAAAGGAAGTGATGGGAGGGGGAAGTTAATTATCAGAATCTGCAGGAAATACTCAGACAGAATGCAATTCATCATGTGTATCTGACACATATATGATTTTTATTTATGCATGAGCATCTATCATACCACATCTTTTCCAAATCTCGGTACTCTTTGTAGATACAGATTTTACACAGATGCTTCTTGTCTTAATTGCTTTTTCATATGAGCACCTTGCTCATTTAAATATACATATCTCTTTTATGATTGTAGTGAGTACTACTATTTAAAGGACTGGACTATGTCAGATGAGAAACCTGATACTCTAAAATTAATAAAACCTTCTTTCACTGCCTTCCTCAAACACATACTAGTCTATGGTCAGTGGTAACTTTTAAAATATCTGCAGTGCTTCTCTGCTTGTACAGCATGATATAAATAGCATAATAATAATACTTACAACAATATTTTCCTGTTACTTATGAGGAATAGAATCCCAGCCCTATGTCTGTGGTAAGGCTCCCATTTGCTTTATGATAGGTCCAGATTTAGCTAAAGAAGACTACAATCTGGTAGATTTTGAAAAGGAAGTCTGAACCTCATGGCTCTGCTGTCAGAGCAGGCTTTTCCATGCAGCAGCCTACACAGTGATGAAGTGAGTCTTTGTCAAGCCAGCTGGCTCTGCCTGTAAACTTGATTATGGTGCTAAGAGAAAGCTTGCCTCCATGTCTCAAAGGGATAGCAGTCTTTTCACTTTTAAACAGCTTTTTTCTTCATGCATTTAAGTGTGTTTACATTTCTTTGTCCAAGTGCTGATTTTGTTTCATTGCTGGTTTTCCTATTTCTGGCTCATAGTTGCTGTTCATACTTGTGGACAACAACTTCATCAAGCCGCATACTATGAACATTCCTAGGCAGAGCTTTTCTGACAGGTAATTTTTCCATTAGGCGATTTCTCTTTATTTTGACTTAGATCCTAAACCCTCCACTCAGTCTGTCTGGATGCTGGGAGCCCACGTCAGACTGACTGCAACAATATCCTCAGATGTGTGCTCACTTCTCCTTAGTGAGGTACTCATAAATATAGTAATGTTTTCTAATGTAAACTCTTAGTAAAGTTCTTCAGTAAGATTAAAGGGAAGTGTTAAGGAAAACTTAATGTGAATGTTGAGATATAAAAAAGGAACTAAATCATGCTCTGAAATTGTGTTTTTGCATCACAGGAAGGCTCAAAAATTGGATTTTTCTCAGTTCTAAAATTCGTACTTGATTTCTTTCAAAAAAGACCAGCACGTGGCAAAATAAAAGATTTGTATTTTTGTTTTCTGCCTGATTTGTGACTGAAAATAAT
>JANRGV010000094.1:17433306-17487269 GCA_024734035.1 Alethe castanea
AAAGATTTGTATTTTTGTTTTCTGCCTGATTTGTGACTGAAAATAATTTTTTTTTTACTGCCTGAGACTCCAAGGATTTAGATTTTATTTTTAACCAACCAAATGCATTGTTGAAATAAATTTTGTCTTAGGATAATAAACTGATCCTCAGATAGAAATCCTCCCAAAATGAAGTTTTAAATGTTTTCACTATTTCATGGAAATTAATTGGTCTGTAAATGGACCTCTAATGCCACTTGGGTACAAAACCAATGTGTTTTTTGATTCACCTTCTTCTGGAGGAGGACCAAACAATTTAGATCATTGGTTAGGACATTCATCCAGGGTGAAAAAAACAATGTCTTTTCCTAGGGCTTGGACATCTAGTTCTTATGTTTAATGCCCTTATTCTAATCCATGGGATAAGTGCCTATTCAGACATCAGGAAAGGGTAAAAAGTGATTGTTTTTCTGCTTTGAATCTGAAATTGCTTTCCAGACCAATGTTTTTCAGAAACTGATATATCTGAGATGGTAGAAGAATGATTTTTGATGCATCATCACTTCCTGAGATAAAAAAATGAACTTTGATTTTAAATTCCTCACTACAAAATGTTCCAAAATTTAATAGTAAATAAAAATTACCAAAAGAATGTGGTGCTCATAGAATGAGTTGTAAGACAGACAAAAAGACTGGAAATATCATGAGAACAACTTCATGATTACTGTATTATCTTCTATGAAAACAATTCAGCTTCATTAATCATTCTCAATATGAGTACATCTGTTCCATAATAATTTCTGAACACAATATATAATTATTGAGATACTTGTAATATGAAGATGATTAAATTTCACGGAGGGAAAGCCTTGTCTTGACTTTGTGAATGCTTTTGCACTGGAATGAGATGATGGTTGAATTACTACGATGAAGGTTTCGCTCTTTGCCTTTGGCCACCTAAGAAACTTCTTTCCCCATTTAATATCAAGCAGCAGGGAACCAGCTGAACTAAAGAACTATAGCACTTGCAAAAGAGGATACTTCAGAAAAATCTAATCATATAGAGAAACCAAATTTTTCTCATATAAGAAGCTTCCAAACCTGTTTGGTCTATATCTATACCTCTTATAGAAGAGCAGAGTATGTGTTTCATACTTTAAAGTGAAACAATATTTTTAAAAACTTGAGTTGACAATTAATTCACCTCTGGTCACAGACTACTTAAGGGAAGAACCGCAAAATAAGATTGCTTTTATTGGTAAACAATAAGACCATACAGAGTACTGTGGACAAGAGCCTATTCTAAAAGTGAGAAAATCATGTAATTGTTCCCTAGGACAAGTTAAAGTATTTTTGGATAAGGACCAGATGAAGGCGAATGATACAATTATCCTTTTAATCCTGAGGGAAGTGTTACCTCATTTTTTGAAAAAAAAGTACTGACAGATAGAGCAATTTAAATCAAATAACCCTTGCTCCACTGAAAATCTGAAGCAAATCTCAATTAAATTGTCAAAATACCCCAGATATCTAGTTTTCAGTATCTCCAGTCTGATTCATCTAGAACTGTGGAAAAAGGTTAATGATTTTTTCAAATCCACCTCTATAGTGTCAAAAAGCTTCATTTGCCTCCTTTAATCAAATGGAAACCATGTTACAATCATTGAAAATCTTGTTCAAAGGGTTGAAACAATTTTAGGCTCCTTCGACTTCTTAATTCCAGTGAAACATGCTGCGTGTCCTACTTAGGAAGAGAAAATTGCACCTTAGCACTCCGAATAGCTACTGCTAATTGTCACAGGTTTGTTATCTGTTATACACTGCTTTAGACAGATTTTTTTACTTAAAACTCTACGGCTGCTTCATAAAGAGTGTAGCTATTGTTTTCAAGATCTCTGCCTGGATACTGCTTCTCAGTCATTCAAGTGAAACTGATGCCATTTACACTTACACTTGAAGTGGAATATGACATGTCAGACTAAAGTTGCCCATCTAAATATTATTTATTTTTAGTAAACCACCACTTCAGCTCATAAGCTAATTATTACTCGTAATGATAGAAGTACTGCAGGAATTCTCTGCCAAAGTTCATTTAATTTGCATTTTAATGTACTAAATCTTCTTTTCATTAATAGTACTGGTACAGGAGTTTAAGAGACGAAATAAAGATATGGGTGTGTTTGTGGATAACTCCGAAATCCACTGTGGTACATGAAAGAAAATGAGAATCCTCTCTTTGGCACCATTATTGAAATTCCTCTCTACCTTTTCCTGTGTAAGCTGAAGGTTGTGCAGCTGGTTTGGCATAATTCACTCAACAAAATGATTCAGAGGCAGGAAGGTAAAGCCCATGTTACCTGAAACTTGATTTTTTTTTCCAGTGTACTGCAGAATTTATTACCTGAAAGACTTTCTTTGTTAGAATTTTAACAACTTAGCCTAAAAAAATGCCATATTTTTCCAGCAAGTATATGGATTTGCTTCTTCAAAAGGCCTCTCAGAGAACACTGCAGCAGAGTTATCATACTTGCATTTTGAGAGAACTGCAATACAGGTCTTAAAATGTCATTGACTGCAGCACATTTGTAAATTTTGTATGTGCCACTTCAGTATTAAAGTCATCTAATGAAAGCACAATGAAAGAAAAATGTTACCAGAAGGCAATAGCTACCTGCATTAGGAGGCTTGTTAGAATCCTTTGTGAGAGATATATTTTTTAAAGACTCATAATTTGAGATGAAAATCAATTTGTCACAAAGTCCCCTTTTTCACTCTTTCCTTAAGTGCTATCCCTTTATCTGTCTTGTCTGATAAAGACAGCTTACCCAGCTGTTTTCTTGTGCATCCTAGATAAAATGACCATATCTTCAAACTGTCACCAAACAGAACAATTTTCTGATGGCATTTTAATAGTTACAAAAGATCTTTACAAAATGCATGATGCTGTGCTTTTAAAGTTTACCTTAGCCTCAGTATTATCAGCTTATGCTTCAGTAGTGACATATGTGCATCTCTCATGAGAACTGAGGAACTGAGCAGTAGGAGATTTTTTTATTAGAAACTTTGGATTTTGCATAGTAATCTCATATTTTACAGAAAGCTTTGAGATCCACCCTGAGCAAAAGAACAACTTTCATAATGAGTCTCTTTTCTTACAAGCCAGTGTTCTGCCTCATTTATTTCTTTAAATTGTTTTACTCTGCAAGTAGTGCCATTAAAAGCAATGTTAGAGACAATCTTGAAAAGAGAAGGGAAAAACATACTGTCGTTTTTAGGAAACAAAGCAGAGTCTTCAGACAAAAAGACCAAACCCCAGAGAGCTCAAAACCTGCCATCAATCCTATGTGTAATGTATAATTTATCTCAGGACATACAATTTTATTTAGATCATATACTTCCTTCAGCTATCTTTATATATTCTTTGGCCCCACCTAGATGTGTCTGCCTGATGATTTTTAGTGTTTCTATTGCTTCATAAGGTATTGATTTAAACCCAGTTGATTTAAAGTTAGGTCTCAGATGAAGAGCTGAGGCACAGAGAAAGTGGGAACCTAGGGGAGCTATAACAGCACAGTCATGGCCTGTAAGTAAATTTGCCTAATATTATGTTGGCTGATTTAATTTTTTTTTCCTCACATTGGTATCCATTAACATTTGAGTTATCCTTGCTTACTCTACTTAACCACCTTTTGTCACTCCCTTGAAGGGGCCTGGTTCTTCCATAGGTTATATAACTGCTCTGTCATAGAAACCTCAAGAATATATCTGAGATACTTCAGGTGATATCAAATGGCATTGCACACCAAGCTGTACACAGGTGAATCAAGCTTTAGAAATTTAAGTCTGATCAAAGTATCAGATCTGTCAGGATTAACTGAATCAGCATCAAGACTGCAATTCGTCTTCCCAAATGTTCAGCTTAAAAATCTGCTTTAAGATGAGATTATGGCAGTGTGAACCACATTGAATTCACTGACTTGACATTCCCTGACTAAGGTGAAAACTTGGATTGCAATGGAGACACAGATGAGGTGAATGCTGACAGGAAGACCCTGACTGCTAATCTTTGTATCTTGACTGGTTTGTACTTTATAATTTATTTCTTTTAATTTTTTCAATGTGCTTCATAAAAATATATATAGTCTGCTGTAATGAGTGGAACTTAATGTTGTTTCCATTAGCATTTTGAACACAAAAGCTCTTGGTTTTCTCATCTTCTTTTAAATGAGATAAAAAATCTAAGCCTGACCATAACAAGCAGATAGATTATCAGCAAATTCAGTGTTGAATGTGGTGGTTAGTGAAGGCAAGTCTCCCTTCCATTATCTCAAAAAGTCTTTTTTCAGTTTATATTATCACTGATAAATGTGTGGTTGTGTTATAGCCAAGATGTGCTATGGACCAGTGGGTAGCTGCCTTCTCACCCCTCAGCCAAACTGAGAAACAAAAACATGATTGTAAAGCAGTACTATTGAGTTGGAGTTATGAGGAGCAAAAGGAGAAAGAAAAAGGTGTTTGAAAGGATATATAAATCCACAGTAAATGATCAAAGGAAAATGTTGGCTCTTTTTGTTTATCAGAAAGAGAATGGGGAGTCTGAAGGGCCAAGTCACTGAGCCAAGAAAGACATCTCATTTTGTTTCCAAATATTTTTATCTGTCTTTTGTGAGTTTCCCCCAAATGACTCACTAATCCAATCAGGATCAGTACCTAATGATTCAAAGTCCCTCTAAACTATGCTAGTTATTTCAGATGAATCTTCATATATATGACCATGTAAATTTTTCATGTTGTTCTTGTGAAAAATTGCCTCATAAATAGTTCTGGTAAGCTAGGCAGCAGACAAGTGAAACATATCATGACAAGTATGCAAATAATGTCATCAGGCCCAGCCAATATAGTGTCAGATTATGAACCAGATCCAGAATCTTTGCTGCCACATGGTGATTCAATGTTTCTGGACTTTGTCAGCAAAAAATAAATCACGGGTCTAAAAAACTTGATGCTATTTTTCAGACATGGCAAGCAGATACATACAAAAATGTCTTCAGATCTGATTTATTAAGATCACCTTTTTGCCTCCAGAGAATAACTGGAACATATGCATTTTTATTTTTTTCCTCCAAAATGCTCATTTATGGAAGAACATGTTTCAGCCCTAAATGATTATTCTATGCTTGTCAGTTTTAGATTGCAGCACCAGTTCCGTTAATGATTTCTGAGGTGATGCTGATGCCTCTGAGGCTGCCTGGCAAAATTGCTAGCATAAAACTAATGAGTATCCTGGCACGACCCTGCACTGTTAGGACATGAAGGCGAAGGGGGAAATAAATTAGAAACCTGGATGTGTAGAAAGAATATCTGTAAAGGCACTTAATGGAGTCTAGAATAGAAAATTAATCACCCATAATAATTAGGGTTTGTGAGACTATTTAATTTAATTCCATTTACACATATTTTCCAACCAATGATTAATGAAGTCTGGGATGGCTTGTAAGCAAAATCTGAACCTGATATAAGCTTTAGAAGTGTGTTGAGTAGAGAGTTATTAGACCACAACAGTTTTTATCTGCTATCTCATTCTATATCTAACAGGTTTCACATACTCTGGATACAAAGTATCGTGGCACTATTTTAATGTGCTATTGGTCTTATAGTTTAGATTTGCCAATTTCAATATACTCATTTTCTGTTGTGAGATAGAATTAAGAGCAAAAACAAGGTAGGCCTAAAACTTAAAAGAGTATAAAGAAAAACTTTATAAACACAAAGAAAATGACAAATGCAGAATAAAACCTTCAGACTACTCCCTCCCCCACACCTTCTTAACAACAGCATACAGAAACATACAGAGACACTTCAGTCAGTTACCAACTTTAATCTTTTTCAGTTCACTTTAGAGAGAGAAGTCTCCTCTTTGTTCGGCTATAGGGTTTTTTTCACAAGAAAAGTCAGTGTTACCTTGTGGAAGGCTGGAAACAAAATAGAGTTTCTTCTGTGGTTTACTTGCTTCAAAATATGATTCATGGAAGCAAATTAACATCTCCAATTGGTTTCTCAGGCTGTCAACAACTAAACCAGCCTCCAATCGGTCCCATCAATTCACAGAGGAAGTTCTCACAGAGAAAAACTTCTGAGTATGCCCTCCACCCAGGTGCCTTCAGTGCACTACCAGCTCATATTGGAACGTACATAACCTGAAAGTGTTTGATATAATGTAAGTGAAAAATGGTAAATTGAACAATATCATTCTGAAGCAGACTATTATTAAACTATTAGAAAGCTGAAGCTGGTACAGTTTATTGCTTTTAATTTCTCAGCTCTAAAGTCTTATTTAGCATTTCACTTTTTCCAAGTCAGTAATATGTTGAGTTTTTTTTTTTTTTTTAATACAGTCATTAACTTCCAGCTTTTCTTGTGAGGATAATTTACCATACTTTAAAACCCTGGAAATGTTTGTCTTAGAAGTAACTATCAAGCAAGCGGAAAAAAAAAAGAGGCATTAAAGATTTTGTCTGCTTTGACTTTTGAGTGCATAAGTTATTTTTGTAATTTTATTGTAATTATTTTTTGTAATTTTTGGCACAAATTTCTGAAACTCAGTGTAGTAGGGTATGCAGTCAGTGAAACCTCATGGTCATACTCATTCCTTCCGTCATTCATGCCTGTGCATGTGTGAAATGGTTTTAAAAGAAAGATGCCAGCATTGTTCCAAAGACAGAAATAAATTCCTAAATATATAAATAAGATAAACTCAAACATCTTGGGTAGCATCTCAGAGTTTAACACCTGTCTCTGAGATCAGCAGCTACTGATCTTTTATAACTCTTCTTCAGAGCTACATATTCCTACTAAATGAAGTCGTGAATGCATAGTACTTTAGATCTTTATTTGAGGCCTGCAAAACAAAAAAAGAGATAATGTAACAAAATAGGTGGAAAGGAGATAGATTATAAAAAAATTAAGATTGGATAATAATTTTTTTAATCGACATCTGAAAAATTAAAAGCTTCTGGAGATGTAGTCAAAATACCATTGAGTAAATGAAGAATGCAAAACATTACAAAAATATGTGAGTTTTATTTCCCTGGGTGTGAAGAGAGTCAGAATAGTCAATTTATTTATTTTTTTTCAAAATGGTATTAAAAGAGAGAAAAAAACCCCAGTATTTTCTATGAAAAAATAGTGTGAAATGCTTTTGTTTTGTTTTGTTTTGTTTTGAAATATTAAATTCATTATATTCTTGTACTTTCATAATTTTCATCTAAAACAATCTGGGCTTTTCTGTTTGATAGCACATTCAATTCTAAATTAAAATGGCTTCATCAAAATTTCTGGAATTTTATGCAGTGGAAATTGACCAAATTTATTTTAAACCAATGCCTCATTTAATCTCATAGTGATTTGGTTCACTGGTTCAGATATTTTATATTTAAATATTTTCATTATGTTAAAAAAATTTTGAGGGTAAGAACACTTTCAGAAAATCTGTGGGCTTTTTTCTATGGCATTTTTCAAAATTAAAAGTAAAAAGCTTATGGACCTCTCCAGCTTGTATTCATTCCTCTGGGTTTTGAGTATCCTGGATTTGAGTTGAGACATAAGTACCTAAGTACTGACACCTTTTTAGGTGAACCTGTACTGCACATTTTAAGAAATCTATTTTTTTTTCATTCCATTAATCCTCTCTAGTGTGCATATCAATGCATCATTATTGAATCACTTAAGTAGAGCTAAATGTAAGCTCGTGTGATGTCTTGCATCTGCAAGACAACAGCAATGAATTTGTGTCTGAGTGGAATTTCATGAGTTAGAAGAGTCTACCAAAAGTAGAGGGGAACAGGTTAAATGTTTAAACGTTATGGAATGAATAGAGTAGGAAAGTGAATGATTTTCAGTGGAATGGGGATTTGATTACAAAGTTTAAAGGTCCTGAGGTGAAATTGGAGACAGTTGAAAAACAAGATTCTGATCTACAGCTTTTAAGTTTTACCTTTGTCTTCAGTGCACACATGCTATTGAAACCTTGTTTGACTCTCGAAGATTTCTGCAAAGAAAACTCTTGTAGAAAAAGTGAATCATAGGAAACACTCAAAAAAATTAATTCTGGATCAAAAGAAAGACTGATTCACTAGACCTAAATTTGTCTTGCACTTAGCTGTATAGAAGTTTAACCTTTGGTAGGTACCAAGTAGTTGGTCATTTGGCTTTCAATACATTCAGTAGAGGTAATGAGTATGAAAATTACAGCTCATTCAGAGTATTTGCATTTGTGAGATAATTTTCCCTGGAAGTATCTTCCAGAAATTCTCCACTGAGAAAATGTAGAAGCCTTGTTGTTGATACAAAACAGGGTTAAGTGGCTGAAAATCCAGCATATTGTACTAACATCTAAAAGGACTTCAGGCTGAATAAAGAGGCTGCCAAAAGAAGCTCAGCAAAAGAAATTGCCAAATTCTACATCAGAGGAGGAGGAACCCCAGGCACCAGCACATCTTGGGAGCCTCCTGGCTGCAAAAAACCTGGGCAGAAAAGGCCTAGGGTACTGGTGGACATCAAACTGAACATGAGGAAGCATTAGGGGGAATGTTTTAAAAAATGAAAGTATTTTGAAAATTTCGTCAGTTTTCTATCCAGTACCAAAAGTTCCTGTTGTCTTAAGCTTTGCTCTTTCCACTAGCTGCTGAAGAGTTAGTTACCAATACACACATTTAGATATGTGATGGTTTACTTATGATTTTTCACATTCTGCCAACTGATAACTTTACCTTGCGTTCTTATCCAGCTCTGTCACAGTTCAATGCAGCCATCTGTAAGCTTCTGTGGAGGAAAGAGTCTTAGCAGAATAAAGAAAGGGAGCTCAAACCCAGTCCCACCTAAAAAGCGATTGGAAAAATAAAGCTGGTAATGCTCTGAATGGATAAAGGTAGCTTACCTTGAATTTCAGTTACTTCAACCCTTCCTTATATAATGATAAAATCAGTGTTTATGCTTTGGCTTGACAGCTGAGTGAAAGTGTGTCAGATATGGCAAATGCATAAAAAGTTATTTGCAATAAAGTTTTCTGTCTTGCAAGTAACAGGTTCTTTGGAAATACAGTTCTGACAGGAATGCACGTAAATATGCTAGCATAGAAACATATAATCACGGGAAGATTATATGCAGGTGCTTTCATTGAAGAACTCTGGGAATTGGGGGTACAAACCCAAATCTGACTCCAGCATGGATTTGAGATGGACATGTTTTATACGCTTTTCATTATATAACTATATATTGATTATTAAACCCATATTGTTCTCTTGTATACATTGATCTTATCCAAGCATATATTCTTGTAGTTTTCATCAGGACCCCACAAACATTCTTTCTCATGATTCTTGTTACAATTACATCGTTTCTCGTGATTCTTATTATGATTAAATCATAATTATATTAAATTACCAAATAGTCATTATATTTTACAATCGTATTGTTTATCATATGATGATTACGCAGGTGCGTAATGCTCAACATTTGTTCCCAGGGCCTAGTTCCCTTTCCCAGGCCTACCAGACCCAACCTTTCTTTCTACCCCCTGAATCTATTGTATACAATTCCTACATTTTTGAAACATTTTAACCCTACGCTATCAAATAAGTCATGTCCTAATTTCCTGGTCAATCTATTAAGACATTGGAAATTCCATAGTAAGTCATGTCATCAAAAACTGCCATCACCTTGTCAGAAAACAAACTTGTGAACTTTTGCTTAATAAAGAAAGGGGGAAGCAAAGCTACTGAAAAAAAGATATACTAATCTACAACTGAAACTGTATAGCAGAATGGTACACAGAGTGAATCCAAGATAAAGTGAGGTACCAGTAAATGTGGCATTGAGTGGTAATGTGCTTGAACTGGGTCATATTTTCCTTTTAATTAACAGAGAGTGCAATAGAAGTAATTCAAAACTAGTTTTATGCAAATATATTTATTCCCTTCTTTAAAAATACTCCCTAATGTGTTGATTTTTGCTGGGATAGAGTTCATTTTCTTCATGGTAGCTAATATGATTCTGTGTTTTGGATTTGTGCAGGAAACAGTTGAAAATTCTTGAATGTTTTAGCTGTCACTGAACAGTACTTTTAGAGTTAGGGCTTTTCTGCACACCCCTCTGCCAGTAAATAGGCTGGAGGTGCACAATGTCTTGGGAGAGAACACAGCCAAGACAAGTGACCCCAGCTAACCAAAGAGCTATTCCATACCATTACAAGTGATGGAGTCCTGCTTCCCTGGGGATAGTTGAACATCTGCCTGCCTATGGAAAGTATTTAATTAATTCTTTTGTTTTGCTTGTGTGCCCAGCTTTTGCTTTGGTTATTAAGCTGTCTTTATCTCAACCCATGATTTTTCCCACTTTTATCTTCTGATTCTTTCCCCCATCCACCCAGGGGATAGTGAGGCTTGGTTGCTGGCTGGAGTTAAACCACCCAGGAAGAAAGTGGCCATAGGAATTACTTTATGCTCATACTGTCCTGCTGTCTTTCCAGCAAGATTCCTTGTACCTTTAAATTTGTCCCACAGCTGAGTCACTAAGTTCTCATTTTTTTCATTCTATTGCTTTTGCATATGGTGATGGGTTACATATATGCAATGTGATTTTGGAATTCAGAACTGAAGAGTATAGTGATACAAATGTCTCCCTTTTCATACACACTATTATTTAAATTCTCTGGTAACAGTAAGTCCTGTGTTTCCAATTGTGTTATAAATGAGCGGTGGAAGAAGAGAGACCACTATGAAAGACAAGAATAATGATGTAAAAGATGCTACACAATAGTTATCTCTCAATGCAAGAACCAGGAAAATAAAATTCAGTTGAAAGAAAACAACAAGGATAAGCACACAATTGATTGAATTGCTGAAGAGTGAAACTTATTTTTGAAATATAATAAAGCCAAGAAGTCACCAAAAAAAAAAAAGACACATTTAAGTGACATATAATAACCAGCACTTTATAGGTTAAAAAAAAAAAAGCAGCAAATTCTTCTTTCACTGTCAGCAAAAGATTCCTTCAGAATCCTCTAAAGCATCTTTACTCAACTGTGGTCAGAAAATATGAGAGTAAATGGACCATGTTGCCTACTCTAAGTGCTTCAGTGAAATTATAGTTTGTTATTTGGGATTTCTGATTTTGGAAATTACCTAGCACAGCATATTTATTCTGCAGCTTCCTTGTCTTTCAAAACTCCATGCGTAAACTCCATCAACTATGCTTTCTAAATTTAAAATAATGACAGTCACCTTACATTAGGTGCTACAGAAAACACTATTATTTAAAAAAATAAAGAAAGAAAAATTGCAGCGTCTATATCCCATTATTTTGGTATATTTATGCTTAAACAGCAATCTGATATGCCCAAGGGTAACCTTTTCTGACTTCAGTGAAATATGTTTCCAGACTGGTACCTTTTAGCAAATATGCATTACAGACACGCATCAACACATGAGTTTCAGTCTAAAGCCCACAAAAATAGCTGGAAAAGCACCTAACTTACTATAAAGTTTCAGATCAGTTCCCACATCTCAATTTCTTCCTAATCAAAGTGAAGGATTTTTTTCTTATTCATTCGGCAATATGTCAGAGAATGAGTACTAGCAAAAAATAGTATTTTTTTATTCACTAATACAAAATATTAGCAACTTTATACTTTAAGTATTAGCAACTTCATACTTTAATTCGAAAGACAGTGCATGTTTTCTTAAAAAGCCTTGCCATGAGTGTTCAAATACTCCCAGTTTTGTACTAGCCTCTAGGAGGCTAAGAAATTAGCCACTGGATCACCAGCTCAGCTACCAGCCCTGAAAATCTCCCTTTCCCTACTCTGCCTGGTCTCATTGGCTTTGCCAGGGCCGAAGACAATATTCATCCTTAGAATTTCTGTAAGGAAGAAAGGAATTATTCATAGAAGACTCTCTGAGTATACTCAACTCTGAATAAATGGAAGCAGAGAAGGGCTCATCCTTACAATTATGCACAACTTTTCTTTTACTTCAGTCTGTAATGCCTAGCATGGATTTCATTTGTATAGAGTAGTGGCTTAGGACATATATCTACAAATGCCTAGAGCATTCTGTTTGAGCTCATAGTTAAAAGCAAATCATAAGAGGGTCATATAATAGATAAAAGGATTTTTCATTCCAAAATCATTCTAATAATTTTCAGTCTCATAATTTCACCCATGCTGGCCATTTCATGCAGACATATGGATACATATTAATAATGTGCATACACAAAATTTTATGTTTTATTTTTACTAACTCCTGCCATGCATGTTGCTCTATGTTATGCTAAAGGAGAAGAGAAAAGAAGTGGAAAGAAGGCTGAGTCTTCTGCAAGTGGTGCCCATGGAACTCTATAACCCTGTTGAGGTTTGCAGGTATAAGCCATGAAAGCCACCATATGAGAAAAATAGCATACGAGGAGTAAAGACAAATTACAGCCAAAGTAGAAAACACTGCCTCAGTGGCCAACCTGGGAGGGTTACAGTGCTGTAAAGTCCTTCCATGCAAGTCCTTCGCCATGTTAAGGCATGCTGAGGCACTGGGGCACTTAGGGTGCTGCGAATCACTTCCACGTATAAAGTGGCAACAAATGCTTTGCTCCACTGTAGTTGAAACCTCACAGCAATGACTTTATTAGGGATTGTAGGGAATTAGAATTTTTCAAACTCATTGGCTCAATTTCAGACAAACCACACAGACCCTAGAGATTTACAGGTCTGTAGCCTTTTCCACTTACATCAAATTCTTGTGGAATGTCAACAAATGGCCTATGAGCTGACAAAGAACATGCGTTTCTGTCTACTGTGGGAACTTACTTTCTTAGTGAAATTCCAGATAATCAATTCCTGTGTATCCCAGAGGAGAGAAAAGCTCTTATTGCTAGGACCACAACAAATTAACCATGGAACAAATGCATTCTATTGCAAAGGAAGGTCCTTGCACTTGTTGACCTGCACTAGGAAAAAAGAAAAGCCAGTGTGACTGAGTGATATCAGAGAGATACTACGTCGGCATGAAAGCTTCTTAGAAGAGTCTTCTTTTACTTGTTCTATGTGCAAGAACTCAAAATTCACTTGCATTGGCAAGAACAGCACCTTGTTCTACATCCCAGTATGTGAGCCCAATCAACACCGTCAGAGCACAGGCATTCTCTTACTTCCTTCCAACCCACTTGAAGAACATGAGAAGAAACTCAGATATGAATATCCATTGTAGGTTAGTGTTCACTCTTCTCTCTTCCCATGCACTGATTCCTTCTTGTACAGTAAGATCTCATGTGTGTACTTTTCAGGAATGTTGTAATGCAAGATAGCCATTTATCTTGGGCCTTGTTGAAACCTAAGGAGGAAATTTTTTTCCTTGTCCTTCTTTAAATTAAAAAAACAAAACCAAAAACAAACAAACAAAAAAACAAACAAAAAAAACCAAAACTGGAATGAAGAACAATATACCTTCCTAGTCATTTACACATTTAAATGCTGAAGAGTCAAGTATGCAAAGAATAGCCTGACAGGCATATAAAATGCAATTAAGCCTTTATGCACACGTATTTTTCAATGGTTAGAATACAACTCCAGACTTGAAACTGAAGAATTCTTGTTTATGCCAATGCCCATTGTCCTCGATTTCTCGAACTCCTTATTCAAAACCAAGGTCTTAATGCCTTGCAATGTATCTATCCTTCTCTCTCTGGGGCAGAAGCCTGCTGTGAAGATATACATTTATTCTTCAAAAATCGATGACCTAATTTAAATTTTTCTGATGCAAGAAAAATGATGAGCTTTAGAGACATATCTCTAATGTATGGACATGCAAAGCATAAACACCTTTTTTATCATAAAGAACTTAATTTTGTATTCTGGAAATATCTTTTTGGCCTTATATTAGTACAGAAAATAATCCTTCTTCATTCTCAGACTAAAAATAATGAACTTTTTTCTCTTGTCCAGGCACATTGTAAAAGTCCTATCTTTTCCTGATTGTGAGAAATTACCAAATATTCTGCACTCTTTCTGAAATTTATTTTACACTGGTATTTTTTCAGAAGACAAAGTGCATGCATGTGTGCCTTGATGTGACTGCTTGTGTGTGTGTTTATGAACACTGATAGCTGCACATGGCATCTCATGCAAGTACTCTGAGGATTTAAAATGCAGCTTTCATTACAGTGTTGAAGCATTTTTGTCAAAGTCAATTCATCTTTTTCTAAAAATATATTTATTTATGTGTTTTCACATGCCTTTATAAAAGCCTTGTTTCATCTAGCAAACATAGAATATTCATGTTGGAAAATCATCAACCTAGCATATATGTCTGTTTTCATATTCTTAAAGGGATTGCTTTTTCTATAAAACTATAATTCACATATGAAGTATGATAAAAAGGTAATTTATGGGACTCAACACTGTGATAATATTAATAATAATAATAAAATAATAGAATGGTAAAAAATAATATTAAAAATAAGGTTACCTGGAACACAGAAGGTTTAAGAGATTACCTCTGTCTCCATAAAAGCAATACTTGTATATGCTCCAGTAATCCAGCAACCAGATGTGAGTCCTGAAATATCAGGCCGTGCACTCTATTAAGAAGCACAGGCAAACAAGCAAGACTCCTTTCTCAAGAGCCAGTGTTTGTAACACATACTTCACCCAGTGTCAAAGGGTCACAAGAGAAACACAGAACTACTGAGACTGACTCAAGTATTTGTGAAAAAATTATCTGAAATGGATTCCCACTAAATTCTGTACCCTCACTAATTGTCTACACATCAGGGGCTAGCAGAGGAGCCTCAGTGAAAAAATAATCAACACAAAAGACTGACCCAGTTGCGCACTGCAAAATTAACTAAAAAAAAGTTTGACTGAAAAAAACCAAGAAGCAACAGGCACATGCTGGACATAGAGATAAAACCCTCAAACATGAGAAAGACTATGGAAGTCACCATCAAAAAAAATACTAAAAACTGGCAACCACCAGAGAAGGAACTGATGCATGCACAAAATCAACAAACTGTTACAAAACCATTATACAGCTTTATGCAAATATAAGTATGTTAATGTTACGTTGTAACTGCAACGTTGCACAGGAGGACTTTTCAAATTAAACTGAAGGCTAAAGAAGATTGAGTGAGGTTTGGCAGAGAGATCCGCCTCACTCCCAGCTCTGAATAAACAAATACCTACTCTGTTGCAGCCTGACTACAGAGTTTATTTTCTTGCCCAGTTTTGGGCTTCACATGACCTCCCTTCGGGGACCCTCATGTCCCCCCAGCAGCACACGGGCAATTGTCCCTTCCTTCAGTGACCTGTTATTCCTTTGCAAATAACTTAATCAGCTGTTCTTTTATCTATATTACTTAGCAACAATTTAAACATGTAATATAGAAGTGGCCTTTAATTTGCTGGCATTCAGGAGATGTTTTAGGGCAAATCAAATTGTCTGCTTAGTCCAGTTTACAGCAGCAGGCACTGCCTCAAACCCTGACAAAGTGCACTGCCACATAACATCCTGAAACAAGCACTGAGAGGTGCCACAAAACCCCTTCAGTTTCTACTTCTGTGGATCTCAGTGGTTTAGAGACAAATTAATATGTGCTTTTCCCTCAGTGTTAGGACCCTCTATTCATTTGCAGAATGAAAAGTTCTCTAAGCTTTTAATGTAGGTCAGGCTCAGCTCTTCATGGTGTATTCAACCAAGATGCAGCTATTAAGCTTCCCTTTAAAACACTCTCCCCAGCCAAGAGTCCTGTCTCAGTGCTGTAATTATAAACTGCAGGTTCCAAAATTAGCAAGTGGTAAAGGTGAAAAAGGATAGAAGCACAACACACCCATGATTCATTATTTGTTGAATGAGGTCCAACACCGGATGGGAAAGCTAACAAGCACTTTGTGTTTTGAGCTGACTCGACAAAACACGTGGAAAGGGCAATTTTCATTGGATGCACAGCAAGCAGAGCTCCCACTCCAAAGGCAGAGATGCTCCTCTTGCATCAGTATGGAACTCTGGTGGCTTCAGCTGATGAGGGACCTCTGCCAGATCTCTGCAGGGAGAGACACTGCAAGTGCAGGCATCAGGTGTTGAGTGTCTGGCAGAGACCTAAGCAGCGATTCCACAGAAACAATACAATTTTTGTACATTAGAAACAGAAATATTGTAGTATTTTTTAGCAGCTTTTTCATACCAGAAGAGTTCAGGCAAAATATAACAATATATACTGGGAAGAGCTCGTGGATGTGATGAAGGTCTTTTCCCTTTTCCTAATCCAGAAGTGAGATTTCCTAATCTGAAGATTATTTTTGTTCCACAGTAAACAGGCATTGTTAAAACAACAAGGGAAATGCATTAATTTCATGTTTTCTTTCTTGCTGCTTAATTGCATTCCTTTGCTTTTATCATGAGCAGTAATTCCCCCTCACACATCCCCTGCTTCAGCCAGTGAGTTTCCACGTTACTATTGTAGGGCTTGAGTGCTGTTTAGCATGGAAATAGCATTCAGATTACCCATCCTAAAATAACATTTTACCAGCATTCAATAATTGCAGTCAAAGGATGCTTTATTTGTATTTCAGGTAGTAAAGTATTAATTTTTCCTCTTTATACTTGAGGGTAATTTTAAAATCCTAGGTTCAGAACAAGATAAGCCTTTGTGTTCTTCATATCTGAAGTGTGTTTAAAAAACAAAACAAAACAAAACAAAGCAACTACAACCCAACATTAAAAATCTTCAAGGGTCCAAGTCATACCTGTCCTGTCAGAGCTGGGGCTCAGCACAGAGAGCAGGAGGCAGCCCATAAAGGAGCTGTTGTGTGGGGACCAGCAGGACACAATCCTGAATTTATGGAGGATTGACTGCTCTCTTCATTTTTTAATCAAGCTTTGTCTCAGAGCACCAGGGTCAAATATCCCAGTGGCACCTTTGCCTTTCAAGTGCATCCTTCACTTGATTGTCAATATAATCCATCCTTCTGTAAAGACTCCAGGCTTTGTTTTATTAATGTGATCACCTTCTCTCTGCTCACCACCCTCACTGCCTTGACCTGGGCTACTTTTTCAAGCTACCAGACTGGCTTCTCGTGCCATCTATTATAATATACTTTCTCTTTCTCAGCATAAGAACAATGACTAAATAAAGCTACATTTTAAAAAAGTTTAACTTCTGTGTCTTGCCAAATTATCCATTTCTGGAGGCATCTTGGAACTTAAAAAGAAACAAAGAAAAAGGTAAGTGTAATTGGTGTTTTGCTTCTCTCTAAGCATTCTTTTTCATGAGCATATTTGGGAGAAAAAAATGATGAGAAAGAATGACCTTCCACAGGTGCTGAGTGCCAAGGTTCTCATTACTACAACTTTTTAAATTGGATTATTTGAAACTGATTTTCAATCTTTCTGCAAATATTACTCACTTAACACAGCTTTGCTTAAAAGCCTTCCCTTGGCACCCCCATCCCCCCGAACCTTCCAGCATGGAGGACGAGGATGTTTTGGCCCCATTTCACTCGAGAATATGCTTAAATTCATCATAGTCAGCAAAATTCTCAGGTACATGTCATGCTTTATCTTTTATTTTGTTTTTAAAGTGTCCTCTTTGTTAGTCCTTAACTCCTTTTTCAGAAAGTAGAGGGATTTACAAGTGGTTTTATATCCCTTGGAGTTCTATTAAAACAGAAATGAGGTTTTTACTTATGCAAATCAATCCTGAACGTGAAAAAACCCCAACCAAAATGAACAGCATAAATACACTCTTTTAATTTGGTTTTTCTGCGGATAAAGGTTTGCAGGAGATAACAACTTTTCCTAGAGTAGCTGGCACAGCAGGAGAAAAAGAAACATGGACAAGCTTTCCAGCTGCAAACCCTTCTTCAATTCCAAATCAGGAGTATTGAAAAGCACAAGGAGTTTTCCAGTTGACTTTTACTAAGTCATGCATTGAGACAGATCCTGTAATACTTCAGAAGCCCCAGGTTCATAGTACCTGGAGGTTTTGTGAGTGAAGTCCTTCTCTCCTGTTACCGGAGCAGGTTCTGCAGTTCCTTTTCTATTATTTCTTTTTCCTCCCTTTTTTTTCCCTCTCTTTTATTAGAAATATATACTGACAATAGACTCTTGTTCCATATTCACTGGTGGGGCACAGGTGGAACAAAATCCCATTTTTGCATAGCAGGTTCCAGAGTAATTTATAATTAACCTGAGGAACACACTGGGCCTCTAGTGCTTCACAGGAATTTTGCCATCATCTGCAGTTTTATGGAGAGTCAGATGTTTTCTTTTGGGGGCAAATCATTCAGTAGGAGTAAAGGAAAGTTAAGTTTGAATAACACGTGTGTTTTGAGTCTGATCCAAAGCACACTGATTGTCAGAGGGCACATTTCCCCACATATTCCTCTGCTAGCAAAGATAACTTTTATAAGAAGCAAGCATTTTAATGACTCAGAATATAAATGGATAGCATGAGATCATAAAGGTATTTTTTTTTCCTTTCCCTGTAAATCTATGGCCCTTTCAGGGCACAGCAGTTCATATTTAGAGCCAGACGGGCCGCTCACAGAGGTGCACTGCCATCCTCTATAACCTACAGTGGCAGGACTCAGTCTTATGTGAGAAAAGGTCTATTTAAAATTAGTAGCACTGATCCTGAGGCCAGGAAACATCTCAGCAGTGACACAACTTCATGGGAGAGGTGATGGGTTCTCTGTCTTGTAGTAATATCACACCCAGGCTGGTTTTCATTGTGCACCCCGAGTCATGTAAATGTACACTTAAATTACAGGCAATGAAGTGGGATATATATTAAAAAAAACCAACTTCTGATTTAAATATATTATTTAGAATTTAGAAACATCTTGCTGAAAATAAAGCCTGAGTTTCTTCTTTCTGTTAAATGATGTATTCCAACACTGGTGGGATTAACTTTTTAAATTAAAATTAAGGAACAAGTGGAGTGTACTGAAAAAAAAAGTTCTTTCTGACTCTGTGCCTGTGCTAGAGGATGAGAGAAAGAAAAGTTTTATAATTCCTTAGGACACGTAACTGAGCCTTTCCCAGCTTAGGGGTACCTGGATGCTGAGGATGTCAGTTTCCTCAGAGTATGTCAGTGTCCCAACCAAATTCCATCGCTGTGCAGTAATGAATGGACAGGTTTGCAGCCTTTATTATGAGATCACAGGTTTCTCCTAACTTAAAAATTGCTACAAATTATCCACGAGCACCACCGCTGTTTGTTTTTTCAGCAGATGTGTTCATCCCTAAAGAATGTCTAAGAGCTATAAATAAGCCTTAACCACCTCATGACTGAACTGGTGGAACCAGATCCAGCAGTGAGAAGCCAAATGTTTTCACTATACACCATAAGTATTCTTTTCAGTAAAACAGACTCCACATACTTCAGGACTTAAGGCACAGAGGCTTAAAAGATATCAAGTGAGAACAGCCTACTTTGGTAAATAATCACATTTTGGGAAAAGACAAGATAAATTTCATGATGGGTAAAAGCGTGTTGACTTTCATAGATATTTTGTATAAGCAGAGGAGTTACACCACTGGGAGTCAGGGATCTAGACTTGAATTTCCTCAGAGGATGGAGCCACTGTCATTTTTGGCCTTTGCTGTCCCACCAGAAGATGTGAACAATCCCTGCATCCCCAGAGCTCACTGGGGTAGCAGCTTGTGGCAGCAATTATTGAACAGGCTTAGCTGAGCTTGGAAAAACCACAAATCTCATCTATTTGAGCTCAGAGGAGATGATTTGGACAACAATCACACAGTGTCCACTTTAGGAGTTTATCCTACCTTTTCAAAGGCCAAACAAATGCAAGGAACAAATTGCAATCCCATCAAGTGCAAGGAACAAAAAGTATTCCTGTTCAGAAACCCAATGTTTCGTGATGTCATATCTAGGAGTATATATTAGCAATGTAAAGAATCTAAGGTCCCAGATTAGACCTTTACTCCCATTTATCAGTGAATTACTTCACTGCGAGCTCTACCGACCCTCAAGAAATCAGGGCCTGAACTGAGGAGTTTACATCCTGAATTAAAACCAGCAGCAGAACAGAGGCAGCCAGGAACGCCAGGGAAGGAGAGATATAAGTTATTTACATAAATTAGCTCTGAAATGACTAGCAAAAACCTAAAAGCAGAAATGTTTGCACTCCTTGAAAATAAGGGACAAAGCCAGGTCCAACTGAAAGCAGAATCGACCTTTGTTCAGCACTTTGAGATCTAACTGTGAGATCTAGACCTAGAATATGGAGATTTTTCTTCAGAAGAAATAAGAATCAGCATCCACAATCAATTAAAAAAAATCCCTTTAGATAAAACTCAAACCCACCTCTCCAATAGATTTTTTTTTCTTTTAAGAAAAATAAAACCAGGTTATTATTACCTTCAAAAGTTGAGCTGCATTATGTGAACAATTCTGGACTGTAGCAGACTTCTGAAGAAGGGACATCACTCCCACAACCACATTGTCCAGGAGTCTTGAAAGTGATTGTGGACTGGCCAAAGGACACATTTTGAGGAGGAAAGGAAACATGTTGAAGAGGCCTTGCTAATAATAAACTACCAGAAAGTGAGAAGAAACATGCCTTGTTTATTGATGAGTCCTTATGTACTATAGGAAAGCATTGGAAATAGAAGGGCACTGCATGGAGTCCCCTACAACAAGTCCCAGAAACTGCTGAAAGAAAAAGTAACTTGAGGTAATTTACAGAGGTGAAAACTATACCACTAGCTTCAGACACTGCTGAATGAGAAAAGTGGTCAGGACTATACCTCTATATTTCTTAAAAATCTTTTCATCCTGATGTTCTATCTCTGACCCAGAACCATCTCAAAAACAAATAAATTTCAGAATACCTTTTTTTTTCTTGAAAGGCCCTAAAAATCAAAGTAAAGCAAAAGAAACTCAAGAGCTTTTTTTTTCATATATTAAACATGAAAAGTTGGAAGAATATTAAAAAGTAGAAAACTTGTACATTCATGCTTGTTTCTACAAAAAGAATATATTCCCTTATGAATTGTTTTTCTTTTGTTGTCCTTACAATCTGACAACTAATGTCACTGTTTGCCAAGTTAATCTATTTCTAAATGCCAAACAATCAGCAATAGCAAAAAAAATATCATATAGAGAGCGGCAAAACTAAAAATCTGACAGCTACTGATGATTAATTTTTCCCTAGATTTTCCCAAAGGCAGTCTGTGAGAAAAGACGAAAAAGATTCAAGGTCTTGAGAACAAAAGAGTTAATAAATGAGTAAATAGAAATCAATAAATTTAATTATTTGTTGTATTGGTTTGAAAAATGCACTATAGTTTTCACTGCCTGATTATTATTGATCTGTTAGGGAGTAGGGGAAGAGAAAGAAGTAATCAACCAAGACAATTCCAGGCAGAGTTTCTTTTCGTTTTGTAATCTGGCATTGCAGTTTCTGTGTGTCAGAGGATCATGCTTAGGAATTATACATTAGCAATCTGATCTTGAAAGTCTTAAGTAACTATTATAGAAGAGAATATTTTGTGGTCAAATAGGACTTGTTTTCTTTTGTAGCATGCCTGGAGTCATTAGCAGCCTGTAGTATTAATCTCATAGATCACATCTAAGACCTTAATGTTATTCTCAGAGAAATTACTTTCTGAATGCTATTTGGAACTTCCATTCCTGATTGTCTAGGAGGAGCTCTCAATCCAAGCATCCATTCATTTGCATGTCCCAAATGATGAATATGCTAAAGATAAAAAAGCAGAGAATGAACATAACTTGTCCTTACATAGATTTCATACCATTTTCACAAGACTGTGCAGGGATAGAATAATGCTGACGTTTAGAATAAGCTAGGCTGTTTTTAAAAAGAAAAATTACTTCCTTTTACTATTTTACTATTTCTTGAACTCTTCACAAAACAGGCTGCCATGTCCCTGAATTTACTCCCAGTAGTTTATAACCAAATAGTCACATTTTGAAAGAGGAAAGATAAAAATTTCTATTGCTACAAAGAACTAAGACTTAAAACTTTCTGTAAATTTCTAGAAAAGCATTCCAGAAATTCTAGTACTTCCTGATAATGGTGACCTACTACATATTTTGGGTTGCCTGACATGTTAGCACATATTCAGTACATGTAAATGGGGACAACGATCCTAATTCCTCATAAGAATTAGTCATTTGTGTATCCATCACTAATAAAGGCATTGATGTTACCTCTGATGGTGTTTATTTGAGTATGTTGTGCTGTGACAAAAGGCGCACTGTCATTCTTATATGAACATAGATGATGGATAAAGTGTTACAAAACAAAATATATTTGCTTTAATGCATAAGCTCCACATTGGTGGAGTTTGTCACACAATCTTACTAAGCTGCCAGGAACTGGACTACCTAAACACTCAGTTCTTGCCCAGAAAATACTCCCAGGGGACCAAAGTAGGTATCTATACAAATTCTGATCTATCACCAAACTGATGTATCAAGTCAGCTTAGCAAATCTCTCAGGTCAAAGCCCTTTTGAAGTTCTAAACATACTTGCCATTTTGTGTTCTTCTATAAGACAAGAAATGTAATTCACTACATTTAAGTACATTAAGTTAAAGAAACAGAAGTACTTGACATGAATTCTCCAAACAGCTGCAGATACATAGCTAGAGATACTAATTTGAGTTCTCCTACACAGAGGAGTGTTCACACTCTGGGTAAAAAAATTCAGTTTTCAACTACAAACACTGAAATTAAGGGCCTGTTTATTAAGCATGTTTAGAAACTGAAGAAATCAGGAATCAAAAAATAACATTAAGTCCTAGAGGAAGATGTGCTAACAAAAACTTCAAAAAATAAAGAAAAATAGTATGTAGTGGGAGTGAAAGATTCACTTTCATTAAAATCCTCCCTGTAGTGCACCAAAATTTGTTTGATCTTGATAACAGGAGTAAAAAAAGCTTATTGAAATGAAAAAGGTAGTTATATCTAGAACTACAAAAGGCATTAGAGAAATGATTGATCATTTTACTCAAAATTTTTCAGAAAAAATATGAATAATTCTACTGTATTTCTTCACTTCTAGTAAAAAAAGTGGAATTTAGACTACTACTAAATATATGTACTTTACTAAGGAAATAACATTGGTTGTTGAGGACCTCAAATAATGTAAAAAATGCAGGAGGCTGTGCAACAGAAATTGAGTTTCTAAATTTAGCAAACTATTTAAGTCATATCAAGTTGCCTTAGGTTGCAATATGGCATGTGACCAAAAGAATGTATTCTATCACCATCTTTTGAAACCGTATGGGGCAGTGACCCTTATCACCATGGAAGATATTATCTACTAATGGGCCATCTGTTAAAACCAGGTGGGGCAGTCATCTTTATCTTTTCCACAGCCCATCCTCCCTCCAGGATGATATCATCTGCTGCTGGCCCATTAAGTCCCACTGTACGACTGATAAAATTACATCATCCCATAGAGAGATGCTCCAGCCAGGGGAAGGAACCAAGCCTTTCCTACCTAGATAAAAACTGAGATTTGGAACACCAAAGTATCCCTTTTTCCACTGGATCCCAGAGGAAAACTGGACCTTTCCATATCATCACTGAACCTTCAGGGGAAAACTGCACCCTTCTGCAGAAGCACTGCTTCAGCTGAACCACATCTGCCACTGCAGGAGGATGCAGCCACCATTCAATGGGACTGCTACCAACACCTGACTGACGGGGTGTCAGGATATATTCTGACTCTGTCAGTGGTTTGGGCTTATTCTTTGTAGTGCTGTATTTCTATTTTAATTTTTCTTAGCAAAGAACTGTTATTTCTATTTCCATATCTTTGCCTCATAGCCCCTTAGTTTCAAAATTATTATACTTCGAACAGAAGGGGTTTACATTCTCCATTTCAAAGAGAGTCTCCTGCCATTCTTAGCAGACACCTGTCCTCCAAATCGGGACACAAGTAATCATATCTTCTTAACTAATTTCATAAATTCCTGTCACAAAATGGGTCTTTTTCCCAAATGATCTTGTCAGTACAGAGTAAAATTTACTAGCAGTACTAAAATGATGAATGTTTTGGATACTGATTATTGCTTAACACTGAACTGCTTTCTTTTGTGATTATGCTTTAACAAGAGTCACGAAATCTTATTAAAGGTCTCAATGGTCTGCAAAAGCAAAAGACTTAGAAGGTCACTGGAAACACTTTAATTATACATGGACATCTTCATTCCGCTTAGACTTGAAGATAATATCTTCAGAAACTAAATAAAGCCTTAGGATCATACTGAGTTTAATATTAAACTCAGCTTTTTTTTTAAAATTATATTCAGTAGTCATCATACAATTAAAACAATAATTCAAGATCCTTTTACACAGTAGAAGTATTATAAATTCACAGAGTCACAAACCGGAAAAGATAGGAATGCAGGTCTGAAGGTCATCTTTTCTAATCCTTGTGCTCAAGCAGGGCACTTAGAACAAGCTGCCCAGGAGCACATTTGGATGGCTGTTGAACAATGTAATTACCTCTCTGGGGAAAACATTTCAGTGTTTGACCATACTTACAGATAAAAGGCTGTTTCTTGATGTTCAGATGGAACATCCTGTGTTTTGTTTTGTACACGTTGGCTCTCATCCTGTCACTGGGCATTAATTGAAAGAACCTGGCTCATTTTTTTCAGTGTCTTTTCAGGCATTTATGCAGAATGAAGAGATCCTCCTGAGCCTGTCTTTCTTTGAGAAGAAGTCCCAGCTCTCTTAACTTTTCATCGTATGTTCTTAGTACTGGACCATCTTCATGTCCCTGTGCTGGACTCTCTTGAATATGTTCATGTCCTGTTCTGGGGCGCTGGGAACTGGACCTAGTGCTGCAAGTGTGACATCCCCAGTGCTGAGGCAGGAACAGGATCACCTCCCTCAACCTGTTGGCAGCACTTCTAATACAGCCTCCTAATGTGAAAGCTGTAGACTACTCTGACAGGGACGCATTACTGGCTCCTGTTCAGTTTCTATGTTTTCTTTGAACATTTGCCTAAAATCTTTAAAACTAAATTACAGATGAATATATGAAGCTATTAATAAAATGATTTTGACGTAGTATCCAAGTTGAATAAACTTTAGAATTGTGATCAAATGACCATTAGAAGGAACATTTTAAAGCAGAGATAAATTCTGTAAAGAAGTTTGCAGAAAGTGCAATTTCCTACTGCTGCATTACATGAGGGTTTTTAATCAGAGTGTGTGAAAAAAGTTTTAAGCTATTTCTGTGCTTACCTTTTAATCTTCCAACTTTTTTATTTGACATGATGTTATTCTTTTACCCTTTACTTTATAGCACATTCTTTTGTTTTCCATAGTGGCTTTCTGATAATTTAGAAACTCTTTTAAATGAATGATGAAAAAATATAGACCCTAAAGCAAACAACTCTCTAGTCTACTACTCTACTTCATAACAATTCTTAATACATTTAGTGGCATCTTCCTGCTTGAATATAAGCAGTGGGGTTTTTTGTTTCTTTCTTATTTTTACTCAGTATAGAGATTTACTAATTCTTACTGTCTCTCAAAGTTTTGTTTCATGTAACTTGTATTTGAATAGGGCAAAGATTTCCTATTTAGAGCATTTTTACAGTATTTTTCTTTGTACAGAGAAAAAAATTAAGGTAAATTCTCTCGATCGTGAATTTAACAAGCAGTACTCATCAAAAACCTTTTCTCCTTATTCCTCCGTTTTGTAGACAACCCAAATTACTCATAACTAGAAAGTGGGATCAAAAAGAATAAGACAACTGGGAAAAATTGTAGTCAAGTTTAAAATAGGGAATTTTTTTTAAATTAGATTTTCCATTATTTAATTGAATATTTTAACTTTGAACACTAAACAGGAACATGGGAGTTTATTTAAAGAATTATCTGTAGGGGAATACCAAGTGAAAAAGTAGTGTTGCCAAATACATTATTTTTTTCATTCCTTAAAGGCCCTTTGTGGATTAAAAAAATCTTTTTAATGTAACTGGTATGTTGTCCACAATGAAAACAGTGCAGCAGTCGTTTTTAAATCTCCTTTTAATATGTGTATTATTGTCTGTGATATCAAGCAAAAAAGCTGTTGTAAGAGCAAAACCTGTTGGGCATGCTTGTGTTAAGCTTTCCTTTTTGAAGGGACTTCTGCTGTAGCATTTTGATGTCAAAGACAAGTGAATTGATTCAGATTACCCAGCACAATAGGATCCTTCTATTACCATATACTAAACTTAGGGAAAGTATGAAACAATTGCAACCTGATGGTTGATGCACTGAATGAATGCATCTGAAATTGTGTGTAATATTTGGCAGTGACTTATTTGGAAACCCCAGTGCCCTACAGCCTGGTTTAGATGCTTGCCAAAAAGGATTATTATTTAGTTTATCAAAAGCTCAATAAGGCTTAATGAATACATGTATTGAGTCCTTGGAGCTCTGAGCATTTTTGTATAGAAGGGAAAAATGTTATGGATGAGACTTTGTGAAGTGCAAGAAGGCCTCATGCCAGAGCAGGGGAGTTGCACCAGGAGAAGACAAACCAGACTGGAAGCCAAAGTCAACTGTAACTTGATATTTTTGTGTCTGGATTTCATTGTCAGATGCCTGATTCCCTGCTTTACCAGGATTACAGCTCTCTACCTCCGTCCCTCAGTCTCAGACCTCCTTTGTCCTTCAGGTGTCTTCCTCACACTACATGGCAGCAGATAGGAGCTGAAGACATTCTCCCTCTGGGTTAAAACCCTTATTGTGTTGTGTTAGGCAGAAAATGTTCTCTCAAGAAGATTTTTAATCTAATTTTCATAAAGGAATTTCAATGATACTCTGTCTAAATCTGTTGTTCCCAGGTTAAACTTTTCCTGTTCTGCTCCTTCTCCCATTGCATGGAATAAAGGTTACTTGCCAAGGACCTACTGTGGATTCCGCCCTTTGTAAGAGATTTGAAGTTGTGCTCCATCTGCAAAAAAAGGGCTGTGAAGAAGCAGAAAGTGACATCTTTGAAGAAGGATGTGCTCTTTCTGCAGTCAATGAGGGACATTAGAGGATTTCAGAGTAGGGTTATTCACATAAATTTCTTCTTCTTCAACCAGAGACGGACTCATTTCCAGGGAGTTAGCATTTCATTGTTGTGCAGTTGTTTAATGTTGCTTTCCTTTGACAAATGGTATCTTTTCAACTAAATAAAGCAAGTTAAAATTGAACTGTGTGAGTAACTCATTAGCTAATATCCATGCAAAAATCTACAAACTTGTGTATAAAAATAAAGCTAAAGTAATAGAAAACAACTCAGGCAAGCCAAATAAGTGAAGGTGTCAGTACATCATTACTGATGTGCTATATAAGTGGGTTTATTTAAATTGCTTCTGCTCTGTAATTCATTTGACATGAAAGTCAAATCTTTGGGAGAACAGAGGTCAAATTCTGTCTTCAGAAAGGCATGTTCAGTTCTTGCTTGTTTAATGAGAGCTGAAATTTCAGGGCAATGTTGCTTCCCAAGTGGTGTCAATGCAGCTGAAGTCATGAAGGAATAGAGTCTCAGCAAAGGCTTTGTTCTTCTGAAAATGTCACATAAAATTCAGCTGGGGTGATTCAGAAGCTAAATCAAGCTTATAAAAGATATATACTTTATATATAAAACAATAATAAATATATATATTTACATAAAAATACGTATTTTAAAGTAGGCAGGCTTACTGTCATCGTTTTGGTTGGTTGTTTTGAATAGAGGGCCACAATGATATGTTCAATATTGGTAAACTGTGTGACTATATTGGATTTCATAAACATAAGCAAGGGCTCAGCCCTTAAACTAGAAAAAAAAATCATAATAGGTTGGGCTAAGAAAAACCAGGATAATAAGATATCACATTTTTCATTATAACACCCCTTTTTGTTTTGAACCAAATTTTCGAAATTTAGGACTGAAATTGTCTCTGGCAGAACAGGTAGAATTATATTTCTATCAGAGGAAAATACTTTTAAGGTCTTTGTGAAACTCTTTTGTTTACCGTGGAGAGTAGTGTCCAAATTATCATTTGATAGACATGTAACACTGGTGGATTTTCTCCTGTATAAACTGTATGACTGGAAGAAACCTGTAAATGCGAAGTTAGCAAACACTCAGTGGGACCACATAAGTCTTGAAGATTATTGTTCTGTGCAGAGACAACCTCACCAAATGCCCTCCAGTCCTGCACAGCTCCTGTGTGACAACTTGTCATCAGGACTCTATTCTTCATCCCAGGGCTGCAGGCAGGAGGCATGGATCTCCTTCACTATCTCATTCTGCCAGAATTATCTGGGGGCAAGAAGTTTCTTCTACACCCTGAGTAACTTATTGCTGGCAGCAGATGCTTAAGAGAGGAAACTGCATTTTGGCATGAAGAGATGGAAACATGAGGTTGGGGGAGACAAGAATGTGTTGAGATGGATGGAACTAGGCTTAGGTATTGAGGCTGGTATTTTGGGAAGCAATGGATAGCTAGCAAGGTCTGCAGGGCTAAAAGATGAGAAGAGCAAAGGGAGAAACACTGGAACAAATGGGATTCCCTTTATCTTCTCAGAAATAATTGCAAAACATACAGATTTCATCAAATTGTTTTGGCTATGGTCTTAAAAAAACAGGAAGTGGCACAGATCTTTCCTGTTTGAGTGATCATGAGGCAAACATTCTTTGGAGGAAAAAGTATGTAGTAGTCCTACAGCTGTTTTACTGTAGGCCTTCCTATGATTTCAGGTGAATTTTCTAGGCTAATACATTCTAGAGAGATTGAGACTCTAAAATTGATAATTTTTCTCCTTTCTTATTTTTGTTTTTAAAGGACAGCCATCTCCATCCCCAATCTCTTTATAATTATAAAGAAGCAGTATGTCAAAGGCTGACAATTTCACTTGAAGAGCATCTGCTTTAAGTCCCCTCACATTACTCAATGGAGGAGGTTTCAAAAACAGTTCCCTAATCTTTAAGAGCTCTTCACAAATCAAAACATCAATTCTTGGGCATTTATAACTGTGCAGATCCTTACAAGATGCAGATATTCTGTCACCTTATTCACTGGTACATCTTAATGACCTTTTGTACCAACATGCAGACATTTGCTGAGTAAATAATAACATGCTGAACCAGTTATTTTGGATAATTTGTTTTTCATTTGATCTTTCAGTATATTTTTTGTGTAATAGGTAGGCTAAAACAAGTAATAACTATAAACAGGACATATTTTTTGTTAAACCATGAAACTTGGACTTTTCAGCAATTTCAGGTCTCTAGCCAGCTGTACCTCGAAATAATGAAATAAGAACATAGCTTCTTAACATAAAGATTACATTATTTCAAATTTAACATCATTTTCAAATCCATTTCCACTAAGAAAGAATTTTTTTTTTTAAGTTTCACATTCCTCCCTTACCCTTGTTCATGGTTGTTCCCTTTGAGTTAGAATTGAGTTAGAATTTAATGAGTTTTTAAAGTAATGATATGACAAATTAATAACTGAGGATTTTTAAATCACAATCCTGTTGTGAATCAAAAAATAAAACCAATAGTTTATATGTTTTATTTTTCTTTAGGTTTGCTATCAGCCTCAGACTAGCTATAGGAATCTCAACATATCTCCTGTGTTCATTCACAGCAAGGGCAAGAAAGGGTGCCAACCAAACTCCCGGAAGAAAAGGCAAGATTATAGTAAAACATTAAGGGAAAAAGAGAAATGAAAGAATAAGAAGGCATGGTGTCCAACAAACACTTATGAATCACTCACCGCCAATACTGCTTTACATTCTTTTGGGTTTGATGGCTTCTAATTCTGAAAGCAGTTTCTCCTTCAAAATTCCCTATTTCAATCTCCACAAGGAATGAGAAGTGGGATGCCAACCAGTAACTTCATCACTTCAGTTCCTGAAAAGCAGTCAGGCATTTAAGAAATTTTTAATCCCATAAAATATGGTCATATTACCTTCATCAGGTGTCAATGTCCACCTAAATATTAACAGTTAATTAATTCAAGTCACTTATCACTTCTACACATACAGGTGACATGGCATTTATAGAGGATTGTAAAGGTAGGAAAGCAGATGAAACCTGAAAGCTCATAAACAGCCCTTTCGGAGAACTTCATAAGTTCAATGAACATTCTCAAATGCTGAATTAAAAAATGGCATTAGTAAAGAGAGAGAGAGAATGTCATTTGTTAAAAAATGCATATTCCTTTTGCTTTCCCTTGACATTTATAACACACAAAGTAATTGAAACCATGGTTGGGGTAGTTAGGGTAGCTCTATAAACAACAGTGGTTCAGCAGGTGGTAACAGTAGTAATTTGGAAATGAAAAAAACTGACCTCTTCACTTTTTCTTTTTTAACGTGGGATTTTATTTTAATTTATTTCAGAAATCTTCAAAGAGACTGTAAAAAGCCTTTATATACTTTGTGAAATATAAAATTAATTCTCTTATCACCCAGATGCAGCCTGGATATGAGAGCAATGAATGCTTTAGAAATACAAAGAGATTAAATTTTCTTTATATTTCTAATCGGAGACACTTTGTTTAGCTAGCTTAGATCCACAGTTTTTGATTTGTAAAAAACAAACAGCTTATGTGTTCAGAATGATCTTATAAACCCAAATGAGGTTTTCTTTTGACTCAGAAATGTAGGAGGACTCAATCTCAAACATTATATATCACAGTAAACACCAGCAGCTCATTTTAACTTGTTTTACAGCACACACTGCTGCACTTAGGTGAATGAAGAACTTTTCGAGACATAACAGAAATATATCACCGGAAGGCAGGAGTACAGATTTTCTTCAATTCTGTAAGATTTGTGAAAAATTTATTCAACAACAGAAATCTAGTATTATTTTGCAAAGTTAAATCTGTAGGTTTGAGTCTGAATCATAGTCTTGGTTTATTTGACATCTTTACAGCACAAATCACTCTGAGTACTCTCCATAAATTCAGTGTCATTGAGCAAGTCATAAGAAATATGTCATTACCACCATATCAGAGATTCGAAGACCAAGCACAAGAACTCAAGAGACCCTCTGTTCACAGAGACTAAAAACATTATGACCAGCTGAAAGACTGCTCAAAATTTTTTAATCTCTGCCATCTTTGCTTTAAATCTAGACATTAAGCTTTTTTGTAAGTCTACATCCATGCAGCATTCATACTTTAACCCCACTTATACTATTGATATGGACTGGTAAGAGCTAACTTCATAGTTGAAGGTAGTGGGCTTACCAATAATTTCAAATAATTCTTTTTTGTTGAATGTTACTTGGGCTATTTTTTTTCCTTCTTTTTTTTTTTTTTCCCTGATCACTGTCATTAATGTATTACCAAAGTCTTTTTCTCTAGTTCTGATTTTTTTGTTGTTTTGTTTAGTTTTGTTTTGTTTTTTTGGGGATCACTTTCTCTTCTGATATTACCTGTATTTACAGTGATTTTTTCCTCTCTTCTCCCAGAGAACTATTTTTATCACTGATACAAATAATAAATCTATGTATGGGCATATAATCATCTAGTTTTGAAATTTCTGCTTCTGGAAGTTTGTGATTCAATTTTTCTGGATTGAGATATACATCCTAAATTAATCGAACATCAAGTGAACAACAGACTACACTTCCTCCCAGTTTTGATATTTCTACTTACATGGCTAATTTGCAGCTACAATTGAAAGCTCTTGCTGTAATGTAATTTTGTCACTGTAATTTTTGCTTCTTCAGAAATCAATGTTGTTGCAATGATAAATAATAAAACCCTAACAAAGGTGATAAAAGTCCAGGGCATTTCCTCAGGTTGCAGGTTTCTCAGGTGATTATACCCTTCTCCCTGTGTTTGCCTCAACAAATGTCATGAGTGATAGAAAAAGTGAATTTCAATGAAATTTAGCTCTAGAAGTGTGAGGGAGGGGAGAATATTACCAAATGTTTTACTACAACATATGTTCATTACTAATGGTGTTACTCAAAATCATAAATAATGAAAGAAATTGATACCATGAGTGCAGTTTGTCTACCATGTCTCAATTATGCAAGCACAGGGTATATATCAAGTTTATGGTACTGTGTAAATCTTTATTAAACACTATAAAAGGTTTACATTTTTGTAACAATATGCAAATAGACTATTTAATTTACTTACAGACCTATCAAAATAAAATTCCCATAGGGTACCTAGGCAGCAGTAAACAAAATCCTTTCAGGAGTTTGCTACTGACCTTTCTATAACTGCTTAGCTTCCTGGTACTGCAGGGAATACAAAACTTGCTGCTGTAGATTCTCTAGAGCAGCAGAAAATGACAGATGAGATTTTGGTATACTATGTACTTTCTTATAATATGGGTTAATTAATGATATTGTACCTGTGAACCTATTTTTTCTGAACTGATAAGTGGAATAGGAGTTGTTTTATAAAAGCATCAGGAACTGAAGGTGCAGATTGCTCTCCAAATCTCCCACTATAGTGTCATAGGTTCAGCTGAGGCTGAATTTAATAGATCATTCCCTATTTTTTTGATGAATCAACTGATGAAAATAACTTTTTGTCCTCACAAGGAGCTTTGGAAAAATAAGGATCTACTCTGGGAGATATGACACAAATATTATCTGCCTTCCTTCTGACAGGGGATTGAAAAATCAAACAAGAGCTGAATTCAAGAAAAGCAAAGGCATTTCATATCAGAAAAAAAGTAATATTTTGCTGGGAAAAAAAATTAGGATAGTGACAGAAAGACTATGCTAACAATTTGCTACATGTTTGCATTTTACCTGATGACTGTTAATAATTTTCACTTTCAGAGAAGCATCTTAACCCAAAGTACACAGACATTACTGTTTCCTCTGCCTATATTTTAGGCTGTTTCTATTCAATATTTGCACTGATTTTAAGAGATGCTATTAAGAAGGCAGGCTACAGATACCTTCTACTCAACACTGCTTGTGGGCTGGTTGTAGAAAAGTTAAATACAAAGTGGGAAGAGTGCATGGATATGAATTTCAAATAGGGGCATCCTGGACCCTGAGAGAGTAGTTAATCTGAATCACTCATTTCTGGACTGTGCACTGTTTTCTCTAGGCAAATAGTTGTGAAATAGAAATTGAAATGCCGAAGGCCAGGGTAGAGTTTTGTGCTGTGAGTCTTGTAAAGAGTGCGACACCTTCCTCTGAGTCAGATGCCTAAACCTCAAGAAGAAAAGGGATTTAAAACAGCTTCCTCATGTCAATTACATGTTTTGTTGGTCTAGTTAGTGTCTTGGACAGCACTGCATGTTTTTAATTTCTTTCTGGGACACCTCAGAAGTACCTGTGTTTCACCTGTGTTACTATTATTCTGTTTCTAATCCAATTCTAGTCAAGAATGACTTAACCAAATCTCCACTGCAGTTAAAATTATTTTCATGAATCAAAACTGAAAAACATCATCCGTGTCAGGCGTCCTAGTTTGTTACTCCAAGATGACAATTACTCTATCTCTCCTCAAGCTAAAAAACTAGAGACATGTAGTACTATCAACCTAATGCTACAAGTCAAATAGAGGTCTAAATTCTGAAGTGATTCTAGAATTGGTACATAAAGCACTTCAAGATGGAGGTGCTATAGAAATGGAAAGGGTTATGTCTACTCCCAGTGAACAAGTAGATTCTCTTCCATTAATTAATATATTTGTGTGTATAACTTTTAACGCAGTTTCCCTCTATTATCTTACTCATGTGAGAGAAATGCTTGCGGAAATAGATGGCAGACTGAAAATTACTGCTTTATGTATTAACTAACATTCATAAACCCAGGCTTTTAAAGAATATATAATCATAAAAAGCAATTTGTTAATGGATAACTTTGCTTTCTCCTCTAAATATATCCAAGAACTATTATACCTTTGTTATTTACAATCCACTAGTAATACATAATTCATGCAACAGCGTTTATTTTACCAGTGCTGATAGCACATTGTTTCTCCTTAGCTGCACACAGCTCCATTTTGCATTTCAGGTTCTATGTCTTAACTTTTAATTATTCATTGCCTTTTTTACTCTTCTGTGTTTGTGAGTGCATGTGTATACATATAACAACACAAAAATTTTTTCAGGCTTTTTTCATTGGCTGTAGAAAACAACTTTTGGTCTCTGTGCAATACAGACATTTTATTTCCTTTAAATGCTGTTAAGCAGACTTGTTATCAACTCTAGGACAAAAGTTTATTGTGGGATAAGAATGGCAATAATGTTTTACATTTAGATAAAATTTGTCAAAGCATATCATAAGTTACATACTTGTTATTGCTGAATTGCAGCTCCACCTGAGCTATGAGCTTAAGGAATATGGTTGGCAAGCAGTAGAGACTCATGTCAAAAACATCACATATTTAAATAGTTTTGGTTTATTTTTAATTACTTCCATTGTAGAGACTTCACGTATGTTTTTTCCTTTTCATTATTACTCAGATACATAGATACTGGACTAACACTTCTCTGTTTTCTGCTATTAAAAAACTTTTAATTCTTCTTCCAACAGCAACAATTTAAAATCTAAAGGTCTTCCCTTTAAAATATTCCTTTTATTTAATGTGATTAATGGGATGTGGCTGAAATTTGGGCTCTTAAGACTGGATTTTAATTGTTCTTCACTCCAATTCACTCTTAACCTAGCAGCTACTAACTTCCTCAAATGTCTTCAAACTTATCACACCAAATGTAGGTATTTTTGTCTGCATTTTGTCTAGGCTTTCTATACAGTCTGTTGATATAAACAGATACTTCTAAGTCACATTTTTTTGGTGTGACCCTGGTGTTTAGAATAGGTCAGATGATTCACACTCCAGGCAGGTCCATTTATCTTCATTGATTATAAAAGGAGCCTCAATGTCTAATGTTAGGGAAAATGGAGTCTATGCCTCATGTTCTTGGAGCAAAGGATGGTGCCATGCAGACACTACTCAGCAGGCTCTGGGATAGTTCCTTTGTCTACCAAAGCAGATTCTAACTGCTCTGGAAACCAAGGAATCATATTATTGTTATCTCCTGACTATACTTTTCCTTGCTGTTCCTCCCACAGTTAGAGGTAATGTTTGACCTTAGCTTGGTTCCCACCTGTAATTGCAGTGCTATTTCCCTTGCAGGTTCTGCAGCTGTTGGAAGACATGTTGCCATTCATCCTGGACTGATGTTGGATTCTGGTATGGAGGTTCATATCTAGACAATCAGGGTAGGCTTTTAGACTTCTTTCACAGAACCTTAGGCACTTTCCATGCCAAGCAAATTATCAGGTGTCAGAAAACACCTGCACACCAAACTTAGGCCACAAAGACATATTGAAGGCAAGTGTCAGAAAGACCATTTTCCAAAGAAAACAGAGCTAGAAACTGCTGACATAAATGTTCTGTAGAGCACATGCCCAGAAACCATTGCAGAATAAGCACATCAGCCCAACTGTCTCAGGACAGAATGACAAACAGCTGCAGGGTTGGAATGAAGGAGCTGCAGATGGAAAAGGTTTGGGGGGAAAAAAAATAGATCTGCATTTACATACAGACATGCCAGGTTCCCTTCTCCACTGCTGGCCACAAAACATGCCTAAAGAGCTTATAGCAGTCCAGCACACACAAGCATGTCCTGCATCTCCCTTATGTGGTGATTGCACATTTGCTCCTGGAATTGATCAAATACCTCTGAATTACAAAACCTTGCAAGCACAGATATGTGGAGGCTGTGTCCCAGCTGTTATTTGCCTCCAACTCCATAAGCCTCTTCAGAACCAATAAGGGCATTATTTACTTTTGGAAGTGATGAAAATTTACAAAATAGAACAATTTAAAATAAAGTGTTTCACATTCTATGAGTCACTATTTTCCTCTGGATGGACCTGTGGTGAGGGACTCATTCTGCAACCACAGTAACTCATTTACCTTCACATTTGTGTTTGTGGAAGAAATAAAGTCTGAATTGTATTTTCTATTGTTTGAGATGCTTATTATTTCCTCCTGTACTTTGGGTGATGAAATTTGGACTATGGCAGAGTGTTATCCGAAACTGCATTGCAAGGAAAATTCAAACTAGGGCAAAAAGACAAAACAAAGTTTATTTTTAAATGCATTGATTTTAAAGCCTTCTTCGTAGGTATAAATAGTTTCTCTTAGTGCAAAACTTCAAGGCATAGTTTTTCTACTGCAGATTTCTTTTCCTGAAGGAAAATACTTTCAATCTAATTTATCAAACTGTTTATTCAAAGGCTAATACAAATGATGTTTCCATATTAAACATTAAAGTCCAATAATAATGATGCATACCTGAGTAATATAGAAGGATTTAGGTTTGTTTTTCCAAAGTTAGATGGTAATTGAACAACAGGTATTAATGTGAAACATGACTTTAACAATATGCTCTGACTTGGCAAAAAGAATAGACATAGTACTAAGACATATCAGGATAAATTTTAAAAAGCCTCATTGCAAAAAGAATGCATCAGTTTATGAGTTAACTGCAGAGGTACAGAGTGAGATAAAAGACAGACTCCAGGAAGTTAATAGATGCATTTTTATATAAAGGATTAGATCAGTTTCATGTGAGAATACAACCATCTTTCTTTAATACTTATGAATTAACAACTGAAAAAGCAAATGCAAAATGCTTTTTTGGGAGTTGTTTAATCACATTTGCATCTGATAAGCTAGTACTTGCCTGCTTTTTCTAATAGATTTGAGTGTCTAATAATAAAATCTATGACTTCTTACAAATCCCGACAGTTTTGAAACAAATAATTATGAGATGGAGCAACAACTCATTTTTCAGAACAAACAGTTAAATCTATCTTTGGTTGTCTGAATTTTTCTGATTTTATAATCACTGCTTCTTTGCTCTCTTGCTGAAGGTACATTTTCATTGCCAAGAAGTTCTCTCTTGTAGTTATTTTTGAGAATTTATACACATTTATTTGTCACACTTTTAGTCATTACACTTTTAGTGCACGGAATAGTTTTGTAACTCCTGCACTCGTTCTTCTGCTCTTAAATATCTGATAAAAAACACTGACAGGAATATTCTTCTGAACATGTCAGTTGTGATTAATTCACCACCTCCTTGCCTTTCTGTATGAAAAATTCAGACACTTTTTGGCCATAGCACCATTTCACCTTGAGCTGATTTTCCATTACTGCCTGCATAGTCTTTTGTCATAGCTTTTAAGACCACCTTTATGCAGCACTAAAAGAATGGGGCAGTGTTAGAGACTCACAACTCTTCTTGTTAGACTCACAACTTTGCCATTCTAGCAACCCCAGGGTCCTCAGTGGTACACCTCTCTAGTGTAAGCCTGTCCCTCACTGTTTGCAGTCCTTCTTGCCTCTTATGTTCTAAATTCTTTTTTTCAGCAGCAATTTCATATTTATTCCTAGATCCTGGATAAAGAAAAAATTATTGAGTAGTGTCAGATTGAATATCAGCTCCTCTGACAAAATTCTCATTTGGTGATGAGTCTTCACTGACAGCTACTTTTGAAGCCATCAATTTTTATTCTGTTTGGCATGTGCTTTATTTTGATTGAGTCTAAAGGTAATTTTAAAATATCTGAATGTCAGATGGTTAAAGTAAAAATTTTTACAGAAATCTAAATATATTCTGTTTGCAGTAGTATCTTTATATGCTAAATATGTAAACCCATAAAAAAAAGGTCTGTCTAACAAATTTTATTTTCATAAAGCCATTTGGACTAGTATTATTTATTCTCTCATTCTTTATTAACAGGTTATTATATTACATCTTCTATTATTTCATCCAGATGGGTTTCATACTAAACAGTGTGTTAATAACCTTGTTGTCCCACCTGCCCTTACTGCAGTCTGTCACATCCATAGCATTGTTCTTTTATTCTGGAATATTCCAAATACCTGAAGAATATTAAAAATTAACATGAGTCAGATATTTTAAAGTTGAGTCTCATGTTTATGCTTAGCAGCTGTTAAAATCTCTTCAATTTCTATTATGCTGGAATATAGTTCATCATTCATATAACCTTTAAGGTTAAATAAAACATAACTTTTTTATGTGGTGCAGATGTATTTATCAAATACATCTGCCAGCTCTGCATCAATTTTTAACAAATTTACCCTTTCCATTTAGTACACCTACAGCAATGCAAAATTATTATCTATCCTTTCTTTAAAGAACAACTTTTATTTGTGGCTAATTATCAACAATGTGTTTAGTGTTTTGAATTTTTTTAATCAATTTTCTCTACTTCATGACATTAAAGTTTTGTTTCCTTCTACTTCCCAGTTGCTCCTTTCTACAAATTGCATTTTTAATTGCTTATAAATTCCTTAGCATCATCAAATTGACTTAAAATGTACAAGAAAATGGCCTATTTTGTCACTGTGCTTTTGTATTTCTGGCTGTATTCAGTGTGGCTCCACAGGGACTGCTGCTTGGGAAGTATCATTTAGCAAATGGCAGAGAACAGGATGAATATGTGTCAAGACTGACTTTGTGGAAAACATGATATCACTCAGATTATTTTTACCTATCAGCTAATTAAAATAAGTATCTTTTGTCAGTCTAAGCCGATCATGTCATAACCTTTCTAATTTAAAAGACTGTGCAAAAACTAGAAAAAGTAATTTTCCTTGATAGAGTACTGTGAGTACATAATTCAAACTTGGTTTTGTAATATATATTTCCCTATGATCTGGAATCTGAGAATCTTTGACACTTCAAGTGTTTATTATTAAATAATAATTATAATTATTAATATTGTTATTACTATTACAATTACTGTTACTTTTAATATAACTATTACTATTATTATTTAAGTCTTTATGTTTGAATGGCTGTAGAATCATCACCAAAGAAAGATCCACACTTTCAACAGATTATATATGAATATTATTGTAGAGAACCTGGAAAAGTTGATATTGAATTGATCTTCCTTATCTGCTCTGAACAACTCAAATTCCGTACACCCTGGGGTAATTTAAGAAACAGTTAAACTCAATTTAAGATGAAACACCAGCTGGATTCAAACTTTAAAATTCAATTGCCATTTTACATTGAAACAAATGTAAAAAAAAACCCCAAACACAGGTCACTAAAACTTCTCAGTAATTGTATTTCAGAGCAGTTCCTATTAAAACCTCTGTTTTCCTTACCTGATATCTCTGATTCCATTTGAAAAGAAGACATGCTCCAATTTAAACCTTCTTGTCTATTTATTCATGACTTTTTTTTAATATAATGTGAATGAAATTGCTTGTGAACTATCACATTTTCAATTTTAAATTCCTCGTACAAACCATCAATGAGAATATCTCATCTGCTTGTTTTATATGTATTTTGAAGTTTCTCACCTGTTTCTGTTAGTTTAAAACATTTTGTTTGTATTTATATTCTACATTAAGACAAACAGAATACAAACGGACACATATGCATACATTATGCATATTCAGTAAAAGTTCTCCAGACATATTTAGACAATTTCTCAAGTCCTGGTGTACAACCTACCAGTTCAGGAAAATCTGACCTTACAGTTCAGCTTCTCTCTACTGGATCATTCTGGACTTGCCTCACCAAAAGTCTATTTCACAAAGGAGCATATTTTCTGCAGTTTAAGGACTCATTAAACACAAACCCCCCCCCCATTGTTTAGATTTAAAATCCCATTGTTTATAATTACAAAAATTTCCATGTACAGAGCCACTTCCATCCAGATTGATTCCAAAGCACTTTAAAAATTAAGTCTAACATGAATACTTGGGTATTTGTGAGCAGAATGGTTCAGCTCTTCATAGCCATTTAAACTACATAGTAAATTACAGAGATGGAAAATCATTCATCACTTTTGTGAAAATAAGTGTTTAAAAAAATAAGAAGCTTCATTCAAACAGGAGAAGTTACACCCTGCCACCTTACAGACATTCATGCAAAAATTTCAAACACCCAAGAAGTCACCTGGGAAAGAATGTTTCAGCCTGGGCTTCTCTTACCATAAATTTGAATCTTCCCCTGGGAACTTCTGCCATCTATCAAGACAAACCTGATCATGTTTAGAGGTTTATCGTTCTTAACATAAAAACCTGCAATTTCTTTGGGCTCTTGAGACTTCCTAAAAAGTGCAGGAAAACCTGTTTAACAAGAGTTTAAGTCTCTTTACTGGTTGCTTGTGTCATGTACCCCGGAATTGTCACAAATGCTCTTTTTTACCCAGGCTAATTCCCATAGACTCCTGCAGAAGGTAGATTCTGACCATTTTCATTGTGTTATACCAGACTTTTAAGAGAACTAGAATTCAGCATGTGCTCAGATATATGCTCTACAGTACTAACTAATATATAGTAGCAAATCCATTCGTGATTAGCAAATGAAACTGTAAAATTTAACTGATAAATAAATAGGTTTTTCCTGGTCTGTGTTACATCATTGATAGTTGCTAGCAATCCCATCAATTTTTCATTTAAGAATTCAATATATATTATCAAACAGGAAGCATCAGTAGTCTTAGAAAAGTGAGAAATGAGGATGTATAAAACCCTTGTTGCACAGTTACAAAAGGTATTAAACACATAGGCAGGTTAGCAGAATCTTTTCATGAAAAATTTACTCTTGTTAACTAGATGAAGTTATCTCAAAACTAAAAACATGCAGGCTTTCTCAAGTTCAGGAAAGCTAGCAGCGAATTACTATGATGGAAAATGGAATAAAAGCAGTTAAAAAAATAACAACAACAAAAACGTTTGAAACAGGATACAAGCTACAAAACAAAGTTCATGAGGAACAAGGAAATAATTGCTCATGGTCTATACAGAAAATGTCCTGGTGAAAGCTGTGTAGCTGTCAGTTACTAATTAAAATTTCTTTAGTAGATGAGCAACTGCAGCAAGTTTCTGCTTTGGATGAAGGAAATCTTACCAAGATTTAGCATTGTACTTGTGAGCTTTAATGATGGTTTCAAGAGATAAACCCTTGGTGGTAGAGACCGAAAGAACATTAATATAGTACTGTTTCTTTTTAAACAGCATTTAAACATCGTGGGAAATTACAAAATGTATATTTTCAGTTCCATCAGTAAAAGAAGACTTTATCTTTATGACAAAGTTTCTTGAATGTGTCACTCCTCTAAATTTGTTAAACTTGGGAGCAACTCTTTGTTGCTCATGAACACCAGGGCTCCTATACAGAGACATGCTTGTATGCATACTCAGAAATGCGGGAACATATGATCATAGACAAAAGAGAGAGCAGAAATTAACTTTTATGAAATAAATGATGGTACAGACAATTTTGCCCAGAAAATGTGCTGTGGGTGTCCTGAAGAAGTCCTGAAACAGCAAGGGTAAATACAATTGATTTGGTAGGAATGTCTGGTTAATTTTTCACAAGGCGTAGAGTCCTCAAAAATCAATAACTTTCTGCTGTATCCTTATTCTTCTGAATAAACTGTGTCTGTCTAAGAAACTTGATTCCTAAGCGCAGTTAGGCTCATAAAACATTCACAGACATACACAGCAGAAAAGAAACACAAGCTTTCCCAAGCAGCAGCAAGCATTTAACCCCAAGGTAGGACAAAGTGGATTGTTCTTTGATGGAGTATCGTCCTTGAACAAATGTGATTTCTTTTTCTCTTTAGTGCTATAATTTTCTTTTTTTATTATTGGCAATACATAGGCATCTACCCAGAAATTATTTTAAAATTTCTATTTTCCCTATGAATAGTACATTTAGTCTATCACATTTTAAATTTTTAAAGCATTCAAAAGAAAGATGACACTCTTACAAATGATACAAGCAGGGATGCACACGGCGTTTCTGCTACAGTAAGCTAGCAAATACTCTTTGAAGAAGGGATAACGCAGACAGAAGAATAGCAAAATACAGAAACTTTGAGAGATCAATATAACACCAAGGAATTTTACCTAGAGGAGACTGAAGCAAACTCCACCTTGAATGACACATTGTGAAACCTTGATGTGCTATTTTGGTAACCAAGTTAATCTTTCTGCATCTGATCTATTTAGGTCCATTGATTATAGAACATCAAGGGAAATAAATATCTTGAAATGAGTGCCTGCATTTACCTGTCTGAAACTAAACTATGTAAATATCTTTCTTTGAAAAAGTACTGACCATAGAGTCACACAACCATATTACTCATGACTTCAGCTACAGTTTTCCAAGTGTTTTAAACTTGCCTTTGCATCATACAGTTTACTCTGTGCTAAGCAGGTCTCCAGGAAGATTTTACATCATGTCAGATGGACATAGAAAATAATTGAAACACATCCTGAGCAGGAACCTCTTCAGCTCATATGAAAGTCCACACCCAAGAGTTGTATCCTAAGCAGGAACCTTCTTTAAATGCATGAAAATCAGTTATGCAACAGTCATTGCCATCCCTGTTCCTAGAGACAGTTAATTAAATGACATTTGAACAGCTGTGGTGAGCTGATGCTGGCTGGATGACCTGGAAGAGAAACCATTTTGAGGAGGCCCTTGAGCAACAATAGGCCCTTGAGCAGATCAAAGAGGAAGCAGCTCCAGCAGTTTCTCTTGGGCCTGTTTGGACAGGATCGACCATGCAAAATATTCTTGATACTGCAGCTGAGGAGCAGGACCTCAGCTGGAGTCTCTGGCACAGGACCACAGGAGAAACCCAGGGCTGACATTAGAATTTTGGAGCTGGGGTTATTGAGGATCAGAAGGCCACTCTACTCCAACAGAAAAAGAGATGCTAGCAGCCTGTGAGGGGTTTCAAGCTGCCTCAGAAGTTGTCAGGATAGAAGAATGTCTCCTTTTGGCACCACAATTGTCCATTCTGTGCTGGATTTTCAAAGGAGATATCCCTTCAACACACCACACAACCATTGCCACATAGAGTAGGTGGGTAGCACTGATTAGACAAGCCTGAATGGGAACCCCCAATTTCCCAGGAATCCTGGAAGAGACTGCAGACTGGCCAGAAGGCAGATATTCTGGAGCATTGGCTGAAAAGGCGATTTGTGCTCAAGAAGCACCTCAAAAGAAGCTATGCTTTATTTTCTGGTGGATCCTGCCATGTGGTAGTAAACCATTGGAGGTGGAAAGCTGATGTCTGGGATCCCACACAAGTCATTGAGGCTGTTGAAGGGGAAGGCAAGTCAAGCCAATTTGTAGAAGTGAAAGCTCTCCAGCTAGCACTAGAGACTGCTGTACAAGAAAAGAGGCCTGCACTTTATCTCTACACTGACTCCTGGATAGTAGCCCATGCCCTGTGGGGGTGGCTGCAACAATGAAAGTAAACCAGTTGGCAATGCAGAGGTAAAGTCACCTGGGTTGCTGCATTGTAGCAGGACATCACCACACAGGTAGAAAGCATGACTCTGAAAGCACATCAAGTAGATGCTCGCATGCCCAAAAGTCATGGCACTGAAGAATATCTGAACAATGAACAGGTAGATAAGACTGCCAAGACTACAATAACTAAGGTAGATATAGACTTGGAGTGAAAGGATAAGCTGTTTATAGCCTGATGGGTCCATGAAACATCAGGACATCTGATATGGTGAGGCCTGGCAAATTGACTACATTGGACCACTCCCATGAACATGCCAAGGCAAGAGCCCATGTATGCTTGGTATAGAGATGGTTTAAGGATTTAATTTAAATTGTAGTTATGGGTAAGAAGGGATTTCGGTAATGAGAAATAGTGCAATGAAACAGTTGGAAGATATATAAATCACGTGGAATCTGAATATGATGCAAAATGATATGGAGTAAGGGGATACGTATTGCGTATGGCTGGATTGGATGTATTGGGTCTGGCTGAACTGGAGTTCATTTTCCCATACAGCCTTCACAGTGCTGTGCTTTGCATTGGTAGCTGCAAAGGTGTGGATAAAATGTGTTTTGGCTACAGATGAGCAGTGTTTGCACAGCATCAGGGTTGTCTCTCTAACACTCCCACCCCCACCAAGGTTCTGGGAGTGGGCAAGATCCTGGGAGGGGACACAACCAGTCCAGCTGACCCAAATTAACCACAGGGATATTCCACTCAGGTGATGTCAGCTCAGATATAAAACTATGGGAGAGAGGAGGAATTGGGCATGAGATTGTTATTTGTTATTTGTAGTGTTTGCCTTCTGAAGCCACTGCTAGAGTGCTGAAGCCCTGCTTTCTGGGAAGTATGTGAACATTGCTCTCTGATGGGAAGTAAAGATTACTCTTTTCCCCTTTGCTCCTGTGCAGGCAAACTTTGCTTTTCTTATTTTTTTTCACTTTAGTAAACTGCCTTATCTCAACCTCCTAGTTGTTTTCCATCCTATTTTCTTTCCTCTGTCCCAGTGGAGAGTGACACTGGGCACCTGCTGTCCAGCCAAGGTCAACCCACTACAACAGCACTCACCTTTCCTCCTTAATCTGCCTGTCCTTTCCACCTCAGTCAGTCAATTACAGGCAATGAGTGAAAATGCTGGCAGATGGAACAACTTCACAAAAACGAAACCCATTTTCTGTAATAACTTTGATATCTTCCCCCCTTCAAAATTTGTATTTTAAGTGTTTTGCAGATATTCACACATATTTGACTACTTTTGTTATGGAAAGACTATTTAGAAGGTCTGTAACCAATTTGTTGTGACAACAAGGAGAGAAGGAGAATTAGTTAATTAGAACTAAAATAACGAGTACTCCTCCAGACACTGTACAATGAAGTACATGACTGGGTTGCAAACCTGCAGCAGTGGGTGTCACCTTGAGCACTGCTATTTAATTGTCATGTCTGCACAGGCACAAACACATCCTTATAGGTAGATGCAAGCCATGTTACAATATACATTGAAGTTTGGGTGTGGAGTCAAAGGTCTGTGCAGCTACAACAAACTTAGAGAATGCAAAACAATTGCAAACTTCACTGGATTGTTTTTTCTCACAGAATCAGTGACCAAGAGGGTGTAAAATCCTGGATTCATGGTCAAATATTCCTGTCATAAAATTATTTCTGATGTAACAATGCAGCAGTGAAGACAAGTAACCTTAGGAGCAGAGATTACTCTGGTTAGAGAAATTTCCAATATTGTAGGCAACTGGCCACAGTGTTAGTCAGAAATTTTTTTTAGAAAATAAACCTCTAGATTCTAAACTATGTATTTTTATTTTTTCTTGTTTTCAGTGCAGTACCATTTGAGGTTTGGTGGGGGGTTTTTTGTTTGTTTTTCTTTTATTTTTTTTTTTCAGGAAACATGTAGAAACATGCAGGAGAAAAAGAAAAAAATACTGTTAATTTTGCTTTGACTTATCTATCTGTTTCTCCTGGATCCTGATTTTTCAAATTTTACTTCACCAATTTTAACGATGTTTTAAAAAATTGTCTGTGTATGTGGTACAGAGAAATATAGACTTATTGCTCGTCACCTCCATATACAGTTATCCTTCTTAGGCAGTATCTCAAGGGCAAAATGTAATTGGTTGGGAGCAGGAGTGTGCATGAGCACTGAAGTATGTCAGTATCTGACTGGAGTACATCTGTATATAAGCAGATTCTATAAGACTGCAAAGGTTGCTTTAAATCTTACAATAGCTTTTCTTATGAGTTATCTGCAATCACCTAAACATGCTATAATTTGAGTTACAGTGGGAAACATCCCTTCTCAAAGCTGCATGATGTTCCAATCCATATCCATGCACAGGACAGTAAACCGACTTACTTCTTAATGGGAGAGTGATAGAAGCATCTTGGTAGTAATTCCTCGTGGAATTAAGTGAATAAGATCCTTGTTATCTAATTTCTCCAAGAAAGGATTCCTGGCATCCATAGATCTGCAATAAGGATGCATTTGGGTTTAGGATTAGAATTGTCATAAATTTACTTTCAGTTTCTAGATTGAATGAAACCAAGGCCAGTCAATATCTACAAATGTCCCTTGGTTTAATGTCAAGTCCTTATCTATCTTGGCTTTCTTGAGAGCACACACATTAGCCTGGGATTAGCAAAAAAGTGCATCTGCATTTTTCCCTTTTATACTTTCTGCTGCATTTTATTCTTAGAGGAAAATTCATGTTATGCTAAGGTTGCATTTACAAGAATTTTGCAGTAATCTACTGAAAATAACCAAAGTATACACATATATAAAAGCAGAGTATGGTATGTTTATTACCATATTGTATGTATTTTTTCTATGCTTTTTTTCCAAGTACCATTTGAAATTTTTCACTGCATTAAAAACTATGTCTTGGAATTTCAAATACAAGACAAAAATTGCGTTTTCAGACTCTAATTTGTCCATAACCATTGTCATTGAACAAAGACAAAACTAGCTTATAAACCATGTTCTATAATAACAAGAGGAATTATAATAACACATGCTGAATGCATAAGTAAAATGCCAACAACTGGAAGATTAAGGCTTTCTCTTGACTTCATGGAACACATTTCAGAGCTGGTATTTCAGCAGAAGCACAGTTTGTACAAAAACTTGTTGCCAAGGAAAATATTTCATTTTAAAAGGTTTTTTTTCTTTTATCGGTTGGTTGTTTCAAAGTAGCGAAGGGCTTATAGAGAATGTTTTGGTTAAAAGCATATGAAAAAGAAACTGATTACTTTAACAGACATGCTCCATCTTATTCTTTCCTCAAGTAAATTGATTTTATTTTCTAAAAGCATGTTGGGTGTAGAAATACATTGGGTGTAAAAGTTGAAGGACATGGAAAAGTTCAACTTCTGCTGCTTGTGCCCAGATTCATCAAAGTTCAGCACATCCCGGACTTGGAAATCAATAGCCTCCCTTCTTCCTTTTTCATCCTTCCTTCCATCTCTTTCCCTGATTCCTCTCCTTTCCAAGTACTCTACAGTCCTGTAACTCTTATCTCCTATTTGTCCATCAAAAGTAAATACAGGGTTTTTTTAATCTTTCCCAAGTTAAAGCTAAGTGATGCTTCAGAATGGCGGATGGGGTGAGATTTTAGAAAGCTTTCACCCAAATTAACCTATAGCCAGTGCTCCAACATAGCAGCTCCAGCTTTCAGAGCACCAACTCTTGGCCTCATGGAGGCCAAGGTTAGAACTTGATTATTTTCCAGAGGGTCAGTATTTAATCTTGAGTTTATGGCTGCCCTGGTTTAGGGCAAATTTGTGAGGAAACTTCTAGAGGGGTCCCTCTAGAAAGCCGATTCTGCCCTAAAAAAGGACAATGACCAAATAGGAAACATACAAAAATGTGTAAGTTTTCCCTACACATGCAGAAGATTTCTCAAGCTTTTGGTAGAAAAATCAAAACGGTGTTTTTCTATTAACTCCTTCATATAAAAATGTTATTCATTTCAAGAAACGTGAAATATTGCAGCTAGCTTCTGCAAGTATTTACAGGCTGTTTTTACCTAGTTAAGGATTCTCTGAAAGCCAAGTGGCATATAAACTCAAAATGAGACATAGCAATGGTAGAAACTTTCTAGAGTTCTCCCTGCTTCCCTTTGTGGTCCACCGTGAATCATTTTCTAGCTAATGTAAGGCTGGACTTGAGAGGAACATTGAGTGATTCACTGCTGCAGTTTTGACCAGAAGTTCTTTTCTGAAGCTTCCAAAAAAACCCTTTAGTCACAGAAGAGCCAGAAAGGTTAGTGAGTAACTGACAAACCATAGCTAATATTACAAAGTTGCTCTTGTTGATAGTGTCAGTTCATAATTTTAAGATTAATTTTAGCTGCATGCAATGTTGGAGGGTCTCTGGGTCAACAGTACCAGTGACATCCAAGGTACTAGCTTGAAGGCAATTGCTTTAAAAAACTCAGCCTCTGGGAATTCCCAAAGTTATATTCATAAATGGATCTACTCTGTCATTTAGAAGTTTCCAGATGAAGGGAGAGTTAATGTGATTGTAAAGGACAGCTGCATGAATTATCTGAAGAACAATAGAAACAACCCATGGGAGTGAAAAAACTGGTATTGAGTGAATAAACAAGGATATTAGACTTGACCTAAATGCCAAGACTAAAAAAAGGAGAAACTTCAAACCCTCTCTGTGATGCATAAAAACCTGACCAAGATTATAACACTAAAATGGTTTGGATTATTAGCTCTGATAAATCAAGCTAGTCTTCATGTTTATGAGCCTCAACTTTGCACAGCTTCCATAAGAAATACTGAATAAACTCTACAAGCATATTAGTTTAGTATTATTATGGCAATGTTTCTAAAATGGAACCTACTCTTGTCTTTATTACACTATTAGATCAGGAGAAGTGAAAGTTTTCTCCTTTTTTTTAAATTTTTTTTTATTTGCAGCACCCAGCTTTGTAGGAGATGAGCTACTACAGACTCCCAATCTTCAGATATATATTAATATATTACAGTTAATAGCTGTACTGATAAATATGGTGTTCATGAGCAAGCTAAGGCCTGAATATTAGCATTATTGTGCAGAGAGAGGTCATTCAGAGTTCTCTGTAGCCCCTTTCACTGCACCTTAATCTGTACTTAATCCCCTGGCTATTATGGGCCCACAGTTTTCACACATTGCTTTGCCAACATACATCAATCCTGGTCTGTGAAGTATCCCCTGTTATTCCTGTTCCACACCTTTCTTTAGGAAAAAATAGAAGTCATTCTTAATGGTACAGTGAAATCTGTAATGTGGATAAACTGCACCCAGGGGATCAGATTGAAGCCATTAAAATTATTTTTGCTATGAATCCTGATACAGAATTGGAACACTAATCTCCAGACATAAAGGACATCTAGCTGATTTACCACTTCAGATCCCACTTTTAGCTTTGATGTTTTGTTTGCTCTGTAACTTTCATCTATATTCTAGACCCTCGAGCATTCAGAAGATCTTGGCAATATAACTGTATCAAACATACGGTGTCTGACTGATAGCTCTGAAGTGTTCAGAGCATACCTTCATTATCCAGACTGGAATTAGCTGACTTCTTGTAGCTCAGATTATATTGATATGAAATAGGCTATTATACAGTAGGAATACAGTATTTTAAAAACTTGTGGAAGGGACACAATGCTTACTAGCTTTGTATTGATTTCTCCAAGCAGGAATTATGATGAAAAACTAATTTCAAGATGGGTTAAGTTTCTCTAAGATTGAATAGAACTTTCTGTTAGTTCAATTACTACACACCAAAGAGTGAGATAGCATTCAAAAAATAGTAGCTTGTTCAGGGTGATTTCTAGATCAGTGAGATTCTCTTAGGAACAGTTTATAGGATTTACAACATTCATTCAAAAAAAATCTCAAAGCATGGTGCATCACTTTAAAATTATTCTTTGTTTCCTTATAGTTAGTGACTTTGATTTTCATTTCTTCTTGTCAGTGGAATAGTTGGAAGAATATAGATATTACAGGCTTTTCATTGCATGTCTGTATGGTTTCTTCTACATATAAATAAAGAGATTTTAAATATTTGGAATATTTAAATTAGAGAGACAATTAAAAGGAAAAAAAAAGTGTCATTTTTCTTATGATTGAATCTGGCAATGAATTCAATGACTTCACTATATCCTAAAGGGATACTGAGTGTGAAGAACAACACTTCTGAAGACAAGTTTTGAAACATTGCATAAATCATAGTCTCATGAAACAGTGGATGTAAACTGTTTTGATGGTTCACTGAAAAATCTTTCAGTGGCCATTTGGTATAAGAATGCTATTTTTCTCCCTTTCTATTTGTCTTGGATGAAGCATGTAAGGACTGAGACATTGATTAGTGATTTGGGAGAACTTGCAAGAGGAAAGCAAAAAGGAGAAAAAGTATGGCAAAGGAACTGCAGCTTCTAACAGACACCTCAAGACACAAGCTGTGATCCATTTGTCTTTGTCACTTTTCCATCAGTTATTTTCAGATGTCTGCAATAGCAGGATCTTCTTGTCAACAAATGTCAGTACATAAAGTATTGTATGTGGTTATGGGCACAAACCCCTGAAATTACTAGAAGAGTTGCTTTTGGTACAGAAATGTTTGGGATAAATTCTACAGTTTTGTGCTTGCAATTGTTTCACAAAAGATGCACTGAATGTAAAATATTTCCTCAATAAATTTCTCCTTTGGACCATATCAATTTTTTCTTCTGAGGTATAGGTATCATACCCAGAATTTTGATTCCTACTGTAAACAAGGCTACTGCTAGTCAGAACATGTAAATCTTTTATCAAAAGCATTTTAATTCCACAGGTTGAAAAAAAACACAGCTCTTTTGCAGTCTTTGGATGAATTAAATTTGCATCTATAGAAGTATAATTATATGCATCTAAATCCTACATATGAAAATGCTCATGCTCTTAGCTATACCTAAGATCTTGTTGTTCCCTACAGTTTCCTGGAGAGGGGAGGTGGGGAGGAAGGTGCTGATTACCTCTCTGGGATCCGGTGATGAGAGGTATGGGAATGGTTCAAAGTGCCACCAGCTGAAATTCCAGCTGGACACAAGGAAGCATTCCTTTACAAAGAAGGTGGTCAAACCCTGCAACAGGATTCCTAGAGAGGCGACAAGTCTGTCAGAATTTAAGACACATATGGATGATGCCCTTAATAACTTTTTTAGTTTTTGTCAGCCCTGAATTAGGCAGCTTGATTAGATGATGGCTACAAGTCCCTTTCAACTGAAACAGACTAGTCTGATCTATTCTAGTTTAGTCTTTTCTATAGATCTGTTGGAAGTGTTCATAATTAATCCATATTTATTTAAGTACTAAAAACATGTTAATGTGAATGAAATTCTTTATGTATATTATTGACTGAAGCCCTCTATTATACTTATAAAAGTTCATAAAAGTTACAGACTCAAGCAGAATCAAAGTAAGTTTTCTATATCATCTGTCAGACAGCTCAGTCTTTCTTTCCTAGGGACATAAGATGAATCATCAGCTGGAGAATGGCTGGCTTTTTATTGTGTTTTTTAAAGGAAACTTAATGGATGAAAGCTGAACAAGTGAAATAAAAAAAAACCAACTTTTAAAAATCCATGCCAAATAACCTATGAACATCTCCAACTAATATAAACATCAAAAAGCTTCAGCCCCACAAGAAGCCAAGAAACCAAGTCAGTTTATAAAAGTCACTGTGATGGGGGAAAGGTATTGAGCAAGTTAACTGTGAAGTTGTTATCACAGCTCCTTGTGCTATTTAAAGTCTACTTTCTCGACAATTGATGCTACTGAACTGATCCATGGGAAAAGTGAAAACAGGCCAGAAGAGATCACTGCAGAATCTAATTGGATTACCTCTCCACTTGGTGTGCACTTCTTCAATGATGTTCCTTGACATGGACCCTGTGCACTGTTTACTGAACTGAGAGAAAAGCAGAATTATTCTGAGGACCTGGAAATTTTAGGAGGGACTGGAATGAATATATTTAAGATACTAATTAGGAGTTTTTTGTAGTCACAAAAGAATAGGAAAGAATAGTGAGAACAAACCCCTCCCCCAAGCCATCTGTAGGCAATGTAATGTGACATTATGATTTACATGTGTAAGACACTATGAAATAATTACCTGCTTTTATGAGAATTTAATTCACTGACCTTGGACGTCCTTGTGAATCTATATTTGCTGTCTGTCTTTTTCATCACAACAGTGGGAAGGTTGATCCTGCCTTTGGCCCTTGTCTGATACTGAAACTGAATTTATTACACAATCATCTAAACCTATAATTTTATTTTTTTCTCTTCTTCTTCTTTTCTAAAATTTGTGATTTAAAAAATGTTTTATAACAATTCCATGTTTTTCACATCAAAGTAAAATTTAATTTTATTTGAGTCAAGTCTAAACTCACAGAACAAGGAGATTCAGAATCAGACATATTTCTTCATCCCTCTTTTAACACAGGATATTACGATAATAGGTGGACACTTGGAAAATCTAGAAATTTTTTGTACAACTGTGCATTTTAACCAAGTTGAGAGAGAAAAGTAATGCAATATGACAGAAGGGCTGCACATAATAACTTTGCTGTGTCATGTTGGTAGCATGGTAGCAGCTAAGTAAATATGGATGCTTAATGGAGTATACTGCTAGAGCATTGTCTATCAAATTAATGGCCCTATTTATAACTTGCATTAAATTTTCCATCATCTTGTCTTAAGACTGGAGGCTATTTTTTTAAGTTGCTATGAAGTGTTCTTTTTTTTAGCTTCGTCTCTCAGTACCAAGATTAAGCACCACATTCTGAATAGGCATAAATTGCTCTCACTCTTCTGAAGGCAATGAAGCAATTCAAATTTACACTAACTGAAGATTTATCCAAATAGAATGAGGATCTTGATGTCTAAAGGGAAGTAGGTACACAGTTCCTCTGACTACTGCTATAGTTGGGAGTGTGAGAACATTTTAGGATTTAGAGAAAGGTGACTTAATGGTACAACTAATTTCTGTAATTGGGAAATTTTATTTCCTTGTTAAGGGAAGCAATTCCTGTTGGATCCTGCACAGGTGCCCAGATTGTAAAAATATAGGATAGAAGTAATTATAAATAAGCCACTTTTGTATACTGACAGAAAAAGGGAAAGCAAAACCAAGAAAGACCAGCCAAAAAATCTCACTAAAAGAACCCCACAAAAAAAACCCCCGAAAAACACCACACAAAAATCCTCAGTTTTAAGTTCAAGAAAAGTGTCTATTCATGTGCAGTATTCACATTATGTATCAACATAAATAGCCATGACTAGGACAAATACAATTTAATAATTCATTATATCATACTATGACATTATTATTCTAAATTCTGCATAGTTCCCAACTGCAAAGTTCTAGGCATCAGCACTGGAAATACCATGTACTGTCAATGATCAACTCTATATCTTAAGTAATAAAAAAGCATATGAGAGCGGTTCTTGACCCTTACTTGACTTCATATAGTTTCTCCCTTCACAGAACAACTTTACTCAATAATCAAAATGGGCTTATAAGTCCTGAATGATGACATGAAATCCCAGAGTCATTTGTCTACAATCAAACAATGTGACCTTTACATAAACTTGAAGTCCTGACAGTCACAATGACTGCAGATCAGTTTACAGCATCCCTGTGCTGTCGTAGCAGATGTTTGCAATTGTACTTTTCCCACCACCTCTCTAATGATGTGCAACTGTCTTGAGGGAACAAAAGAAAAGCCAACTTAATTTAAGGATCGAAAAAGTGTTTGTTTGAACAAATGAAAAGAAGATAGACAAAGCAGACAGTATGAGATCTCTAAATAAGGCAAACCTTTAGGGATTAATTTGTTTGGCTATGTCTTTCATTAAGATTACAGAAAAATACAGCTGCCAAAAGTACATAATAATATGAATGAGTGTATCTCTTCATGTTTTGCTGTTTCATCTCAATCAATATTAACTTAATGTTAACTCAACATAAATCTAGCTATTCTTAAACGTGTTTCAGATTCACTGCCCTGCAATGAAAGATGCTTTCATTTTCTGCTTCACATAGCACAAAGGGATGCATTTGCATCATACCTTTCTCATTTCACCTCACCTTCCAACACTGTTATTATTTTGGTGACATCTTATCCTGTTTCCAGTGATACACAGCCCATAATTGTGCTCATGGGCCAGAAGGAAAGGAAAATACATCAAGTTAACAGCAAGTTTGTTTCTGACTTTTAAGAAATGAAAGAAATGAGTGCAAAAGTAGAAAGAAAACCTTCTTTAAATACTTTCATTAGTATTTCTTTGAATTTAATATTTTGAAGGGTTGTTTCATCAGAAAATCAATTGCTGTATGTTGCAATAAAATATCTCTTTATAGAGTTATATTTTGAAATAATTTAAATTTAGTGGTTTTAGAATTGTATTTCATTTCTGCCCTTTTGCCCTTACTTCCCTCTGTAATATTAGGACTTTTTGGGAAGTAGATTAATAACTCAATGCATCCTTGTATTTTGATCTCTTATCAAGGTTTAACCAGCATTTTTTGGTATCAATGTTAAAAAAAACGTACTTTTTAAGCACAGATGTTTCTTTTTCAGAAAGTCTTAG
>JANRGV010000094.1:17496905-17559260 GCA_024734035.1 Alethe castanea
ACTGACATGATATTGCAGTGTTCTGAAATGCCAATTGGTATACTCTTAAAATTTAAATACAGTATTAAGTTTAAATAAAAATGGAAATCTCATTTAAACTAGTAAAGATTTTTGAAATGAAGCATTGAGCATTTACAATATTGACAGAGAAACTTCAGATATTGGAATTTTTTTCTCATTTTTTGACAAAAGAATCAATTATTTCTTCAAGAACCCTTTTTCTATGTTTTTAAATAACTAAATTTTAGCTTCAACTTATGCAAGTAAAGAAATGATAAGTAAAGCCTTTTATAGAAAAAAGAAAGATAATTAATGAACTATCCTGTACTGTCAGGTTTTATTAGAATGTCACTTAATAAAGAAACATGTCAACAGGAAGTTTCTCCTTCTGAAAAAAATTGCAAAGAAAAACTATATAACCTCCCTGACCTTGTGGCTAAAAAAGCAACAGATCTTATGAACTGGGTTTTATCTGCAGAAAATTGAGCACCTTAATAAAAAAAAAAAAAAGATATGTTTCTCATGGCAAGAAAAGCTGGAAAGTAAGAGGCATTTACCCTGTTATTTATTTTACAGCTCATTTGATCTGGCTTCCAGCCCAAAGGTCAAAACCAACTTGTGGCCCATAAGGAGAATTCCCCTTTGCAATGTACTAGGAATTTCCAGGCCTAATTTCCTCTTCTTATCAAAGATCAAATCATCATGGAAAACTCTACCACCCCAAATATATTTAAGAAAAGAATGATCAAAACCTTACAGTACATATTCCCAGGCAATGTGGGCTGGGAGACAGACAAGAGAGCCTCTCCTTCATCCTTACAGCTGCCAGAGCCCTGGGCTACCCTGGGGTCAGAAGTTTGGGAATGTCTCAAGGGAGAGCTGGACCCTGGCACCCAGTTTGGGTGAGACTGCATCAGCTGGGAAATGCAAGGCAGGAGAATGGCCCAACCTGCCAGACCTTGAGCCGTGTGCTTTGCCTTCAGGTGCAGTGAGTAGGCTTCAGTCTGTTCCATTTATCAGTGTAACACTGGCCTGAGGATCCTCAGGGACTGTTTCTCTTGAGCTATTTCTTTAGGGCACTGTGAAGACTAAATACTGCTTGAGTGTGTGGCAGTCAGATGATTGTCATTAGGGCTCAATGACTTTCAAGGCAACAGTGAGGAATCTCACAAACCTCAAATATGAGGTCTCACTTCTGGGCCAGAGCATTAGCTTAATAAAATAAATAGAACACCTTTTGCTGTTTAGGATTCATCAGCACATGTAGCTTTCCTGGCTTCATTTTTGGCATAGCTGTCACTATGCTGTTCTGTAGTCCCTCATGTATACTCCAGGTTGAAATACTTGGCTGTATTTAAGGTGGGAACCAAAGATCACCACAGATCATTGCTTTGTCATGGAATTTGTCTACCAGAAACATATATGAAGAGCAACAGGCTCACTATGGACAGACTGAAAGAAAGAAAACATGTATTTCTGGTATTTCATAGTTACTCTTATCAAATGCCCTTCCAAATATGTAACAAAAGTAATCGACATCTGCTGTGATGTTCCCTGGAAAACACCAGAAAACAACACAGTTTGCACATTTTAAAGCAAAGTGCAACTTCGTAGGAGCTTATATATTAAACACTCAAGTGCTTGTCACCATTCTCCTAGAAAACCACTCTAATCATTGTAATATGAGACAGCCTGTATTTGAGAATAGAGCATTGCAGAGAGGCAAAGGCTGGACGCACTTTACTCATCAATATGATTTATTTTACTATTATTGTGCATTTGTTGAGAATTTATCCCAAACTAGATGATGTTTTCTACAGTTCTAAACCTACAGAAATCAATGTGATATGACAGTATTTGCTTGCCTAAAAACTTCAGAGAAGTTTTGCTGTTTGTTCCAAGACATGACTGCTATATTTGGGTGAAAGAGGGCATAGAGACAATGTCTATATGACAGATTTTTTAATTGCTTCACCTTTTCAGCCATGCAAATAAAAAATTGGCACTAGTTAAATTACATTTTCTTATATTTACTATAAATTCAGTGTGTGCTAACCATTTTCCTCTTTTCTCCTCAACCCAAATCAAACCTTTACAAAATTTAGACCCTGTTTTATCTGGCAGATAGTTACAAAGAGTGAAAGGTGAAGAACATGAGGTAAAAAGTAGGGGTGTACTTCAACACATTGCAATATTTTCTGGGAATAAAAAAAAAATCAATAATGGTATAAGTGGAATTTTTAAGACATCTCACTAAAAAAATGTTTGGCTTAAATGTAGAAATGTTTCTGAGAGCACAGTTTCACAGCCCCAAGACCCAGAATAATCCTGACAAATATTCCCTGTTTAACTATACTGTTTAACTTAGGCAAATTTTTAGATTTTTGTAAGCCATCAGAGAAAATGGCACCTCTAGAGTTTGAAATGACCTTTGGAATCACTTTGTGCAAGACTGAACCCATTGTACTTCCACTGTTGGCTGATGAAGGTGTGTTAAATGAGGTGCATTAGTCACAGTCCCTTCTGGCAGACTAGTAGGCCACTTTGTTTAGCCTCACAGATTCTCTGCATTGAATATGGGCCTAAAAACTCCTTTTAAGCACTTATTTTCATTCTACATTTCCTAATTTCTTTGTTCAATAAAGAATTCAAAGTTGAGATTTGCTGCATTGTGATCTATGCTTCACATCAAATTATTTAAGCCAGCCCTCAGTTCCTTTCTTGTCTTTGAGTAAAAAATGCAGAATATGTTTACCCGCAGACACTGTCTGTCATACTGAGTTCATAAAACACTTTTCAAATGCCGTTTGTGGACATATGTAGTCAGTTATTTATCCTCTCACCGTTATTAAGGTAAGAACTGATAGGGGCATGCTAAACTGAGAACTTTCACGATGCCTGTTCTTGTTCAAGACCTGTTTTTTATGACTTTTAGCAGAATCAACTGCTTTTGATTCTTTAAACCTCTGAACTGTTGTTTAACTACTCCATTTCTGACCTAGTATATTGAAAAGCATTTGAGACTTACACCTTACTTAGCACAGGTGTTAATTAGTCATAATATTTTTACAAGGGGTCTGTGAAAATTATGTTTTGGAAAGATTTTTCAAAGATTAGGATTAGATAATACTATAGTGAAATCTACAGCTGAAAGCAGTAAACAACAGATTAAAAATGCAGCTAAGTATGTATGACTGAACCGTAATCTCTATTTGTCTTACAGCAAATACAGAAATAAAGGTAAATACAGTAATTCAGGTTATGCAGGTGAGCTGATTAAAATGAGTGCATTCTCCTTCAGTCTCACAACACAGTCACTGGCACTATAAAGAGAATTAAGGAGTGCCAACCCTTTCTGTCATTGTGTTAATCACTTTGAGGGAATTAATTTCCATGAACTTCAGACAAACTGCCTAGCTCTTAAAAGGCTATAGTAGTCATTCAAGCACCTTTAATAGGTGATAAAAATGACCATGTTCAAAGGCAATTACCCATTTTCAAAGCCAGGTTTGCAATGCAGTAGTTTTACAATCAGTTTAAACCAGATTTAGCTGTCAGGGTTCTAATGCTCCCTTGTGTCAGCACAAGTGTTTACCTTCCGGTTAAAACTAAGCAGGTTTTTTTTGCTATGTTAGTTTTAAGCAAGATCAATTCACCAACCTGGTTCATTGTGCAGTTATAAAGCCTTCCCAGGAGGGAAAAGATGGCAGGGAAGTGAAAGGAGGGCGATAGAAACACTTCTCTTGGCATCAGTGCCAGATGCTGCTGCTGCGAATTGATTATGAAGTTACAGCATTAGAGGTTAAAGGTTGCTGTCTGTTGATTACAGATGGGACCTCACTGGCTTACCTGGGCTACAGGGCAGTAGAAAACACCCTAAAGATACATGTGTAGAGTACCTGTAAAGACTAACTTTAAGACATTTAATTTTTCATGTAAAAATATACTTCTTAATGAAATGGAAAAGGGTTTTCTTTTTTCTTTTCATATCAGAACACTTCCAAACATGCTGTGTGCATAAAACTAAAGAGTGTATTTTTTTTTACAGAACAAAACAAATTCAGTCTTAGAATACTACATGGACACATATTGTACTTATATTTTAATTTAACTATGCACAGGGGAACTAAATACACAGTCTGAGTCGAATAGAAATATGGGAGAACTAGACTCACAATATATTTTGACTAGAGTTTCTATCAAAAGCTGAAGGCCTTTGGGATTCATATGGATTGATAAAAAAATTAAAAAGTTAAAAAAACCAATAAACTCTAATGGAAATCATGTTTTTTTCTGTTGCCAGAAGGGATTCTAATATTCTTAGTACTACATCTCTCTCAGAAAGAAAAGTGGGCACAAAAAAAAAAGGGGAATATGCAGCATGAGGGAAGGGGAGGAAAACAAGCTTACATTTGTTTTTCTATCTTACCCTGTTGAGGATTTGAAGGGGATTGTTTGATATGACAAATAGGTCTTTCATCTTTTAGACCACCAAAAAGTGAAACAAACCTCAGACCAGTGGGACAATATCTTTAGAATAGAGTAACGGAGTAAAAGCTTCCACATAGTTTGGAATTGTAATTTAGATGCATTTTTCAGAGTCTGAAGATGGTGCTGTGAGACTGACTTTCTTCTCTGCCCTCTGAGGACATTGTAGTAAATTTCCTCTGCCCATGACAAATAGTCTACCCTTAAGTGCAGTAGACCCAATCCAGATCCTGGGACAGAATTTCTCCACCATTTTAGGTACTGATGACTAAGTTCTGCAGGAGCCTTTGGCTTCAGCAGTCTTTTGTGTTGCTGAATTTTGTTAGTAATTTAGCTACAATTTAAGGACTAAATCTGCTAGCAGAATCTCCTGTCCCATGCATGGAATTCAGGTTTCCATGAACCATTGTCCTCAATACACCAGATCTCTAGTGAAATTCAAACTTTGCTGCACATGTAAAACTCAAAGCTTTCTGAGTTCATAAATTAATTTAATTGATCTGGAAGGTATAGAGAAAGGCAAGCAGTTAGTTGGGCTAGTAGAAAGGTACTGAAAGATGCAACAGTAGAGACAGTAGTGTCCTTTTCCTGATTGGAACTTAATTATTAGATGATCCTAAATCATAAGTTTCAATGGGCAGTCAGATATGAGGTTCATTGAATTAGCTTGGATAGGATCTGAATTAATTTGTCTTTTTAGTCCATTTGCCCCATGCTGTAGTTGATCCTCTTCTGCTTGTAGGTACCAACATTCTTTGTGATCTGCTCTGCCCCTCTGCTCTGGTGAGACCCCACCTGCAGTCCTGCATCCAGCTCTGGAGTCCCAGCAGGGGAAGGACATGGACCCATTGGAGTGAGTCCAGAGGAGGGACACCAAGATGATCAGAGGGATGGAACACCTCTGCTATGAGGACAGGCTGAGAGAATTGGGGTTGTTCAGCCTGGAGCAGAGAAGGTGCTGGGGTGATCTAATTGTGGCCTTCCAGTGCCTGAAGGGAACTTGCAGGAAGGATGTGGCAAGACTATCTACAAGAATATGTAGTGACAGGACAAGAGGGAATGGGTTCAACTTGAAGCACAACAAAGACTGAAAAAATCATTTATGTTGCTTTTTGAATCCCTCCCCCCACCTCCCTGAACAATTTTCATTAGATAGGAGAGATACAGCAACTGTTTCTGATCACAATTTTACATTGAGCTCTCTACATAAACACAGAATGTCAAGTAGAAATGAAAATTCATATTTTTGAGTGGAGATTATTGTGATTATACAAATTAGAAGTGGTGAAGAAATACTGAAATACTCCCTTTTAAAAAGAAGTTGGAACAACGACTGAAAAAAAAGGGACAGTGCACATCCAAAATGTGATGCTGTGATTAATTATCCTACCCACAAGAGGAAGAAAACAACTATTATCATGGTAAGATAAGATATTCTTTGGTGGGAAATTATATCAACAGAAGCTTAATGAAAAGAAAGGAAAGCTTTTGTGTGGTCTTTGGCATGGAAACAAAACAAAATCTGGATCAACTTATAGTTGATATAAACAATAGAATTGGAGGTTTTTATGACATCATTTATGGAATTTTAATTGGTACAGAGACTCATGAAGCTGTCAGACTACAGAGACTGAAGCAGAAAATTAAGAGTATAGAACTGAAAAGCATGCAACTCTGTTTTATGTCATCTATTTTGAATGCAATGCCTTTCCTTTATATGTTGAAATAATACTGTAAAATTAATGTTTCATTGCCTCTATTGATAATCTTTCTTTTCACAGTGGTGCTTCGGTTTCCTTAATGTTAATTTAGAGTGCAATGTGTCCAACACATAGACGAAAAACGTTTTAAAAAATTAATTGTCTATTTTTATTAGATTTTTAAAAAGAATTATTATTGTAAACTGATATTATGCCATTTGTTTTACCCTACAGAAACCTCCTGCACTTCTAATGATTTTCAATGTCTGGGAGACACTAAGATAGCCTCTGTGACTTTAAAAAGCAGGTGGAAAATAACTCAAAAAGTCAGATCCAACTCTCATTTATGTTAATGTGAATTGAGCCTACAGTGAAATGATTGGGAAGGGAAAAAACATAAAACCCCAGGGAAAAAAATTAAATACCAACATAAGTTCAAGTAACTAATGAGATCAAATACTGATTTCTTTTTTTCTTATTTTCCTTCTAGACTGAGGATGTTCAGTCTGTGTAGTACCTCAGCCCCTCAAACAGAACCAGAGCCTGACATTAAAATGTATTTTTCCTGAAGAGCACTGCTATATCCTTTTCAAAGGCAGGAAACTACACAGTATTGTGTCTTCTCAAGTTCAAAAGTAAATTTGAGGTTGAGGACGCACCAGACTAGAAACCAAGGTCTTCTGATCTAATCCTTAGTAAAGTGTAATCTTGACAGAAAAGATGGCCTCTCCTCCCATCAATCAAGCTGTGCTGTCTTCTGGCAGCAGGATATCTATCCTTACTTAGGTATCTTTGGAAAATGCACACTTATTCTTTAGAAGACACTAAATTACACCAGTCTGACTGGGAGTAAGTCAGATATATAGTTTATTTCTTGTCTTTTAAATACAGTTACTCTGGTCCTTTTTATGTCAGAAAAACCTAATGTACCTTATTTGCTCTTTAGATAGTTCTCCAATGCCAACTCAATAGTTGTTGGAAACAACAGACAAATTAATTTGCTTCTCTGTCATGTAAATCTATGAACCTAGGAAAAAAGAAATCCAGTTTTATAATGGCATATACAGTCTCTAAAGTAAAAGAAGATGTGGTGCAGTTTGAATCAAAATTAGTCAACTGGTATGATGAAGTTAACCAGCCTGAATATTTGTATGGTGTAAAAAAATTAAGGACAATATTAAGTGATAAAAGGTGAAAAAAAATAAAGAAATAACTATAAATAAAAAAGAGTATGGGGATTTTCTAAAAGAAAATTTGAAGGCAGAAACATAAAACACACAATGAATGGAAAATAAACAAGAAACTTGAATCATATGACATAGCACCCTGAAATTAGAGCCAGGTGTGATAAATGGATGGAACAAATGTAAGTTAAAGAAACACTTAAGAGTTTGGATGTATGTGAAACTTTGTCTTACAGCTAAAAAAAAGAAAGGATGGAGTGGAACAGAAGGACAAGAAAAGAATATAGAAATATAGAAAATACAAGTCAAAACTTTTGCTTTTGGTTGGTTTCATCACATGGTGTTAGATTGCAACAGAACAGAACACACATCACCATCATATGAACACACTTTATCAGCACAACAGAGGAAAATATTCAAAGGCACACAGCTTGAATGTAGATATACACAAAGCCAAAAGCCAAGAAAAATAGAGTTATGGACAGAAAAAAAAATAACATTTAGATATTTTCAGTATCTGTTTCATTTATTGCCAATTACAAGGATAATATATGGAGTAGAGTCCTTCTTTTTGAAGTTAGATGACGTGGCTTTTTGCAGAGCATGCTTCCATCTATTTCTATCCAGTAAGAAGGATGGCTGAAGCATCAATTTGAAATAAGTAACCAAAATACAGATGGAGGTATTCAATTAATAGGAACTAAGATAAACAACTTTAATAATTGCAAACAAACATAGAAGAAAGGACCTGGAGCAAATAAGCAAAAACCTGAAACTGAAAATTACAAAAACTGTGGAACTCAGAATTCTCAGTGATTTCAGATGTCATCCATAATTAACTCAGAAAAATCCCCTTCTATAAAAGATATATTTAAAGAGAAAAAGGTTTTTAGATACTTGAGCTAAACGGAAGTAGTGAAAAGTACCATGGTAGAACAGGAATGGAAAAGTACAAGACTAAAAACGGACTAAACACAGATATAATAACTCATTTACAGAACAAATAACAAGTTCTTCTCTGTTGTTTTGGAGACAGATCATGAAGGTACAAACACTTAAAAAAAATGAGACTATGCTATTTTATGCAGGTAGATGGTATTCACAATTCACAGGACAGAGAGCAGGAGATGCTACAACAGGCAAAGAAGCATACTGGGAATTCAGAGAGACATCTTGAAATGAACCATGTCAGAAACAATAAAAATATTTCAGGTCTGGTTTACTTTTGTTTTCTAACGTGACGATGAAATGAAAAGCTTACATTTTCAGAGATTGGAGAGAGCAACAAGGACTGTCAAGATGATAATGCCTCTTTAAAAATCTTTACTGCATCTTCCGCTTTTGAGAATGCTCTGGTTCTGTTTTAGAGGTAATATATACATTATGTAAATGAATGCTTGAATCTACATGTTCAAAGGATGAAAATGCCTTAGGAGACAAAACACCACTCCCATTTGTATAATTGCTTTATCTCTGCCACAGATACTTAGCATCTGCTTTTGCTAACACTTGTGAAGATGTCTGGGAGCTTTGACTCAGCTCATTAGCAGGTTTACTGCAGCCAAGAAGTCAATGGACCACAGAGCTAACTGCCTTTTTCAGAGGCAAAAGGGAAACAGCCATGTGAAAATAGACTAATGCATACACCACTAGAAAAGTTCACAGTGTCACTGCTCTATAGTACCTGCACTGCTTGATAATGTAGTAATGATGTATTAGTGTGTTAATGAGGACCAAACAGATACCAGGACTCACATGTCCACATACAGAGTCGCTGTATAAACTCCACCCTGGCACTGAACTGGGGCAGCAGCAATAACTATCCAATTTTTAACCCATCTCTGCACTGGAATCCTGCACATTTTTATTGTGTCTCTTTTGCCTAGTAGGAAGTTGTTACACACATACTGACTGACAGGCAATAGGCTTTTTCCAGTTTACAGAGAAAAAAAAAAGGTGTTGATCTAAAAATTAGTTTAATAACATTTTTATTTCATGCAGAAAGAACTTGTAGCACTGCAACTAAGCTATTCCTGGGCCTTATATTCCAGCCAGAGCTGAAGGCATATTTGTAGATAATACCATGTGACTGACATTAAAAGCTCCCAGAGGGAAAGGACTTAGAGAAGATCACAGTACTACTTTTCAACACTTGCTGGAAACCTGCATTAGGTATCCTGATCTGGCTGAAGCAAATATCATTGCAGTATGATCCATATATTCTTGGTTTTTTTCAATATTGTTAGTGCTATACATATTTCTTGCTCAAATGGACACAACCAGTTGCAAATCCTCTCTTTTGTCTTGAAACCTATGTTTTTGACCATGAATTTTTGTAACTTAAATTCACTGGACAGCTATTTTCATATTGGAAATAAAAACTTTAATTATTGATACCATGGGAGCCAGAATATTAAAGTATAATTTTCAACATTTTACCACTTATTTTTACAGTATTAAGATATAAATATGGTCTAATGCTTTACACATCTTTTTCTTTTAAGTGCTGTTTAAAAACTGCCTTGACTTTTTAGAGTAAAATCTATTGCTTACTACCCCGGCCACGTTCAACCAAAGAAAAAACATTGGGTAGGTTTTCTTCATCCACAGCCACAAAGAGTAGAGTTAATTTGAACATCTTCCTGGCAAAGCTGCCTGTGAGGTGCAGGGTAGAACTGAACCCAGCTTGCTTTTGGGCAGGGCTGAATGCTGGCAGCAGAACACCTTTCAAGTGAAGGTGAACTAGAGCTCAAAAATGGATACAGTAGATATGAAATAAGAAGAAACTGCTCTGGAATACTTCTGTGAGCATATGTTTCAGCATTATGTGAGGCTAAATTATCCCTCCCCAGTATTTTGTATTTAGAGCTCACCTAGTTCTACGAATGACATGAAACTCAGGTGCTTATCTTAAACTACTTTGTGCAAGAATCTGCCAAGATTCATTTCTGTGCAATACAGTTCATACAGCTGTATTTAACAATAGCTTTCAAAAAGAGAGCCCAGACAGATAGAGATTAAAAAATAAACATGCTCCTAGCTCTAAGAGAAACGGTGTGGGTTATACAACAGACAAATACATGGCTTGGGAAACAGGTGGGGCTGATGAACACCTTCAAGCTAGGAAGATGTTTCTGTATTTTTTTCCTGATTGTTACATCTCTGATTAGTGCATCACAAAGTACAGTTTTTCGTAATCTTCCAAAGTATTACTGTTTGGAGTATGTACTGTAGGTATGGAAAGCTGAGTTTCCTCACCTTCCTTCTGAAAGAACCCACCAGGCTTATTTAATCCATGACTTAACAGGAGACTAGAATTCATGGTGAATATTTTGAGGCCCATTTTAAAATTTATCAAAAGTTACAGGATCTAATTATTCTAGAAAATATTCATGTTTGACAAGTGCACAGAAAGCAACCAAAACCCCCTCTTAAAGCAGGTTTTTTCTGCTTTATCTGAAAGTCTTCATTTTATGTAATTTCTCTATTCAGAAATATGTTAATATGTTAACACATTATTCAATCCCACTTGGATATTTTCAGCACACATAATCACAGCATTCTGTGATTATTTTTTTAATCTCAGTTAAGTTTGTAGTGGAAATCTGATACTGGAAATTTCTGTATTAGTGCTTTATGACATCTGAAGATTTTTTGTAGCTATTTATAGCTATTTGCAGTTACAGTGATTTGAAGCTACATAAGGTACTGCATTAAACAGTTTAGACAATTGTTTCCACAGCTGAATCTCAATGACATTTCAAATCAGCAATTTTGTATGCCTAGCTGAAAAATTTTTACCTGAACTTTCTTCTTGACAATAGATATATTTATCCTTGCAGTTTCCTTTGAGAGAGATGAATGCTACACTTCCCCATTTTACAGATGAGGAAATGCAGCACAAAATCAAATCACCTGTCCAAAATCAGACAGACAGTCTTTGACAAAACTATGAACTCTAAATCCCAGGATACCAGTGTAGTTATTGGACCACTCTTCAGCTTTTAGAGAACTACCCTTTTTGTCAAATATCATCTTTAAGCATGTTGACTTTTGAAATTAGTTGTCCTTTGAAAATGGCAAAGTTGTGTTAAATGCTTTACAATATTGGGAAAATTGTATGTTATTCAATTTTCATCAAAGCTAAATGAAAGCCCTGATATATGAAAATGACAGCATTTTCCCTCTAGTGGTTTTCTCAATATTTCATAGTGCTAGGATGACAATTTTTTTCTTTAGCTTTTCTCTTTTGACTTATTTCTTCCATACAGTTTTTTTTTTCTCTCACTAACTCAGTTTTAAAATTTCTTCCAAATAAATCTTATTTCTTGAACCCTTACTTTGCGCCAAAAAGAAATTAAGAGAAAAAAGGAAGAAAAATTTTATCTTTTTTTTGACGCAAACACTTTTGAGTAAATTCATTCCCATCCCATAGACAGCTTCAAAAAATAAAATATCCTCTTCCCTCAAACTTGGTGAGGGGTAGGGCTCTAATAACAGATCTTTCCATTCCTCTTCTGATTTCATTCTTTCTTTCTCAGTCTGTTGTAAATCACTATACAAAAGCACTTGATCATCCTTAATGCATCCTTATATACAGGAAAAAAAACCTGTAATCAATTAACAGAATCAGACTTTTTCAAGAACCTAAATTTGTAAAACAAAGAAATGAAGAATTTATATCCATGTGTTGATAAAATCAAGTCTTCAACTTTTGTTTTATGAAATAAGAAATATACCAATGAAAACCAAAGTTTGGTCCCTTTTTTTCTCTAAAACATATGTAGGATAAAATAGAGGACTATTTCTTTTTTGTTGAAATGCAAAATTCTAAAAAAAAATTACAAAAAGTTAATACTACCAGTTGTTGCTGAATGTTTGGTTGGATTTGTGTGTGTGTGTGTGTGTGTGAGCTTTTGTTTAGTGTTACTTAAAAATTCCAAAATAATTCAAAATGGATTAATCCTTGATCAATATAAAAAGTTATATAATATATATATAGTATAACTGTTATATATAATATAACAGTTAAAGATGATAACAACAAAATTCCTCCCAGGCACTTCATCCACCTTTACTTCTGTTAAATCCATAGATCTCTAACTCATCCTAATATTATCCTCTAAATGTATAACACTGCTTTCTGATGCAGATCAGCCACCTGCCAATGCTTTTTCCCCAGTTATTTTTCAGTACAGAGAAGAGTGCTGGGCTTAACAATAACTTGATGCCTCAATGGGCTCTGCATACCAGTGCATTGTAATGTATTCCTCCTTCATGCTATTTACTTTGTATAGAGTGTGCTGTTAAAGAGCTTTAGTATGGCACTGAGCTTGGCTAGTTTTAGGGATCAGACAAGAACATCAGTAGCTTCAGAAGCATAAGATAAACAGTCAAATGCTTTTCTAGAAGGCCTGTGGGCAATTATGGCTACTGTGTATTGTTTTAATACCTTTTCTACAGAGACCACATATATATTTGGCAGACTGCAAAGTGTGTGGGAGGAAGGGAGTTCAAGCTCTTTAGAATATACGTAACTTCCTACTTTGGCTTTTTAAACTTAGGTGAAGCAAGAAATGAATCAATGACAAAAACAAAGATAGCCATGTGAATCATCTGATAATGACTATCCATATTTAAATACAGATGAGTGGTGGGATGAGAAACTGTCTATTTAAAGTTATTTCTTAATAGTATTACTCTCAGAAATATCAATTTAGCTGCCACTAATTTCATGTAACATTCAAGGTGACTCTGGAAAGTCAGATACAGAGATCAAGTGAATTATTGATATTGGTATGGCACAGAGAACTACCCTAGTATTCAACAGCTCAACAAGTAATTTACCTATAACTTCTCGTATATTGCAATACAAACTAGTAACCAAAGTTTCCTCAAACTAGGCCTCTTTGAAAAAGGGACCTGGAAAATTACTCATTACTAACCAAAGTGGCATGAACAGTTTATTGAAAACAGTGTCTTAATGATAAAGCAGATTTCTGTGGTTCATCATCTGTATAAAGTGTTGTCTAAGATATTATGGATAATGGCAACTATATTACTTTAATGAGGGACTCCTTGGAGTTATTTGAACATTTCTTTGCAAAAACAGCTGTAAATTTGATTAGGCATTGTTATTACCCTAGATGGCCCAAAACATTTAAGGTTATATAACAGAAGAAAAACTTTGGAATCCTCTTTAATTCTGATATCTGATTGCATTCCAATGTATTTCTTAATTGTAGCCTTAAATGTTTTATAATTTTATTCTCCCATCTAAAGGAGGAATTTATAACCATTTTTTATTGAGATTCCGTTCTTTCAATCAGCCTTTGGTGATAATTTAAAACCTAAAATGTATTTGTTCATTTTCAGAGAATTTGCTCCTACTGCTTAAAGAAAAATGGAGAAAGACAGGATGAGATGAAGGTGCCTGAAGCTGTCACAGACTCTTGTTGGCTTGTTTGACAAGACCTTACGAGTATGGATGGGAAATAGGCTATTGCAGAGATGGATATTAGTACAAGAATCAGAGAAGAAATACATTTCATACTGACCCTGATCGAAGATCAAGAATAGCCTTTAAAAACTCATTCTAATCTGGGTCTTATGAAACATGAAGAAAAAGAGACATTTCACACTAGGCCTGTTCTAAGATAAAGAATGTAAATATAAAGCAAGAATTGCCTTAACAAATTTATTTGTACCTAGATAATCTGGTCCTTATAAAAACATTTAAAAACTACAGAAATGGGTTTGATTTTTTTAAAAATCCAAACAAAAGTATACCTTTTGTGTTAATGAAGTGAGTCTAGAAAGTCTTCAAGCTGCTGAAGGAACTGGCCAAATAAATGAGAATAAAATTTCATGGTTCCTGCTACCTGTCATTGAGAGGCTGGTGGTGCAATTCATACTTAGCATTAAGAAACTGTACAGAATAAAAATCACTGACTGCATATCTGTTGCATTAGGTCTTTCATTTGGGGTAAAAATGAGCCAAGACACAGACTCTCATTCAACGACATGAAAATGATCCCAGTTTATTCTTCTTTACAGCTTAGCCATCCTGACTCTGACCACAGCAAGCTCCTACTATAGGGTCCAACTGCAGACTCTGACTGCTGGATATGACTGCAAGTAGTGGTTTGCAGACTCTGACCACAGGCCTTTATTCAGCTCAGCTGTGGCTGCAGGCTCCAACAGCAGCTCTGACTGTATCAGACCCAGACCAGCCTCAGAGAAGATCTTTCACAGCAGCAACCCTCTTCCTTGTGTCTCTCTGGATTGTTCCCTCTTCCTCAGGGCTTCTCTTCCAGATCCACCTCCTCCAGGCCTTCTTCCCCCAATATCCCCCTGACCAGCCAACCCACTCCTTTTATCACACTGATCTTTATTAATCACAGCTCTGACCTATTAAGGGCAAAGCTGTTCCTCTTTGGTAATTAGTACAACTGCGATTTATGGGGGCAAGGTTGCCTGTAATCTCTTCTACACCTACACATATCAATGGTCTATTTTTGCTAAAACTCCTTTGGGGGCAATGAATGATTTCTTAAATAAAAAGTTGAAAGAATTTGTAATTAATTAAGCCATGCTGTCTATAGTTTAATAAATGAGCAGCATTTTGAAGATTCCTAGGGGTAGGATGATACTAACTGCTTGCTGTCATTCTACTAAACCCTATCAGAGAACAGGGGTTAGGCCAAGCATTAGAGCAATTTCTAACCTGACGACCTATCTTTTCTAATGATTCAATTTTTTAGCAATTAAAATATGTTTTCTGACATTTTCTGGGCAATGTTGTTGAAATTTGTGAGTAATTTTAGATAAACTTTTGATAGAAAAATTTTATTGCTTCTGTAGTCAACTTACATGTATTGAATCCTTTGAGTGGTCCTAAGCACAGGTATCAGCATCTGTGCATTCATGAGGAACAAATTCCTTGTTACACCCAGACTTCCAAAGGTAGCTGTATGTATTGGAGTATTCCCAATAGCCCGTGTGTTATTCTGGTGTAACTTAGAAAGATTTAGTTGACATCATTTGAACCTACCATTTTTATACTCAGATTTAAAGGACAAGTTTATAAGACATGCAAATAACCACATATCTTTGTATGACATAGGTTTAACTATCTTCTTCCTGCTTCTTTTGTCTATCTTCATGGCATGAAATACATTTCTTCTTATTTTATCAAGGTCTTTTGGGTCAAGGCTTGTGCTGTATCAGAAAACAGCATAATGGGAAAGGGGGAGAGAAAGATAAAATAAAGTTTTCATGAGGAACCTTCTTGATGCATTTATGCAAGCAAGTAAATGAAATATTTACAAACTGGAGGCTCAAGAGCACATTTGGTATTGAGAAAACTCTTTATAAAATAATTTGTTGCATTGTACTTTCTGATTCCAAAATGTCAAGTTTCTTAAGATCTGTATCTTGGTCTTCGTTTCCTTCTGTACTGGTGAGGGAAAAGTATTTCTTTTATCAGCTCTTTGAGAGAAAGAAAAAGGGAGATCTTGAAAATTTCAATAGTTTCATAAGGAAAAAGAGAACTTGAAGATCTTTTTACATTAATGAAAGTGTAGAGTTCAGGTCAGTACAGAAAGCAGTTTGGAATGGGAATTGAAATAGTTTTGAAGAAAGTCCTATCCTTCTACATTTTAAAGGAGTTATTGTTACTTTATTTGGTATAAAACATATTAATCATATATTTCTTAGTCTTTTAGTTGTTTGATGAGAGACCAAACAAAGTTGTTTTCAAAGTACAAGGTTCTACATGCAAGTTCATAGATTAAATCATTTTTTTAACCATTCCCTTTTCTGTTTTTCTGTTATTTGCTTAGTAAATATTGAAGTAGCCCTTATGATCTCTCATCTATACCTCTAACTTCTTTACTAAAGTGAAGAGGTTGTTTTTTTTTGTTTTTTTTTAAACTAAATTATTTTAGTATGGAGCAGTTTAGGCCTCCGCAAGAACTTTCTAAAATAGTTGGGTAGAACAATTATCTTCATGAATTTCATAAATTCTTTTAAACCAGCTGCTTTCTCTGTGCTTGAGGGAAGCTGGGTTTTGCTGAGAAGTGTTAGGTATCTTCTTTAGCCAATAGAAAGGCCCTTCTGTAGCAAATTTGTAAGATGTAAACCTCTAATACGTAAACAGTCTACTTGTTTCTTCCGTTCTTTCTATTTCTTTTAATTAATGTTTGAGTATTTCTCACAGACAATGACAACTAGATAAGCATTAAATATTCTTAGAAAACAGAGTGAGATGGAAGAGTTTACGAGATCTACTTTTGTCTTTTTGTAGCAGTGGTTAGTAAAGATATGTTTTTCTCTCTGAAAACAGCACACAAATATTCAGGGATAGCTAAGCAATGCCAAGGACAAACTTGAATTGCCCTTCTTCTATTGATGGACAGAAAATCATACATAAAATAGGCAATTTCAAATCAGTGAAACCTTGCATATCCATTTCCTAGTGCTGATACTTGGTTCTAGTTTTAATGTTTATCAATACAGTGGAGAATGTTAAAATTTAAGGACCCTTTATTGCCCATAATTTATTTAATTTCAATTACTATTCCCCTAGCAATCCTCAGAATTTTAAATTTACAGTAATTACAATATTATTGGTTGAGAACTGACAATGCAACTTTTCAAATTTTCAGGTTTAAATGGAGATTATTAGACAAGCATTTTTAAATTGTTGCTTAATGGTAAAGGATTCAGAGCTTATACTGAATTAAGTCAGCATAGTCAACGCTTCCATCTGTTATTGTAAAGAAATGTGTGAGTGTTTTTTTCAGTGTCTGGGAAAATAATTTTTATCTAAATATATCAGAATTCAGGGAAGTACAGATGTCTGTACCCATTGTACATGTAACTCAGAGCAAGAGCAACAGTGTATGGAAAAATGCATTAACTTTTGGAAGATTTTTTTACCAGAAAGGTTCAATATTAATTAAGGTACTAAAAAAATGCAGTGCTGCAGGCAATGAAAGTATAGCAATATAACCTTTCCATGTAGTTATTGTTCATCATGGTCTTTCTGTAAGAGCGATCTGAAGATTTACTGTCTGGCAGAAGAGCTGGGTCAGTTCAGTAGCAATGCTGTGGAAGTTTGCAGAAATTGACCAAAGCTTCTGTGCTTTGTCTGCATCAGAGTCCACAATAGAGACCTTGAGAGAATAAAAAAAGAATCAGTTCTGTATTGCCAATAATGTGGGCTAAAGAGGAATGACAGCAGACAAGTGCCTGTGTCTGTCTGAAATGCAGTGATAGGTTCATAACTACCTTTGGAAAAAAATCTAAACAGAAACATTTAAATGTAGGTGTTCCCACAACAGAAGGAAGATTACAATTTCCCTTGTTTGTTTACAAATAACCCTGACTCATGCTCCATATGTTCATTTTTCTGTCTGCATTTCAACACTGAGTATGCACTTGCCCTCCCCATCTATAAGTTGTTATTTGAAGTACTTTTATTCACCATTTCTGTTTTTGTTAGAATTTGATTACAACTACTGACTCATTCAACTTTTATTTTTTCAAGAAAGTGATGCAGTCCTAAAACATAGCCAAAATCTGCAATGAATTTGTCCTTGGTTTTCCTAGTATCTAAAGAACAAGCATTCAGGAAAACAAAAGCACTAAGTGGGACCTAAATAATTTATCAATTTCTTTGTAATTCCTAAGAGACATAGGAGAGAAACAATAACAGAAATAAAAAAGGCAGCATCCAGGAGATGGGCAGAAATGAGAAAAAAAAATAAAGACAAAAGCTAGAAATTTTGTATTTAAGAATAAATTTGTGCATGTCTGAAAACATGTCCACATGTGCACGAAAGATTTGAGGGCAAAAAGAAAGAAAGCAATGTCTTATTTTTGGCTATTTCCAATGGAGGAGGGAAAGAAATGTTAGGATTAAAAAAAAAAAAATTAAAAAAACCCAGAGCCCACACTCAGTTTGGCCCAAAACAATTTTAAAAAATACAATCTGAACCAAGGAAATAGAAGCCTGTGCAACCTTTTGCTTTGTCCACACAAACTATATTTTTCTGCTGCAAAACAAAGATTCATTTTTTCCTTTCTTTTTGATAGAAGCAAATGTCAAAGAGGTGTGTGTTGTTTCAGTGCAGTGCAGCTGAGGAGTGGGTAAAAGGGCTTTCTGTCCTATAATGATCTATTTTTAAAATAAATAAATAATAAAAACAGTAAAAAATAAGGAGACCTCAGTTTCTGTTAGTATTTCCAACTGTTCATCAAACAAACAAAGACACACTATCAAGTGCTTAGTATTTGCTCTTCAGACTTGGAATGCTGAACCAGAAACTCTCAGCAATACAAGTGGCACACCAGTGGCTAAAGAGCATCATGCACACAGCAGACCACAGGCACTGCACCCAAAGGCAAGAGCCAAGCTGACTCCACTACCAGCTCATTGACTTTAAATCATTTTAAAGGCCACTACGTTTTGAAATTGTTCATTTAAACCGTGATAGATTGGATCAGTTTTTATTCAGAGAAGCAATAAAGAGGAAACCTACATTCACCTCTCAACAATGCATCCTCTCCCAGTGCTGGGCCTCAATGATAATAGAAATACTATCCCTTATGGCTTTTCTGATAGTTAAAGGCCATTAGAGCTCGACAGCATGCTATGCACTGGTAAACACTGTTTGACTGATGAGCCCACTTTTTTGAGGAGTGAGTGTAGTAATATGAAATCAGGTAATAAAGAGCTCAGGCACTACAGGTTTGCACTTCAGTTTTGTTATATTCTGGGAGTGATTCAATAGTATTGAAAAGATACAGTGTAATTCAAGTGCCTCCCTTTCAGCGCAGAGTCACTGCTACAAACAGCCTCTTTTTGAAGAGACAGAAAAATGGAAAAGGCTTTTGGAGGTTAGGCAGTCTGACCTCCTGCTCTAAATAGTGGTGACTTCAAATGTAGACCGAATAGATTCTTTTCCAGCCAAAGTTTTAGACACTCCAAGGGGGAAGATTTCATGATTTCTCTGAACAATCCATTCGAGTGCTTAACCACTCTAGCTGTGAAGATTTATTCTTTTGTTCAAAGGAAAGTTATCTGACTCAAGGCTAATCAGATTAAACAGAAGTACTCAGCATGGGTCAGAGGAACAAAGATATGCTGAAAACAACCCCTAAATCTTAAAGTCCACCAGAGCTGGCTTGAGCTGTCTGGGAAGGAGAAATCTTCTGTCTCCAGGTTTCCATCAAATTTAACTATATGTAATTTTCCATTATTGTAACTGGTTTTGCCATATCCTTTCACAATGCACCTCTTGTCCTCTCACTTCCCAGGAAAAGGTTTTCCCTTCCTTTCAAACTTCTCTGCAGCCTTTCTGTAGTGTTGTCTTTTTCTCCAGCTTACATAAACCCAGTAACTCTGGCTCCTAAATTTTTTATGACCCTCCACTTGATTGTCTTGAGAATTCATCCAGAATTTGGCTGAAGACTAAGTATCATTACCAGTATGGAAGGCAAGCAGCAAGCCTGTGAGGATGGCAGCTTTTATTGGTAGATGACTGTATCTAGGTCCTTTAACAGAAAATTTTTCTGGACTATTATTACTTGTGACTTCTCCTGTAGCACTGGAATGGATTTATCAGATAGGTGTGGCTCTACCAGGCTCTACAAGGTTTGGCCCTGCCAAAGCTTGTTCTTTCACTGCTGTTGACAAGACCTGTGCTTTTTCCACATCTACAGACTTAGAAAGAGTCATCTAGTGGTCAGAACATACCCTCTCTCAGCTTACATCATTGTGTAAACCCACCTATGTTGACTGCAGCTTTTGTGAGTCCCTGCTCTTGTGGGAGGTAGAGCTTGGATTCCTCCTCTCCCTCCCCCATCTTGGAGTCTTTACAAAAACCCACTTGATCTGCCATTCATTCCTCCTTTGCTATGCAGCAGGCTCACTCCATCCCTCAGCGATTTAAGCAGATCACACACCTGTCACTGATGAGGCTGTATTTGCCACCAGCTAAAGCTTCAGGGAAGAGCTATGAAATAAAATTGCTGCTGAATAGTCACTTCTCAGCTAAGCTCTCCTCACACTGATGTATCTTTTCAGCCCTTAAGTAGCTTTTGCTTTTTTGTTCCCCCAAGTATACTAAGATGCACCACATGTAGGGCATTGTTCTAATATAAATGAACCATTAAACTAAAGAGATACTCTTAGCTCTGCCTCTTCATTTCCAAACACATAAACAGGGAGTGAATATTTCCCTTCTACATATTCAGCTTTATGGTGATTTGATTTTAGTATGTTTCAGCACAGCTTCTAGCCCTCTGGCACTTCTTTCTTAGAGCTGAACTTCAATGTGTGACTGCTTCAAGCACGTGTTTATGAATGCAACTAATTGCCACCTCTTTAACACTGATACATGACATCATCATCATCTAAAAATACAGTGAAGAATACATAAGTAAGGGAATCTGTGAATCATCACCACCAGTTTTCTTTAACATTTAGCTGATGAGTCTTTGAGTATGTTTCCCATCAGGTTAAGTCTCTAAAGAAAGGTCTGCACAGTTCCATTATTGGTGAAAGAAAAAGCAGGTACATTTCATTAAAAATTCATAGTAGCTTTGATTGTAGATACTCTCTATTTAACTTGGTTGTATCTTTTGCCCCCAGGGTTCTTGACCAAATCTGAATTTATTTGGAAAGACCAAATGCAAATGGTCCAGACATTTTTGCACTTAATGAGGATTAAAATATATTTCTTTTGTTGTAGAAATATTATTCTATCATTAAAATATTTTCTTGAACATATATATAGCTGGAAAAGCTATTAATAGAAAATTGAAATTTTATTTCGCATCTGAATGATCTATTTTGAGGAGACATGACTGACTGTGTTCCAGTATTAATTAATCTGAAGTGGGACTGAAAAATGGAAGTTTGCCTGCAAAGACTTGCTCCTTACAAATAACTTATTCTATATTTATAAATTTTTACTTAAATGGTAGCTGTGTTTTATATCCAGGTATAACTTAGCTTGAAAATTGGAAATTGTAATCTGGGCTGAATAAATGCTAGGTGTTTTGGATGTGGAGACCCTAAGAAATGGAAAGGTTTAGTTGGAACAAACAAAAATATCCCATTCTTATGGTCACACAAAGCAAAGAAAACCTTGCTGAATAAGCTTTTTTTAAAAAAAATAGAGTACTATAAACAGGTTTTTGAACTCAATATGCAGTTAAATAAAGTAGTAAACAATCTGAAATTGTTCTTGTTAGCAATATAAATGTAATCTGTAAAAAAAGTATTCTATGCTCCTATTCACTTCAAAGAAAGGACCTAGAACAGAATTGACTTTTCAGTCTTTTTTTTTTCTTTTTTGATAGCTTACATTTTCACTAAATAAAATATTATCTTCACACACACTCACTCTCCCTAGGAAAATAAAGACACTTCTTTGGAATCAAGGGTATTTGATATTCAGCATTATCTTTATTGTCATTCTATATAAAGTTTACATAATTCACCATAAAAAGGTGGAAAGATATACAAGAGAAAAAAAAACAATTTTATGCTTTATGTTATCAGTTTATATATTTCATCCATTTTATATCTCTTCTTCAGGCTCTTATGAGTCCCTCCTTCTTGCTTTTTGCACAATAAAATTGTAAGCTGTAAGCCTCTCTTGAACGGAATGTGCAGTAAAGATGCAATAAATTCACGTTAACAAAACCCAGTATGTCTGAGGAGACAAGTCAAGGTCCAGAACTTGGAGATGAGTGTTTACTATACATGCCTTTGCACAGTGTGGATGTAACACTCAGCAACACTTAAAAGAAATCATTTCTCATTCAAAATTCATTATATTGTAACTACAGATTTAGCAACATACTGGCAGTTTCTATTGATTAACTCAGGGATATTGTGGAAACTTGAAGCATACTGAAAGTGCCTTTAAAAGGAAATACTGATTTTATCTGGGGAAGGTGGCACACAAGCCTGCTAAAAAGAGGTGAGCAGTGTAATTCTCTATAGCAGTAACAGCAGATGAGCTGGAAGTTATCCTTGTGTATGTGCTCTTCTATGTAAAAACCACTTGTGCTTCAAAACCAGCTTTTTCCTTTATAGCAAGTTACAATGATAATGTTTGTAATTTGTATTGATGGAGGTTAAAAAGACAGAGATACATATTTTCGACTGAACTAGAATCTGAGGGGAGCCCCATAAAACCAAGAACTGGTGAGAGCACATTGTCTGATACTTCTGATACCTACTACTTGCTGAGTCTTTAAAATATATGGATTTAGCAAAAACTTGTGACTTGCTGCACTTCAAGGCACAAAAATCTTGTCAAATATATCAACTACATTTGATGTCTTGTAAAATAAATTAATATATTTGGACAAATTTTAATATTATTCCATCAAAAACAAGCTTATCCAGAAACGTTTTGAATATCTCATAATTGGAAGTGGCCAAGGTCATATTGGATGGAACTTTGTGGAACCTGATCTACAGAAAAATTTACCTGTCCATAGGAGGTGGATTGGATCAGATGAGCTTAAAATGTCCCTTTTTTATTTTTTTAAACCAAAACAATCCTGTGATTTTGTATTTCTTTTCTGCAACTTACCTTGTAAATTTTTTTTTTCCTATCTTATTATATAGTTTGACTTAGAAATAGATTTTCTTGAGATTACTTAAAAGCAAGAAAGTTGAGAATCATTTTACAGAATTGAGCCACCATGACTGATGATTTATTCACATAATATATTGCAATATCAATCTTTGCTTTTGTTACACAGCTGGAGTTTCTGTAATTTATAAGAAAAAGGTACCATTTAATTTATTGAGAACATGCACATGAAATTCAGATGGTGAAGACATACTAGTGATGAGTACGTTCAAATGAACCACTATTATTATCATTGGTATTTCTGTCATTAATAAAATCACTGTTCCACATGGGGAGCAGTGGCAAGTGAATCGTCCACCTGTATGCTCTGCTATTAGTACTGCTGCTGTTACCTTCAGTTTTCTTATTTCATTGCTGTTTCTAGTAAAATGTTCTTATCTCAGCCTGTGATCTTTACCTTTTGTGCCTCGATTTCTCCCCTCCATTCCAACACAGGTGGAGGAGAGTGAGAAAGAAACATATGGTCTGAGGTGTTTCAGTGGGAATACTAGATTGGAGAGCACCATTTCTAAACCATGACACATATATATAGAGAGAGATTTGTGTATGCAAATATACCAACAAAGGTGAAAACAAAAGCTTAAAAATTAGATGAATCACTAGAGACAAATTACCCTATTTCAAAAAGATTCTTCAGTTGTTTCCATTTACAAAATGTTAACATGAATTTTCTTTTTTTTAAACAAGCACAGCTTTAAAACTTTAAGATAAGCGCTCAATTTCTTTGGCCTGTCTGGTATTATTTAACTAGATTTCCCCCTCCACCTACTGTCTTCTTAATGTGATTTGGTAATTTCATATCTCTGGAATGTCAGCAAGAGTAATAAAATAGCAATTTTCGAACATGTTAAAAGCCAATCTTAATGGTACTGTTCTTTTGAAGCTATTAAAGTCAGTACTCACAGCAAGTCCTCACACTAGACAGCTCTGAAACTTCAATGCATAAAAAGAGTAGTTGTTTGGGCTCAGGGGACATGCTATAAAATGAGGTGCCAAATCAGAAGTTACAGATTAATGTCACCTCAATGCAGATTATGCAATTCACCTTTTTGCACTCCTCTCAAAAATGTCCTCCCCATTACTAGTCTTCACGTCACCTTGATTTTTTTTGTAGCACAGCTCTTATATTTTGTGATTTGAAGGTAAATATTACTGAAGGCAGAGAAAGCTTGCACAGTTCAGAGTTTTGGCAAAGACACACGTGCTGATTTCAGCTTTTGGATTTGCTTAAGTCATTTCCCAGTCTTGAAAGACTGATATCTCTTGGTTTGCTTTTTTTTTTTTTTTTTTTTTGTCCTGTTAGTATCCAGAAAGGAAAGTGAAATGATGGAGCAGGGGAAAAAACAAACAAAAAACAAACAAAAAAAAAAAACCCCAAACTACCAAACAAATAACAACAAAAAAAAATACCAGAAAAATAAGGCTATAATTAGGATCTTTCATCACTGAGAATCAGATGAGGAAAAAACTAATTCAAGAAATTAAGTTTGTTAATGTGTGTCACTCCTTCCTCCAATCTGGTATCTTCAGCTGAGTAGGATTACTAAGAAATATGCATTTTCTGCATAATTGGGTGAAATCTTATTTCTCTGAATTAAGAAAAAGGTATCCCTGAAAATAGATACTCTATCAGAACTATATTGTAATTTGCTTTTTATGGTCGCATGTAAAAAAGAATTGACATTTGAACAAAAGAATGCTGAAAGAAACTAGCTCCTGACCAAAGGCTGCAGCTTTAACCCAGTGGGCATTTTACATCACAGACATATTGCACTCTAGGAGGAGAACGGAGCAGGTTTTTGTCTTGCCACCATCGTGTCATCAATCATGCACAGCACCTCTGTTGTACACCCCTCAGAGCTGGTGCACCATTGTTTGTCCAGAGCTCAGTGTCTCTACCCTTGTTTCATAAACACATGGCCCTGGGTCAGCATCAAAAGATCAAAGAGCTAGAAGCCATGGCACAGACATAGCATTAATCTAACTGGTGTGTGCCTCAGGTGAGAGGGTCCCAGTTTAAATGAAGCTTAAAAGCAAGGGACAAGAGAGTCCCATCTTCCATCATTTTTCTCACATTGCTCTTCCCACCAACTCTTCTTGTGCAAGAAGTTATACTTCTAAAGGAAGGAGAAAGGGCACTTCATGCCCTGACAATGGTTGTTTGAGCTATATTGAGCTAGATAAGAATTATATCCTCATCAGGTCCTCTTTCCAGCAGGCCACCCACTACCAGGGTAAAGGAGAATATGCCACTTCATTATTTCACAGCCACTAGCTACCCAAGTATCAAATCTGTCCTCTTCAAATGGGGAGTTCATGCCTCTCTTCTAAAAAGAGTGATATCCTATTTATCATGTCACCAAATGTCCCAGAATCATCCTTAGTCGTGAAAAAATGTATATACTCATGACATATTTGCAGAGCCCGTTGCTTCTTTCCCCTGGCACTTGCCTATCTTCCCCAGCTCTCTGTGTTTCAGAGATTGTCCTGAGGTGCAAAATCCACTGCAGATTGTGGTCTTGGGTGCCACCTTTCTATGAGAAGGTAAGTAGTTTGGAAAAAAAAGAAATAATGGCATGGAACAATGGATATACTATAATCAGAGTGTCTATCACACTAAATCCTCCTGCCTAGATCTGAATGAGGTTGTTCATCTACTGTCCTGAGCAGATTTAATGTGCATGTCGTGGAAGACAGAAAAGTTATGAAATGTATTATATAATATTGTACCACAGAGATGCACCTAGCAATCATGTCCTATTTAATTTCTTTTCCTTTATTTCTTTTCTTTGTCTGGATGATGAACTGCTCATTAAAACTATTTTCTGCTATGCCAAATATTTTCTAAAGAAAGCATTATATCAAACAAGGAGTGACCTTAGAATGAAGTTGAAATTTTGAATAGATTTTCAAGGGTTTGAGAAGATGGGATGATGCAGATGAAAAAGGGGAAAGAGCAGGATCAGTAAAGCCATCACAGGCATTGGTTTGCTTATACTTTGTAGCCAAGTCTTCTGCTGGAAAGGTTACTGTTAAACTCCAAACAACAATTCCAACCAAGAAATTTTTTTTCTCACAGAAGATCCATTGTGTGGCATTCACACTATGTGCAGCAGTTTTGAAATTTCTGCTACAGCAGTTGGTTTCATGAAGTGAAAAGCATCCCCAGCTGTGCTTGTGGCTGGGTATGGATGAGAAAGGTTGGGTATGGTTTAGGAAAGGTTCTCACTTCAGGAGAGGCAAATGCAAATACCCAGATTGCTTTTTCTGTTTTTGATGGCCACACAGAATCTACAGGTCTGTATCAAGTACAGAATAAAGTCAGTTTTTCCTGCTGGCCATTGCCACTGCCCAACAGTGTGGGACCTACCCTGTGTGCAGCTCAGAGATCAGATCACAGGCTGTTCTACTTTTGAAATTTGTTTCTTGCTCCAAAGTCTACATCTGGTGATGTCATCTACTGCCAAAGACAGCACAAGTGGCACAAGTATGCACAAGACACCTGCACTCAGCTTTTTACTGTCCGGAGACTGATATGGTCCAATTTACCTTTTGTGTCTTTTGTGTCTTGTGTGTTACACTATCTTGTGTCAGTGGCCAAGACTCTGAAAGCTCAACCTGGCCAATAAATCTGAAATATTGGCACTAACCATAAAAGCTAGTAAAACACCAAATCCGGGTGATTGCTCTCCATCTATATGTTACATCCACGATATTATTTATAATTGTGATATATACAACAAGCAACCTTTGAACCATGTCTTTTCTTGATGACATAGACATAGGAAACTTTTAGTCCAAGTTTAAGTTGGTACTGACCACTGGTGTAACCTATTGGAATTGTATAAACTTCCAAATTTTCAACAGGACCTTATTAATCCCCTCTGAGCTCCTGCCAGGGTGGCAAGCACAGTGCTAAAAATGTTTGGCATTTTCTCATGTGAAGTTTTATGTATAGAGATGAAGGTAAATGAAATGTCTCTCTGCTGATTTGTAGCTGACAGAAAGTTATGAAGGAAAGATATAGGAAAAGTGAGCTGAAGCTAGAGCTGGCAGCGTTTTGTCTGTAGTGCATGGAAGAGTAGGATCCAAACAAGCAGCAGCTTTAACAGTGATATGACAGGGTGGCAACACCAGACTGAGCTAAGAGGGCAGACCAGTATGTAGACTAGTGTAATAGGATGTCATAACACACCTATAATAGTATTTATATCTTCATTATGTCATGAAATAGGAAAATGTATGATGACTTTTCACACTGTGCTGTTTCTGGGCAGCAATTCCAAACTAGCTTCTAATAATCGATATTCTGAAGAGAAAAATCTTCTGAACTTAAATTTGATGAAGACATGCAACTGAGAAGTCAGCAGGATTCTCTTTGCACGTACTTTCTACAATGAATGAGTTGCAATAATGTGTGTATACAGGAGCGTCAGTTTTCAACAATAGGAGAAAATTTAGTTGATTTAATTTTTTAAAACAAATTTTAATTTATTTCTTAAATTTCATTTAAAAAAAAAGTAAATACACTTCTGCACTACTTTCTATTTATTGACACATTTCATCCAGAAGATTAAATAAACTTTACATAATCAAAATTTGGAAATGCATATGCACGAGACAACCAATTAAACTGACAGGAGTAATAAAATGGACAATAGATATGTTTGTAAGTATACTTTATTAAATAGATCCCCACTAATAGAGACAATTTTTCTTTCTTATTTTAATTGGTTTTTTGAAGTTTTGAAATGTATGAGTTTAAATAAATCTTACTCTTTTCAAGTAATGCAATTTCAATGAAGCTAAATATAAAAGAAGTTATATAAAATAAATATCAATTATTTTAGGACAGCAGGACAGCTATGAAAAGAAGGTCTTATTAGATGATGTAAAAAACAGTCTTTCTCTGAGTTCAATTTGCAATTACATTTCCTTTTCTTGTTCTGTTTTTTTTTTATTTTTTTTTTTTACTTTTCTGTTGTCCTTGGCTGCAGATGGATTTTTATAAGACTTTCAACTGATATACAAAGTCAATAAGCCACTCTTTATATGAACCAAAATGCTCCATTCTCTAGCCCAGGTGTTTAGAAATAAGTGACAGTGTACATTTTGAACTGTAACTCATAATTTTGTATAAATACTGGTTGATACTAATAGCATATTCAACTTTCTCTTACAACCTCTTTTATTTTCTTCAGCAGATCGATAGACAAGCCTATACATCTGTAGCAACATAAGCTTTGTCTTGTCCTAAAAATTCTACTTGCTTTAGTGCCATATCTTGTGAACTGCATGCAGAGATAATGCCTATGGAGGGTTGAAAAGGAGAAGAAAAGGAGGATGTACCAAATCTACCTTATAGCTTAGTATTTTAACAGAGTTATCTTACAGCAGAGAAAAGGTTAATAAATTGATTTCAAATATCTTACACCCAAACGCTTCTTCCTTTTCTTGTAAGTTTATCTCCTCTCTCATTTTAGTGGTGAGAGCAGAAACATTATGCCACAGAGAGGTGTTGGGTACTCCATCCATGGAAATATTCAAGGTCAGGCCAGATAGGGCCCTGAACAACCTGATCCAGTTGAAGTTGTCCCTGCTCATTTTAACACTTTAGGCTTTGGCTTAATGACCTTTAAAAAGTCACTTACAACTCAAACTGTTGTATGATTCTATTTATTCAGCAGAAACACAGTTTCTGGCCTTTTGTCATATTTGAGTGTGGTGATTTTTCCACAATCGCTTCTTTATGTAGAAGAATATGGATAAATTTTAGTAAACTAGGGTAACCTCGTTGAATCTGTGTGTCTTCCAAATTCAAGAGTTAAAAAATATGAGGCAACTCCACATCCAGTGAGAGATTTCAACAAGTAGAGTCTGCTAGATGTGGAAGTCTTAACCGCCCCTTACATGCCACTGCTGTGACCCCATAAGCCCATTCATAGCAACTGCCTATGTGAACATTTGCATTGCTTAAAGTCTGCTGTTTATTCCTTTGAACCACACTGGTTGCCTGCCTGGGATCACATTAAACTCAGCTAAGCATAATATGCGAAGAGAAAGTGACCCTGAAAGATCCCTTTCAAGTGCCCCTCCCTTCTCTGCTTCATTTTAATGTGGCTGCCATATGGTTCAGGGACCATTATAAGCCCTGTGTTTATCTAGTCCTGCTGTAAATGTTTCATTTCTCCCAGGAAGATAAAAACCTGTTCCCTTACATTAAATGAAAAATTACCTTTTTTGATCATAAATACCTAGCTCAAAGAATTGTGCTGGATTCAGCTGGGCTAGAGTTAATTTTCTTCACACTGGCTGGAATGGGGCTATGGGGTTTTGGATCTGTGCTGAACACAGGGTTGGTAATATAGAGGTGTTTTGTTCTTGCTGAGCAGGGCTTGCACAGAGTCAAAGCTTTTCCTGCTTCTCATATTGTCAGGTTGGCAAGGAAGTTGGTGATGCATGGGAGGCTGGGAGGAGACAGAGTCCTGACTGACCAAAGGGATATTCCAGATTATTTGATGTCATGCTCAGTGTATCAAGTGGGAGGGAGAAGGAGGAAGAAGGGGACATTTGGAATGATGGCGTTTGTCTTCCCAAGTCACCATTGCACGTGATGGGGTCCTGCTCTCCCAGAGATGGATGAAAACCTGCCTTCCATGGGAAGCAGTGAATTGATTTCTTGGTTTGCTTTGCTTGTGCATGCAGCTTTTGCTTTCCCTTAAAACTTTTAAATGGTCTTTATCTCAATGCAGGAATTTTCCAGCTTTTACTCTTCTAATTCTCTCCCCGATTTCTCTGCTGGTCGGGGTATGAGTGAATGGCAGAAGAGGCTCACCTGCTAGCTGTGGTTAAACGACAAGAATGAAGACAGCAGCAATCCAAATGAGATTTTTTTTTCTCTCTTTTGTTGCAGTGTGGGGCAAAACCACAATGAAAAGCTCTGTTAAATAAGTAACGTTACTATTTCCTATCAGTATGAAGCCACATTGATCAAATGCTCAGGTTCCAGAGCCAAAGGGGAAGTGGGAAGTTAGATTCTAAGAATGTTTTTTCTTTCTGTTGTGCTTGGATACATTTGGAGGGGACTTTTAGATTAAGTAATAAACACGTGCAAGTAACTTCTATCTGCAGAAGTGTTATGCTGTATTGTATGAATTTTTGGAAAACAAAGCTTTAGATCAAACAAGATACAAGAAAAGGGATTATGAAATTGCCATCTTTCAACTATTTGCTTTAATTTACATGCTCATTAACTATGTAATAAAATGGAAGGGCTTAATTACATCATTTATAAAAACATCACTGACTATTTAATTGTAATGATAGTTCTTCTAAAAATTTTTTGTGAACTTACAGTGACAAATACATGATAAGATTAAGTTGCTATACTTCCAGAAAGACAACATAAAATGTTGATATGTGGCAGTACTGAAATAACCTGGCTATTATCTATCTATGAAATAGATGAGAACTAACAGCATATCAAAGAAGGGAGTTAAATGATATTTTTCATTGCAAACACAGAATTGCCAAAATTATGCATTTTGTATGGATCATGAACCTTAAACTTTGCTGCTAAGTGAAAATTCTTTAAACTAACACTACTATAGTGGAATATAAACAGCTTTGTTAAAGGATATATATATACTATAAGTATGTAGGCCATATAAATAACTCTTTGAAACAGGTCTGTAGACCTATGTTTCTTATTGTACCATCTCCAGGTTTTGAGATGCTTTTTTTATGCAGCCATTTGCAATGGATTTGAAAGGCATATTCAGAAAATAAATTATGCCTACACTTTAGTTTTCCTAATGTGACACCTGGAGTACTATGTCTAATTTGGTATACAACGGTTTAGGACTATATAAAAAGAGACTAAAACCAAATAAGAATTACTAAAATAAATTTGATTTATTTCTGATAAATTAAAAGATGAGGAAGGGAATGATAACAATAGTCAACAGCTTGAGAATCAATTGGAAACTCAGAGGATCTGATAGAAAAGCTGTGTCACACAGGATAAATAATGAAAGAGGAGGAAAATGTAGGTTCATGATACAAATGTGAATGTCAATGTGTTGGCAGTGGTATGGCTACAGGGTGACCTCCATGAGAAGAGACCAGGAAGTGCCCTGTGACAGACACTGCTCCCATCAACCCACTGCAGCAGAGCGTATCTGCTCTGAACAACATTTGTGTGTGTGAAATACATGTCCTACAAAGTCTTACCGGAATTTTGGAACGAACCAGTCAGGATGTGTTATGTAGCACTCACACATATCTATGCTTCATTGATAGATCATGTGCCTCACAAAGTACTCTTGCAGCCATAGTCTATGTCTGTGTGTATGAATATAGCGGGTTCAGAGAGGAAGGGAAAACCGAAATGGAAAAATGGGGATGTCACTGCAATCTTCCACTTTGGGAGAAAGTGAGTTTGGGTTGCACTGTGAGAGCACCCTTGCCTTGATTAAAAGCTGAGAAACTGCACACAGTGAGCCATGATGGTGCAAACAGGGGGTTTTGTTGGCAGGCTCTGTAGACATCTGGCTATGAACTCCCCAGAAACTGGAAGGAACGTTGTTAGGCAGATATCCTCCAGCCTGCAGAAGAAGAGGACAGATGTATGTCAAGCTACTGCACAGACCAGGTCTGACAGTCCCATGTCTGTCTGAGTGCTATTTGTTGATCAATCCCCTTGACAGCAAACTCTAGTCCCTGCTCTTGGCACTTGTCTTTGCAGCTGATCTTAGACACAGCTTAATATAGGCACATACTTTCCTCCGTGTGTGTCCTTGCTGATTGTCAGCTGCTGAACCATTATGCGCTATTTAAAAAAAAAAGTAATGAGCTTTTTCTTTCCCACCTGAGGCCCTTGTCTCAGAAGCTGGTGATTTATTTTCTTAGCCATTGGTAATTTTTTCATGATGCCTCACATATCATCTGTTTTGCAATGCTGTTTATTTTTAGATTGAAAAGAAATCGTCTTGCATATTTTAATACCTTGGCTTGCATCTATATTGTTGATAACTATTCCAGAAACATGTCCTTCTTCTATCTGATTTGCTTTCTTCAAAGGAACTTCAATTATGACTGGATTCTTCAGAGACATTTTGAGGGCAATATTTTTAAAATCTATTTTGGGGTCATTATGCTTCAGCACTTCTCTATTCAGCAGTAATATATTTTATTAATTGATCCAGACAATTTCTTTTTCTCCTATCTCTATGGAGCTGCATTCAGCATCTATTACACTGACTGCATCAACTAAACATGGGCAGCAGTGCTGTGGTGGTGATCCAGCACAGGCCCTTGTGGCAAACTGCTGTAGACCATTTTAAGACTGCTGCTCTTAGATAAAGATAGCAAGCACATGCCAGCTCTTCAGCAGTCCTTTACTTTTTAATAATGTATGCAGATGCTTCAGCTGTGCAAATCTCTGGCTTTTATCTGACTGCAGAGACAGGAGGATTCCATTCTCCTGGATCTATACAATAAACAAATATATGATCTTACTTGGATAAGCCTCTTTTTTAGTGTGTGGTCTTTTTCTGAATTTAACTTTTCTTTTCTTTCAAATATTTAAAATTTCTGACCACAAGTGACCTTCTATTTACTGGTTTCACGGTATATTAATGCAAAAGTACATTTGCATTTCTCTTAGCAGGAATTGTTACTCCAAATATTAATTATTTTCTTAGATATAGCTCATGCACCACTTACAGTGGTATTAAGTGCATGTAGTTTAAGGTGATTTAAATTATTAAGTCACTACACTTTCAGAAAAATATTTCCTTTTTCTGTTTAGTATATGGCACCTGCAACTGTCTATAGGAAATTCTGTAAATCTGTTAGGATAGAAATCTGAAAGGAGTAGAAATATGCATAATGATTGAAGAATAAACAAAGTTTTTGCCCAGAAGGTGCTAAAGTGTAAATTATATGCAACAACAGATATGCAATACAGAATATTCATATTTATGCATAGATTTTGCCGCCTTTATTTCCTAGTTAGTATAAAAAACCCTCATAACTTAGTTAGTATAAAAAAATTCTTTCACATTTTATTGTGCTAATTTTATTACTGTAGTTGAGTTACCCCTTTGTACTGACCTAAGTGGAAACATGATCAGTCATTAATTTTACCAGTTGAATTTTGGTCATTAAGAAGCAGGAGAGAAAAGAAATGTAAGATGTTATTTAAAATTTGAAAAAAAAGCCTATGGAACTAGTAATTAAGTACTACTTAATCTTCTACTTTTTTGGCTATTTATATTTTACCTTGGATCTTATTATTAATAAAATCAATCTGTCTGCAGATTGGGATAAGGAATCAATGAAAAATAAGGAACTAATTTTATATTAAAAATAAAAATCCCAGAGATATCTGCAAATATTTTTATATTTTTATACCATAATTTAACATTTATTACTTCAGGGTGAAAAATATCATGGGATACATGGGTTACATCGGGTAATAAAAAAAGTTGATCAAGCTTATACGGAAAGAAAAAGTGAGTGAAGGTAGTAGAAACCAATAGAAAAAAACCCTCTGCATGGTCATTCAGAGGACAGCAAAGAAAAAAAGAAGAGAACACTTAGAAATAGAGCAGACCCTTATTACAGACAGAAGCTAAAGTGCTAATAGTGCTGCATATTAATATTTCAGGACAGAAATATCATTCCGCTGTTTTTTGTTGGTTTTTTTAAATTTTATTTTGTTTTTTTTTTGTTCCTTTTGTTTCTACTTTTAGTCATATGAAGATTATTATTATTAGTAATGCTCTAGTTAAGTAAGACAACTTCAAATACCTACCAGAGGTACAGTTTAACTCATCAAGCCTGTGCCTAACTTGCACTGGTTATTGATGCAGAGCACAGTCACTCCAAACTAGCTGTATTTACTGTTTGTTTAATGCAACTCTTCCAGAACATGCAAAGTGATTTTCTCAATCTAATCTTGGGATGAAGAAGACAACCTATCATACTCAAAACCTGAGAATGAATGTATCCTGTTTACAGAATGTTAACAGTCTGAGAACTCACAGCAGTGGCCAGAAATAGAATTCAAGATAGAAAAATTTAAAAATGCAATATAATAAAGCATGGTATCATAATTAATGATAATCAACATGGGGTTTCTAAGGAATTCAGCAGTTCTGATTTCATGTTGTACTGGGTTGCAAGTTTAAATTATGAAAATAGTTGATTTTACTATAATTTTGGAACTCAATTTAGTACAGAGGTTTTTCTTTTCTAAACTTATGTTACAGTAGGACTAGAACATGCATACAACTGAAACAATAGAGGCTGTCTGAGGAGGAAAATAAGGGCAGAAAGACAGCCAACATAATACAAATATCCAAGTCAGACAAACTGGATTGTTACATAACTGAAGCAAGATCACGTAACTCAAAGGTGAAATCCAGTAAATACATTTCTTATGACAATCTGTATCCTAGGAAGAAGTCACCTTGAATAGATTTTGTGCTCTGTTTGGCAAAACCTAGGCCATACAGTAACTAAAATGTGCCAATACAAATTTTGTGGAAATCATGGAGGTTCTGAGTGAGACTGATTTAATTCTGTGTAGAGAATTTTATGAAAGGTAGAAATGTCTGGTTATGAAATATCTTATTTTGACTCTCAGGTTTTTAAAGGACGGTGAAAACTTTCAGATGATCAGGAAGAAATTTAAAAGTTCTAGTGAAAATTTCTTGCAATTAAGTACTGCAAAGGAATGGTCTGATCAACAAACAAAGATTTTAGTTGATCAGACAGTAAATTTACATAACTGGAAAAAATTTGTGAAACATAGTTACCTGCAGCTGGAAAATAACCCCACAGAAATTCACATGCATGCAAAAAAATTGCATTGCACATAAGGATTAAAAGTGCTATCATATGTTACCAACTGCAACAATAATTTTTCTTCTTTTATCCTCTAAACACAGTATGTTTTAAATACAATAGATTATGCTTAAAACAAAGGCAATTTCTTTCTCAATTCTTATTTTATGTGTTATGAATCTTTTCTAAGTTTCATAGAAGCTTTCATGCAGCGCAGAATTCCTAGCACTAGTCCTCAGGAATAAAATTTCTACAGAAAGTGTAATATATAGCATGGACCACTATATCTCTGCAAGCTGATATCTGTTCTTAGTTGCAGTCTTTAGATCAGACTTTAGTTTAAACAAGCCCAAGAAGCTAAATAGCACTTTTAAAGAATAAACAACACAGTGGCATTAAATAATCAGGAGTGAAGTGTGCAGATAAAGAAAAGTCAGAAATCAGGACTAAATTTACTCTTCATTAAAGACTGAAGTAAGAGATGTAGTAGGAAATTGTTAAAGTTCCCTTGATTAGCTATAAAATAAAAAGTATAAATTTACTCTAGCTTTTTTATGTCAGTCTTAAAACTAAAAACCTGAATTTAAAAATACTGCTATATCTGCCTAGAGGTTTTTAGAAGAAAAATACAAAATAATGAAAAATGTCAGATGAGGATTACAATATGTTAGTAAAGTCTCACCCTATTCTTAATATCAGTAGATTTTTCAATTATAATTGCTTTTAATTTTTTTTAAGCAGATCATTTGACATTCACACTAGCTTTAGTTTATTCAACTGACAGAGCGTAAGAAAAATAGGTAAAACAGGATGCAGAAAATGTAATTTTTCCCTTATGACACCTAATATAGCTTTTGAAAGGCCCGTAGATGAAACAAGTTCTAATATATAGTAGGGGAAGCCTTTGAGCAGGATCATGGCTTTCCTGTCCTTATCATATCATTCCACAGCCTCCTCCAGTAAATGAGCAGGAAGAAAAATACTTCTCTGCAGATCAGAGAAACTTTGCAAAACTGTTTTTTTTTTTTAATGGACTGTCATGAATAAGTTGGATACAATAATGAAATTATTAATTTTTTTAAAGAATATTAAAACAGAATAAAAATTAAGGATGAGAGAGATATAAAATCATTCTTTTGGAATTTCTTCAATCTTCAGAGAAGGTAGACAGCATCTTCAGGAAGTTTCATGGAAGTGTTCAAAAATTCATTATTTTTTAGCATCATAAAGTCGTTGGACAAACCTGAAAAATATATAAAAAAATGCAGACATATTTCAGAGAAACAAATGTAGCCAGATCTTAAACATCCTTTCCTTGTTTTGAAATAAAGAACATAAGAATTTATGAGAATTAAGTTAATTCCTGATTCTATCTGCAGTGTATTAGTATTAAAAAATTAATAATGACTTCGTTTCTTCCTATATCAATAGATCTACTTTTGGTCACCAAAACAAGAGAGAGGAAAAAAGTAATCTAGCAATGAGGGTGAAAGTGAAAGTCTGGTTGAGGTCAAGTAATGGACAAAGAACTAGACAAATCCTTATATATCTGTCTATTCTTCACCTAAACAATAAAAAAATTGTACTCGAGAAAAGGGGCATTTGTAACTCGATGTTCTTTAAGGTTCCATTGAACCCAAACTCTTCTCCAATTCCCTAAGTCTTGTAGTTCTTTTCAGGCACAGCTTAATGGAAAGATCTATGCCAATTGTCATCTCAGCTTTTAGTACTGTTTTGAATAGTTAACATATTGAATTTAGTTTGTATGGAAATGCAAAAGCATATTTTTTAGTATGATGATATCAAATGTGTTAAACCACAAAATGTTGAAAAAAAAGACATTTTTCAAATAACATTAAAAAATTTAAAATGGTTTATTTATATATATGGTAAATAATTTATATACATATGCATATGTAAATGTTATGAAATATAAGAAAATGTTATTATTTTTTCTCTAAAAATGTCAATGGCACTGATGTTACAACAAATATAGTTTCCTCTCAGTCCTTTTATCTTCAAATTTTTATTTTGATTATATTTATTTGCCTATTCAGATTCCTACTTTTCTTAATTGCAAATAACGAATCAAAATCTCTCCTACAGAATTCTGATAAAATAGCCTCTTACAATCCTTGAAAGATATTCAACAAGCAGAATAAAATAATAGCAAAAACCTGTGAATATTCTTTTGTACTTTCCTAAATATGAGAATGAATTCATAGTTTATCACCTATTTTAAAGAAGCTAAGAGAACTTTGTCCATTGTTGGAATGACTACAATGTGTTAAATTCACATGAAAGGGGGCAAACAATAGGTCAGATCTCTTGGAACGTTGAGAAAGCAATTAATTCTATAAAAAAGAAGGAAACACCAACTTTCACTTCATTAGACACTACCCAAGAGGGTCAGTCACTGACAGATAATATAGAGAATGAATAATAAGAGAAGGATTTATTTTAATGAAGATATTTTTTCAGGTTAAAGAAAGTTAATATCAGATGCAAAATTGAACAGCTCTTTTATGCTTCTTGAAATAAAGTGGATTAAAATGAAATCTCAGGATCTAAATGTAAAATAACTCTAATTTTATAAAATACCAGAGACCACTCAATACCTTTTCTAAGGATAGAGGATAAGACTTGGAAAAATAGATGGCTTGGAAATCCATGCTCTCTGCCCTTCCAAACTACATTAATTTCCCTAGGTTCAGAGACTAGCAAAACATGATAATCTCCATTCAAGTTTGTCAGATGCTGTTCACTCTACTCCTCAGTTTCTGTGAAGTCCATCCACGCAAAGCTGATGACTGATTTTTCCCCTTCCAAGAACAGGGGTGTGCAGGAGAGTATAAAACATCCAGCTAAGTGCTTATTTGAACTGACTAATAAAACCTCTGTTTAACACTAAAACCTCTCTTAAATTGTGTAACCTGGGAAAGAATATTGTGTGTGTAGTACTTCTCAGCAAGCAGAAATTTTATTTCACAACAATTGCATTTTCTGTCTAGATGGAGCTGACACAACCAGCCCGGTAGCAGCGGTCAGGGGACTCCTCCTGGCTGTGGGGAGGTGAAGTTGCAGTCCTTTCTTACCAGTTTCCTGAGGGTTCCCACATCTTGGGACCGTACTTTAACCACCAGGATACTTTAGATTGATACTGGCACCTCCCAAAACCAGATGGGGCTTTTGATTTTCTACCACAACTTCTTTGCTGGCTTGGACTAAAGCAATAAAACCACAGCAGGGTGTGGAGACAAATGAGAGGACCTCCTCCAATACAGGATACCTGTGTACCTATAAATCTCTCTTTTGCCTTCATAGTGTGACCAGCACTGCATCTTGATGTCTTGGTACCATATCAGCTGTCAGATGGACCACAAATTTTCAGCTTCCTCCAGGGAAAACTTCAAAGGAACATGGATAGTTTACTTTAAAGAGAATGAAACCAAACTGAGTGAAATGATCCCAGTGCTGCTGAGTAGAAATTATGACATATGAAAGCTATAGCTAGAGTTCTAATTTTCAGTGGGACTTGGAAGAAGAGCAGACTACGAAATAATTTTCTAGTTATTAATCGTATTTTATTAATTAGGTTTCTCTTATCATTCAAATGGGCTATCTAGCTGCAGGAGATATTTGCCAGAACTGGATCTAAGAATAGTCTCCACTTAGCAACTGTGAACTCATAAATGCTCCACAGGAAATAAGAATGGTTATTTAAGATGTACACAGTGAGCAATGTGTGATTTACTGAATCCTATTCACGTGATCATGTTCATGAACATAAACACAACTGCAAAAGAGCCAAAAAATGGAGGGTAGAGCAGCAACATCATGGCTCAGGAGATTTACTATTGTAGTCCATATTCATTTATACTTTTGATCATTTGATTCTTCTGTTGGTAGGATTGTGCAATGAGACAACTGGTTTAGGACAGAAAAAAAAATCTTCCTTTTCAGTAAAAAACACAAAGACTTTTCACCTCTACAGCAACACAACACAAAAAAAACCAAACAAAGCAGCCTCACAATGTCTACAGAAAATGTAGAAAATTAAGCAATTGTAAGGAATAATGTGATTTATGTCAGAATATTTAATCCTAATACCCAGTTCTTCCATTTTTGCAAATAACGACCTGCTTTGTAACACAGAAATTATTTTTGTTCTGCAGTTCTAAAAGTTGATCTATTTCATTCATTCATAATGTGTAAGGTGGAATGGAGGCTGGAGACTTTCATTCTGTATGAAGTTGATTGCCTTTCCTTAGCAATGTTTTAAGCACACCCTTCCACTGGAATTGTTTTAACTGCCTCTGGGCTCTGCTATTACTTGATAACCCCTAGAAATATATGCACAGAGACCTCATCTGGCTTGTATGCTCAGGAGAAAGCACAAGAGAACTTGTACACAAAGAACAACCACAGCAATCTGCAGTCTTTTATTCTTCAATAATAATAAGGTTTCCCAACTGTTTCTCATTTATACATCCAAATAAAGCACAGTTTTCAAAGAAGTTCTTCAGTGAATGTTTCTTTTCTTAGTATGGGATTTTTAGGATGGTGGAGGCAAAGAGGAGGAAGAAAAAATGAAGGAAGGTTCATGAAATATTAGACAACTCAGAATATTCACATAACATATCTTCTACTGGAGGATGAATTTGATATCTAAATAATTGCCTGTAAGAAAAGGTGAATCCCATAGCTAGTAGATGGCATTTACAGGAGAGAAATATAGGTGCCTTTCCACGTACATTTGTGAATGCCTCTGTGTACTTTGAAGAGCAGAGCGCAAAGGAACTGCTTCACTGTTTCTGCTTTGACAAGAATTTCTACTTAACTGTCTTTTCTTGAGAAAAATATTGTGGAAATAGTTATATTTGCAGAAAAATCTGGAGTTATAATGAAGGAACGCACCCAACAGAAACCTTTCCATAAAACTACATTAACATAGTATCTCATTGAAGCATTGCATTGCATTATGTACTTAAATATTTTGATACTATAAAGCTGTTGAGATGATAAGGTTCATATGCTTGGACAAAAATCTCTGTCGGGGTGATACACAAGATTAATTTTAAATGCAAATTGTTGTATACATGAATAAAAATCTATTTTTTATTTCACAGATGGAATTATGTGGCTAACGCTTATAATATAGGAAAATAGTATCAGAAAATAAACAGTGTTTCATTCCATAACAAGCTATCATTGAAAGCTTCACAGGAAAGCTTTTATAAAAATTCTGTCTCAGGATGTGTATAACCTATGAATTAATTTTTAACTTCACATTAGTCCAATCCATGATCCAAGCCATTCCGTGGAAGGTGATTTCATAAAAAATGAAATAAATTTCCATGGAAAATTTCCACAAGTTTCTCAAAAAGGAATTAACATCAGAGTCAAGGAACATATCCTAATAATGCTAATTCCGCAATTAAAATAGAGCAAAATACTGGATTAAAACATAAAAAATGTTTGGCTTTACATGAGCTTTACTCAAAAATATCAAAGTTCCTTTGTGTTATCTTGGTGTTTGAATAGTCTCTTCTTCTGCATGGTCATTACTTGCATTTTACCTAGACAAGCCTTTTTTAAGAGGAAGATGGTGGCAGTTTTCCTGCAGAAGAATCTAACTCCCAACACTGTTTCTTAAAGTGCCAAATAGACTTTACGTTACACAGTGACATAAAACAAACTGTCAAAGCACTGTTTTCTCTAAAGAAAGATTTCTACCTACTAGAAGGCCTACAGTCTTGGAGAAAATTGATTGAGCAACACTCACAATAAAAATAGAAGTAAACCACTTTCAACTTCATTAATCAAGGACAAAAATGGACAATTTTGTTTCATCACCTCGATGTAGCTAGAGAAGATATGTCCTTTGCACTCGTCACTCACAGTTTCCTGTGAATAAAAACAGTGAAGGGACTAAGTACCATCATTTGAAGCAGGAGAGGCCATCATTTAGTCCTTTCATATGAAGAGGAACTCTGAGTTCTGTTCTACAGCAGTAGCTCTTTTAATTTCAAGCACTACACAATATTTCCTCATGTACAAAGTTATTTCCCTCTGAGGATGCCTTGGTTTTAATCTGTTTGCACAGAAAACTCCCCACATGAATAGTGTCCCTTGAATCTAATATTTTTCCCTGCCGTTCCCTGAAGTGTTAATCTTGCTGGTGTGTTCTTTCACAGTTAGGTGATCACATTTATATTACGTGATGCATTGTACAACTGTGCAATATTAGAGTGGCTTTATTACAGCCACAAATAGCCACTGGAGCTCACTGATCATTCCTCAGTTCTTTCTAGTTCAAATTACACTACATAAAACTGAAATATGTTTATGAACATTTCAATAGAAGATGGTTGCATTTTGTGTTGTAAATGGTGGAAGGCCCCTTAAAAGGCTGAAATGGATATAATGTACATTTTAGAATCCTAAAGGAAGGTGTCATAATATAGTAACATAATATTTAAACCACTTGCTGGGAAGTAAAAAACCTAAACTTTGAATTTAGGAGATTTTGTTATTTTATCATGGGCAATTTTATCCACCTTTCATGGGTTCAAATTTGACTTAAAATTTTGAACTCTTTTATTAATTTTTTTTTATTTAGGTGATAATACAAGCCATCTACAATGCTCATAGATGGTCCTTTTTTATACAAAGGGAATAATCATAAAGATATACAGTAACCAATATGCTACACAAGCTGCATTTGCAAGAATACTTCCTTTATTGCTCTTGTGGTGATTGTTTCCAAGAAGAATGGATCAATTAAATTGTCCTCACCCGTTGACCTGCAACTGTTCAAATACCATAAGAGAAGAGAGATCTTTGAAAAGTAAAGCAGTATTTCATTATTCCTGTGTAACATATTAATTAATCTATCAAAACAACTGGAAGAACATATACAAAATTAAAAAGCTTTCCAGGCTTTGTGAAGATACTGCTGTTTGAACATCCTGCAGAGCAATTTTTCTAGGTTCAGACAGTTTATGCTAAGCATTTGTCAAAATGCCTGGAAGTTTTAAGTTTTGAAAGACAAATCCATGATGACATCCAAGGAATGCATTACTTACAGGTTTAGAAGGCCAATCTTCCTCAAGACAGATGGTCACACTCCAGGCCTTTCTTCTGAACCTTGACTTTTCTACTGTATTGCAGTTGTATAAGAATGAATAAATTATTATCCTGTTCACTAGCTGCTGCAGACCTAGAGATAAATTTATAAAGACATGTTACCTTCATAAGAGACTAAACAGAAAAGCAAGGTACAATATGAGCACCTTTTTATGGAGACTAAATGATCAGAATTCTATTTAATCAGTTTTCTTCTGTAATTACTTTATCCACCATTTCTTTTCCACTAAAAATAAGGCACAAGTAAAAAAAAAATTCCTTTGTGAACTTCAGTGACATAAGATTGGCAGAGCCCGAGACGGCTCAGTACAGTATCACAGTTAGAGGAAGAAAATTTTATTTTACTAATTATGTTACAAAAACAATACTTAAAATACCTGTTTATGAAACACTGACTGTATCAGGTATATCAACATTTGCAACAGTTTGTGGAGTAACCTACAGAAAACTGAATGAGTTTGACAGTTCAATGGTAGAGCTACTTGAGCTGTACTTTTTCTGGGAAAGATCTGCATCGATCATTATTCTCTTCACATCTGTTGCTGTTCTCAGCAGTGAGACCTGATGACCCAGCAAGCTGCCTCCTTCAGATGCCTGGAAAATTAGCCATTGCTTCAGAACTTGCCCTTTAAATTTGGAGTGAGTAGACTTTATCTTACCACTAAGCTCATTGATTTAAAATGATGGATTTATGGTACTAGAGAATATAAAAGAACCAAAAGAGCTCTGTAATATTTGAGATCTAACTCTTAGGTTAGTCAGGATGTGAGATATTTAGAAGTCAGCTTCAGTTTCTAACAGAAATTCCTGAGAGACTTTCTAAACTGCCCATGATTTGGAGCATTTTTCCCTCTTTCTGGTATCTTTGCATTGGAATTCTATCATCAAAATATATCCTCCAACCCAGCTCATCCACAGTAGTTATTACTCAGACAGGTTGACAAAGTGAATAACAGACCCTCATAGAATCATCTGTCACCCTTTAAACTCCCTTTCCTTTTTTGACTCAGCTATCATTCCAACATACAGGACTACTACTTCCTGCTAGGAAAAAAAAAACCAAACAGGAAACAAAAAACAAACAAACAAAAAAACCCCAAAAACAAACAAACAACAAACAAAAAACCAAAAAACAACAACAAAAAAAACACACAAAAAAAACCAAACCAAAACATAATGAACTTTTCCATCCAGCTCAAAAAAGGAGTAAAATGAGCCTTTTCACTAATGGCATCAGGGAAATTCTCCCTCTCCTCTCCTCTCCTCTCCTCTCCTCTCCTCTCCTCTCCCCTCCTCTCCTCTCCTCTCCTCTCCACCTAAGCTTATGATTTATTTCATTTTCTATACAATCAGCAAAATACTGTTCTAGGTGTGAATGCCCTGTTTAGTACTTAACAATGAGTCAGTCTGACCTGAATTCTTTGACCATTATTACTTGACGAAAAGCCTTGGTTAAAAGCTATTTCGGAAGCTAATTTGGTTATGGAAGAACAGGATAGAGAGGGCTTAGAGGGTATATGAAGCAACCCACTCTGTCAGCTGCTTCTCCTGCCGCTTCAGCTTACAAAAAAATTGACAAAGAAGTAAACCTGAAACTTCTTTCCAATGTTGTACATAATGTTGCAATGTAGCTCCTATTTTCTTATTAAAAACAAAAACAAAAACAAACAAAAAAAATCCAAAAATCAAAAACAAACAAAAAAGAAATAAATTAAACTATTGTGTATCCTATTAAGGGGCTGACTTGAGATAATACTGGGTCATAATGGATGTTATTTGCAGTGCATTTCACATTTCTGGAAAATGAAGTACACATGAAACAATTGGTGAAGCAGGAGGCAGATGGGGATACAAAGGAATGGTAAAGGACAGAGAGACAGGAACCTCTCAAGTACTAAAGGACTTGTGTGACTGGGTGCAGTGAAGAACATCTCCTGCCCCTATGAACCTGCACTGATTCAGCCTGAACATCTGCTTTCTATTGTATAAATCAGAGCTTTTTCCCTTTGGTGGGCTTAAAGTAGCCCTTTGTGTCTTGGGACATTTATTAGAATAACTTAATTAAGGTGCTTAATTAACTATACCTCATGCTTATTGAGAGATGACTTTACTTTAATTCCAGTAATATTCTGAGGACTCACTACATTTTAACAACCTAAAAGAAGCAATCATGTTGAAATAGTCTCTCTTCCTTGCTAGAATACTAAGTCTGGTAGTAAATCATGTTTTTAAAATTATTTTAATTATTCACATTCTATAGATTTGGGATAGCAGATAATTCTTTCTCTAATGACATAAAAAGCATATTGACTTATTACATTATTATAACATCAGAACATGCTTCATATTATTTTATACTTTAAAATATTTACCCTGTTTAATATAAAAAAAAAATTGTTGTTTTTGTGTGACCGTATCATGACATTTATGTGACAGAGACAAGAAGAGACTGGTATGAGTTTTGCTTGAAAACCATTTCAGGTGCTTTCTTTAAATTAAAACGCAAGAAACATACAGACCTAAGTGAGTTTATGTAGAATATTAATTTAAGTGTCTCCCCTCTACCTCTTAGCTACATATAGAGGTACAGTAAGCATTTAATCCAGAAGGGTCCATACAGCATCAACTTTCCACTCTTTCCAAACAAAATAGTACTCTACAAAGTATTTGAGACTTACAGTAAGAGATCAATAGTGGCTTTTTATACATATATGTGTGTGTTCATGCATCATGGAAAGAGAGTATATGTTTATACCATAAATATTTCTATAATTATTTCTGATGTAGGCATTCCATACAGTTTGTAGAAGATTGCTTAGGCTAAATTCCAAAGTGTCCAGAGAAAGAACTTGGTGCGTATAAAAAATATAGTGTTTTAACTCTAATAATTGCACATAAAGGTCTGTGCTGGTTTCAGCAGCACAGTAGTAGTAAGGTAGTTAATTTTCTTCATGGTGGCTGGTGTGGGACTGTGTTTGGGATTTGTGCTGAACACAGAGCTGATAATACAGAGATGTTTTTGTAGTTGCTGAGCAGGGCTTACACAGAGCCAAGCCTTTTCTGCTTTTCGTGCTGCTTGCACTGGTGAGGAAATTTGGGGAGCATGGGAGGGTGGGAGAAGCCAAAGCTGGGACAGGTGGCACCAGCTGACCAGAGGGATATTCCAGACCATCTGACATCATTCCCAGTATATCAGGTGGGGGGAAGAAGGAGAAAGGAGGGACATTTGGAGTGATGATGTTTGTCTTCCTAAGTCACTGTGATGGGGCCCTGCTCTCCTGGAAAGGGTTGGACACCTCCCTGCCTGTGGGAAACAAGGATTAATTCCTTCTTTTGCTTTGTTTGTGTGAGAAACTTTTATTTCTCTTTTAAACTGTCTTTACCTCAACCCAAGAGTTTTGCTGCTTTTCCCCTTCCAGTTCTGTCACAAGCCAGTGGCTGTGATGGCCTTGGATGATGGCTGGGGTTAAATCACAACAAAGTCTCACAACATCATGGTAACTTCTTAGACTCTTAGATGATCCTGAACACTTCAATGTCAAGGCTTACAACACTTCTGAATGGACAAAAAGTTGTTGGAACTCCGCTGAAATTGCTGGGAAACTTATTGGAGAGGCATCTTTTAGCCCAGCTGGCAAAATACCTTTCTGATGAAAATGTAAAACCCTTTGACATTTTAGCAAGATGTAGTACTTTTTAAGAATTGCAACAGTATCTTAAAGGGAATTGGATTCATATTGAAAGGTACCCTTGATGACTTAAAATGGATTGGTTCTTATTCTGATTTACACACTCTAATAAAGCTGTCAGCATTTTGGCTTCCCTTTTTAGCAAAACTTCAAGGATCCCTGTGAACTGGTTTGAATTCATCTTGGACCTGGAGATTCTCTCTCAATCCCAGTAGAGGTAGTAGTCTGTGATTCATAACATGCACCAAGTTGGAGTCTCTTATTCCTATTTGGACTTGTGAGCTTACCTGAATAGTTTTCTTTCTTGTAAAATGCTATAAAAAGCCGCTTGATTTACTGAATTCCTGACAGGATTCCATGGTTAGTATTAGATTTCCTCTTTAAAACACAACTGAAGTTGTAAAATTGACTGAAGAAGAAGCTGGCTATTGTGAACAGAAATGCCTAACTCATGACGAGAGCATCGGGAAATACACCCCTGAAGCTCTCAGCATTTGTCTGAACTGTACTTTAAATAAGAGGGAGTGTGCCTTTTCTGTCATCTCTGCTTGGGACCCACTGGCTATTCATCTTGAAATCCATGCCAAAAATCCCAATGACTTCAACAAGAACCAGGCTGGCCCATATTTTATAAAAAATGGTGAAATGCATAGCAGAAAGTTGGCTAAATTCTCTATTCTTTGGTAAGGTAAAATTTCCACTAATGAAATGGTCATTCTTCCTGAAGACCAATAAATCCAAACAACAATAAATCTCAGCACTTTCAAAGTCTGAAATGTCTGTCTTCACCTTCATTTCTAGCTATTTCCAATGGATTGGGAGGACCTGAGACATGCAGTGATTTACTTCATTTTAGACACAGCATTTCTCCTTCCCTTAGAACTGTGACTAGACAATGTGACAGCATTGAAATGGCCTTTCTTCTTCCTATGGGCTTTGTTTTTTTAAAGATATAAAAAAGTAAGAGAATATACATCCTTTATTACAAAAATAATTACAGCTACATCAGTGAAAATGTAATTTTGCTAGCCCTGTGCTACCAGAATGTTAACACTACTCTAAAAAACGTGCAGATATCTACATCCATGTCTGAGTTTAACTGCTTGGAAAACTTTGGAATAAATATGAGGGTTCTCCCACCCCTCTAATATCATGATGTGAGAGCTGCCACAGTACAAGTTTTGTTTCAATACAAGACCTGCACTGTAAGCCTTTGGTGGCTGAAAGGTAAATTACATTCATGCAAAACAAAACTGATGAACTACTGAAAGCTGTAGCTGTTGAAATAAATTCCTGTGTGTTAAATTTATGGGAACTATGCAGCGTGTACACCACAGTACATTCACTTGCAGATTCAACTTTCAAACAACTTTCATTTCCACAATAAGTAGCAATATTGCAGAACAAGGTCCACCAGTGATGAGTATAAAGCCATAATTTTGTTGTTGGAAATATATACTAATGAGCATATATTAAACCTTGTGTGGATCAAGGAACGTTGCTTCTATATTTATTTTCATTTACTATTCATTACTGACATAGAAGTAATGGCAAGGCCTGAAGGCTTAGTTTAAGAGGTAGCTTACTGTACTAACACTCTTAACAGATTTCATCTTGCAGTTTTGGGCCTCCAGTGCCAAGATCTCCTCCAAGATTTCCTGGAGTCTCTTTGTCCTTTACTAATGTACTTGTTTCCTTTACAGCAGCAACTCCTGTTTATATTCTACATGATTCTGACTTATTACAGTGACCAGCTGCTGAGGAAGACAGAAAAAAAAAGGAGACCAAAGAATGTGTAATGTCTGTCCTTCTCTGCATTATAGAAAATTTTTGGTGTTTGGATTACAGACCAGGGAGATGGTTACTCTGTTTTCTGGAGGGTTTTGTTGAATTCTGGGTGACTGTCTCACATAAAATTTTTCAGTGTGATGCTAAAAATGTTTCTTATACTTCTCACATCAAATAATAGAAAAGACAGCAATTATTGGTCTTTCAGATCACATCCATTTAATACAGTTTTCTTGCATGACATCTCTTATTTCATGTTCTAAACCCAGTGAGTCCTTAAGAGCTTGCACACATAATAATAGTTGAGATATAATTGTTAAAATGCAGATACTTCTTACATGACATTCTGCACATTTGATTGAAAAAATATAGATTGCTGAACAGACAAGACAAATTTTAATCTAACCCATGTTACACAGAAGAAAGTTCTCCTTACCAATGGACACCCATTAAGTGAACACAATTGTGCTTAGTAGCACTGTCAGTCCACAAAAACAAAAAGGATTTTTATTTTGATTATTTTTAAAGTTTAATGACAAATCCTTTCCCTTCTTCACATTAAAAAATAAAGGCTGTGCTGGAATCCCATTAAGGGACTGCTTTAGAGCCTGGTTCTCTGAGGCACTTACATTGTTTAAATTTTAATTTCTAGTCTGAAATTTTTATTTAAAACAGTACTTACAAACAAAAAAAAAAGTTTCTCATAGTCTAGAGCCCCTACTCTTGCAAAAATCTTCTAAGCTTTTACCTGTCCCAGTGTATTCTTTGCCAAGTCCCAAAGGCATGTTTTCCCTTCCCCTGCCTCCCCTCGTCAGTGCTGCAGTGCTGTGGGAAAGCACTCTGCTTAATGCCTTCCCATGATATTTTGACAAGGAATAGAATATATGAAAAGACAGAAGACCACATTCACCTTTGGTGTAATGACATGGAAGGCAATTCAAATGGCAGTCAATGAGGCAACAGCACAGATAAATTCATTTAATGCAACATACTGGTTTAGGAAATTTCTGACATGGCCATAATGTTGAGAGAAGGGACTATAACCAGTACTTTGTTCTGTGAGTCTCCTCCTCTCTTGTGTTGTGAAGTAGGATTTTCTTTGTAATTAGAAATTATTTGTAGAGTAAATATGTATTCTGTGATTTATTCAGTGCAATTTTCTGCCCTGTACAAATCAATATTTGAGCTGTTTTGAGTAAAGAGATGCATCAGATGTTATAATTCTCTTTCCTAACCAGATAAAAAAAAAATCTCAGAATTAAGATGGTTTACATATGGGGCACTGTCCAGAGGATCCCATACTAGATTTCAGCATCTTGTGGTTACTGTCCTGTTTTTCATTTTGCAATAGAAACACTGTAAACAGATGTCTGTAACCAGACATGTCCCTTGCTCTCTGCTTGCACACCTCTTGCTTATTCCTAGTGCCCAGTGGGGTGCTGCTACTGAGAGAAATAGATCAAATACTTAAAAATCTTCCAAATGAAACATGAACCCATATTATTTCCCTCTGATCTTGCCCAGAAGATTCTCCAGGTTTAGAATTTTCAAAACCACCTTACTTAAGAAATAAACACTGTAATTTCTTAATTTCCCTAAAAGGTCTTGTTAATTCTTTTTTTCTTTGTCTTTGTCTTTTTCTTTGTTCAATCTCCTCTAGAGTTTTGATATATTTATGTTGTTTTCTGTTCTTATATGCAGAAGAAATTCTTTTCTGTGAGGGTGGTGAGATACTGGAACAAGTTTCCAAGGGAAGTTGTGGACACCCCATTCCATGATTCTGTCATTTTTGCAGGGAGTCTTTCGAGAAGCTGCAGTAAAAGAGAGAGATTCCTGTCCAACAGATACCCACATGGATGACTAACACTTCAAAAACAAACCCAAAAACCAAACCACCAACACAAAAAGCAATGCCTGGTTTAGAAACATCAGGTTAGATTTGAAGACTGCAGACAGCTTTCCTGCATATCTGTTATTCTATTCTGTGACTTTGCTGAATACAGCTGGGATAAGAATTATTAGTGCATTGGTCTTGTTCTTCAAGTTTAATGCAGTCTATATAGAGTACATTTGTGTAATTCTTAGAAAATAGATTATATTCCGCAGGCACTGTGCTATTCAGGAATAAAGCTGTAAGAAATACTGAAACATACAGTTATATAAATGTCAACAAGAGGGAAAATTTTCAATTTAATACAGTTATTCCCAGAGAAACCTGTTTGTCATTTCTTTTCTATGTTTTGAGGTCTGTTTAGTGGCTCAGCACAAACGTGTCACTGAATACTCAGAAGTTTTAATGCAGGAATATAGTCCCTTGTATTTATTCAAAGATCCTGAATGGATCAACAACAGCTATGTCCTTGCATTGAGCATTTGGAAGGTGCTTAGGATCAGTGGAATTGTCTGAGAATGGGTTGAGCACACAGACAAGCTATTGCTTTCATTCTGTTCACTGATGCATTATGACACCAAATATCCACCAAATATTTCCATCCCTTCCTCTCTGTAATGAAATACTTCCTAATAAATGGAATTATTTTGAAACTAGCCATTCATTGCTTCTGCTCTAAATCAAAACATGTCTATGATATAGCTCCAAATGCACAAAAGCTGTGGGATAAGCTGAAGATGATCCAGAAAAAGGATTTGACACAAAAGTTGACTTTAAAAATTGCTTGGAAGCAATGATGTGCCTTACTAGGATTCTTCTCACTCGTATCATGTCCTGGTATAAATGACAGCATCATCAATAATTCCATAATCACCACAATAGTTAGAATATCTCATCTGCCTCCTGCTGAAAAAAGTGTGATGCTAGGGGTTTAAATGGAATGCAAGAGAAATTTGTCCTTTTATCTTCTCCTTTCTTAACTTCTAGAAAAAAGGGCCACCAGAGGAAGCTGTTGAGAGTTAAGGGCCTTGTGCTGCACTAAACAATTCAAACAGCCTAGATTTGCCCAACGACTTTCCCATATGGGATAATATTTTCCCTCTCCCAGTATTTGTTCTCTCAAAGATGGGTACATAATAAAAACTGTATGGATTTTACTCTGTAATAAGTCTCTCAAAAAGAATCATGATAGATTTAACTGTTTTTAAAAAACACTGTTTGCCTGATGAGGTACAGTTCAACTATTCACTGATTTCTGGCAAGATATACCCTGAGTTAATATGTCATCCATACTGGGATGAAAGACATTGATAACTTAGAAATTGTGCTAATGCACAGCCAGTAATATAGAAAATCTGTTTGAAATTAATAGAAATACAAACAGATATAATATTACATCCTCTTGATATCTCAGGACTGTACTGTTGTATATTTTCAGCACATAAATTTTCTGAAAAAAATAATTTGTGGTACTCTGCTCTCCACTGACCTGTATCTTCTACTTCTGTTCACTCTAATTGGCACTTACAGGTCTGGGCCCTTAAAACTGGCACAAAAATGAATTAATGTGATGTGTTTTAAGCTTCTGGTCTTATCACGGTTTAATTACAAGAATAAATTAATTTTGAATATTTTTATACACTTAAAAAACCCTCTTACTTTAAGAACCAAAAAGGGGTGATCATTCCATTCTCATTACATCCCCAAAATTGCCATGAGAAATAAAATAATTAATATCTGTGCTTATTCTTTATCATTAGTCTTTGTCCTAAGAATGGATTAATGAGAATATTCAATGAAAGTCAGAACATCCTGGCATTCACTTCTGTGAAAACTCATCCTTGTGTCAAAGACTGTAATGAGGACTGAAAGAAGCATACAATTAATTCACAGCAACCTTAAGGTTGTAGTGAGAAAATAGTACATCATTCTAGACTTATGGCCAAGATCAACGAATAGGAGATTCTCCTATCTCAAGAAAGGAGAAAATGAAGAATGAATATGAGAAGACAGAAGAAAGGGCATTTTAAGCCTGAACTATAAAGCCTTTGTTTGATGGTGTGTTATTTCAAAATCCACATTAGCTTTTATTGACTACAGTTTTCACTCCATTCAGTTTATTTTCACTTCTCCTTCCCAGCTGTTCCTTCAGAACTAAGCCATTATCCAGCAAACTGATTCTCTTCACCTCTCCCAAGTAAGAGGCTGGCAAGAAACAAAAGATGAAACTTTTTGTATTCCACAAGAAATAAGAAATAAGAACACTATGAAACTAAATGGTCTTTAGAGGAACTTCCTTGATATCTATGGTTTTGAAGCAAACATAAACTACTTTTTCCCCATATGTATGTATTTAGGTATTCTTTGCTGCAGTGATTAAACCCTGTGGCACTGTTAGTGCCGTGGTGATGTTTGGTCAAAGGTTGGGCTCCATGATCTGGGAAGTCTGGGAAGCTTTTTCCAACGTTAATGATTCTGGGATTCTGTTAGGGCCGCTCATTTTCTAAAGTATTCTCAGCCACGAGGAGGAAGAGACACTGATTAGTTCAATGGTTTCCTCAGTCCCTGTGCTGTGTGGGTTGTGTCTGTTATTACTGACATTGTCCTCACAGTTGTGTGAGTGTTGCTGGCTTTGAATGACAGGTACTGATACGAAATAATATACAGTAGCAAGAAATCAAACGAGCACATCTCCTCAAAAAATGTTTAAAAATGGGTGCTTTGCTTTTGATTAATAATTAACACTGCTTAGTTTCTCTAAGCCTAAAGGAATTATTACAGCAGTGTGCCTGTTCCATTATACTTCAGGTAGTACTGGGTTTTTCATTATTAAGCCCTATATTTTTAGTTTGTTTGGTAATGTGGCTATAAAAATTGATTCCAGCCGAGAACTTGCCAAGAAAAGATCTCAGCTTACCAGAGACATTAAAAAAATTATTTTAATTTTTAAATAGTTCAGCTACTTGATAGTTAGCAGGGGGAATGAAAGCCTGGGATAGCTCTTCACAGAGAGAGCTAGTGATCAGAGCATGGCCATCTCTCTGAATGTTAGGCTTTATGCTGTTTATTTCCTGTCACAAAAAATGCTGCTGGAAGATAAGCAGAGAAAGTTGGGGTGAGGAGCATGACAAAGAAGAGACTTCATATCCCTAATGAATATCTGGTTCAGTATTAGAACAAAGCAATTTTTACTATAGTTCTTTACGGCTCCTGATATAGGGGTCAGAGCTCAATTTAAATTGAGAGACAAAAAAGTACTGGTTGGGGTTGGGGAGAAGAATTTTTATTTATGGACCCTCACTAAGAAATTTGGCATCCAGTAAGAAGACAAGAGGCAGTGAGCACAAACCAATATACAAAAAAATTGTAATTGAATATAAGAAAAAAATGCTCTGATTATGAAGGAGGTCAGACATTGACACAGGTAGTCTAGAGGGGTTGTGGAGTCTCTACTCTTGGAGAAATTTAAAGCCTGAGTAGGCACAGTCCTGACCAGCCTGCTGTAGCTGACCCTTCTTTGAGCAGGGGAGTTGGGGTAAAGAATCTGCAGAGGTGCTTTTCAACATCAGCTATTCTATGCTTCTCTGAATAATAACACTACTAGTAATGAATGGATCTGGAACAAGATAAAAATTTTGGTGCTTTCTCAGCCTTGCATTGCCTTCTGCATGCTGGAACACCCTGAGGGAGGATAGAGGTTGACAAACATCTCCATGGGTAGTTATGCCTCTAAAACTCATGGCTTGTTTTAACCCTCCTGTTTTCTGTGTGAGCTACTCAATTAATACAGAGTCACTTTTTAGTTTCAGATGGCATTGAAAATCCTTTGAAGGAAAACCCTTTACCTTGGTGGCTTTTTTTTTTCTTCTTTTTCATTCTCAATTATTTCTAGCAGGATCTATCATTGAAGGGAGAAGGAGGGTGCAAGGGGAGGCAAGCATTTCACAAAGTTACTGGTGAGGTAGTAGGGAGATTTTCTGCACTTTTCTTCCCAAAGGGCTACAGAGTACTAGAGGTTTAACAAACGAGATAGGACTGAGATTTTGAATCCTACTGCTAGAATTGTTCATGCTGAACGTTGCCCTGTTAATGGCTCAGATGCAGAACAGAGGCTAGCTGGGAGCTGAGTTTAATGCAAAGGGTTTAATGCAACCTTTACAGAAGTAGTGTTCTTCATGCTATTAACTGCAGAAGTTCATACTCTTTCACATCATTCCAGGGACCAAGGATCTGACATCACAGAGAGCCACCAATGGAAGCAAACAGCAGCTCCTGAAGAGCATTTTCTTTTCCCAGCATTAGAGACCTCCACAAAGACTACTTAGCCAGTGATGTTGGAGGGGCTTACATCTTCCCGTATTCTACCCAGAAAATTTACAAAAATCTCTGCCTTGACAGAAGCCTAACATGGGAACCTGAAGCAGAACCCAATTTGACATAAACATGAAAAAATGCTATTATGTTAGAGAAAATTAGGAAACCAAACTCTTCACTTAGGATACCATCAAGGAAAATGTGAAGTGATTAATTAATTGCCTCATTTAGGTTTATTCTTTGAAAACAGTCCTCTCTTTTTCTTCCCTTCTGAGCCTCTCTAGTGCAAAACCATGAGACTTTGAAAACTGCACCCCAGTCCTGTCAGGAATTAGCCAAAACCACAGCCCAAGGTGACCTTTGAAAACTGAAATTTCCTTAGACCACAATTGTACTGGTGAGTACATTTTGACACAACCTCTCTTTGATTTCTTCACTTACATTTTAAAAATAAGACTACTATAAAACCTAACTTCTTTCTCTTCCCCCCACTTCTCCTTTTTCAATTCTGGAGTAACATACGCAGAGACAGCAGTGTTCCAAGAAAGGTTTTGTGTGTGTGTGTATGTGCATTAAAATGATACATTTATTTAATGAAGACACCTTGGGGCTCAAACCTCGTCTTGAAATCATAGTATAAAAAATTAAATACATGTTTAATGTGTGTGAATGGTTACCACTGAAATCTGTGAAAGGAAACTGTGAAATATCAGCTGCACACATACCTAAGAAATCATTTTTTTAATTCCTGTGATGATACAGTGTCTTAGCACTATGACTCTGGTAAAAAAATAGTGAGGTTTGTAAGGGGTTTTAACAGAGAAATATTCAGAACAAGCTTCTCTTCATGGTTTTCCTTGCATGCATACATGGTTTGTTAAAGTGAGAACTGCTTCCTTGTGTCTTTGTGCAGTGTTTAACACAAAAAAAACACACACAAACTATTTGGGGGATCTTTGCACTACTTTGGAGCATATAAAATTGTAAACAGTAATTGACAATGCTAAAAGCAAGTTACATTTAGTAAGGTAGTCACAGAGAAAATCACAAAATTAAGTAAGGATTGTAAGATCTCATTGTATGCTCATATAGTTCTTGCAGGTACTTTGCCAGCTTGGAGAATTCAATTCAGATCACATTTAGGATCCAAGTTCTCTATGCAATGCAAGGGCTGAGTTAAGTACCAAAGAGAAAAATTCATAAAGAGGGTCATTCACTTGTGGGAATAAGGAGGGGAAAGTGGACCAAACTGGCCAGAGCAGTTAATGTAGAATAGCAAGCAAGGATCATGGCTTTAGTCCTGCCCCTGAACAGAAGTTCCTAACTCTATGGTTAGGTGCTGTGCCTGAAATAGAATTTTCTCAGAAAGGCAATAAGGGAACAGTGTTTATTCACATGCCTAGTCAATTTTGCAGAAGTTATTATTTATTAAAGTGAAGAGGAGCCTGGTTATTTTTTTTTCTACATCCTTGACTAAATGCCCTAAAGCAATGGGCAGCAGAGTCCCTGTCTGGTACTTGCTTTGGCTTTTGTGTTGTACAGTACATAGTATAAAACCACGTGTTCTTTTAGCTTGTTCTGTGCAGAACAAAACATGGATGGCAAAATATGGAATCTCACCTACACTGAGTAGGTTGATGATAAAACACCTTTCAGCTGCCATGCTACTTTCTGGGAGAGAAAGCTAAGCCCATCTGAGAGTAATTTTGGAATGTTGAGACGGTGTATTTGTCAAGGGAAAGACCTTTACCATAATTTCTTCCCTCCACAGTATCGTAGCAGATTCTTCTGTTGTATGTATATGGTTGATCTTCAATTGGAATGAAGAAGTCACTAATCCTAACAGAAATTAATTTGCAGCTTTACTGGCATTGAAATCTAAACTTTGTTTGGAAACAGAAACCTTTATTGAGCAGTACTTTGCAGCTAAGGAGCAGAACTCCACCTCTGTGACTTTCAGTAAACTGGAACACATTTAACTGTGTGCACCCAGACTCTCATCTCAAAGTCTGGCTCCAAGGAAGGAAATACACCTTTTGTGCAATCTGCTGCAGCCAAAGAAGTGATCTTACAACAGTGTTACCCATATGGATGCCATTCAACACTGTTCTGGTGCTACCATAGAAGTGAACACAAAGATGCAAAGATGTGCTCTGCAAAAAAAAAAAAAATAAAATAAAAATCTTGCGCATCCCTGCTCTATAAAGTGTCTTTGTGAGAGACGCTTTTTTTGGATGTAACAATAAATTCTATGAATGGGAGCTGTGAGTCTGCATGCATGTGTTAGTTTCACATAGTACTGAACACAAATATCTGTTCCAGAGCCCTCTGGGAACAGATTTATTAAACAAAAAGAATAACTCATTTTGTGGAAGGAAAAATATTGTCTACTGTCAATGTTATTACAAATAAAGCTTGAATTGTTTCTTTTCAGTTTTTATTTCAGTTTATTGCATTTCCTTCAGTTAGTGGCATTCTGGTGAACGTGATGAAAATCTTGCCTCCTGCAAGAGTACGTGTGTGAACCATAACCGAAATCCAGTTTTGTCAAAGTTTTTGGAAGTGTGAATGTTCATAGAACATTCAGAATAGTTTGGCACAGTCTCCAGTGTGAACACACATGAAAATACTAGTTAATACTATCAAAATGTGACATTTTGTTGTTTCTGTTTTCATTTATAGATCCTGCCTGTTCTGCAGCTGTTCCTCGTTACACAAGCTGACTAGAAACTGAAGAATAAACATGAGGAAGAAAAGAATAATAGTGCTATCTTAACCTGCTCTTTTGATTTTCCAAGTTCCATATATCAATCCTTTGCAGTAAATGTATGCCTGTCTAGTACAAATCCCATCCAAGGGCACTTCCAGGTAACATTAACAGCAGAGTGATGTTCCACACAGAAGTGAAAAAACACCAAGTGTCTGTTATTCCTGTCTGGTCTTATTTTTTGTTAAAACCAACCCAAAAACTTAATCTAAATATTTTCAAATCTACAAATACAATATTGCTGGAAGTAGGGAAAGGTGAGGTGATTGGCTTGGTCCGAAAGTGCTTAGTGGATAAAAAGTTTCTAATGAGAAGTTATTACATGCCAACTTATCTTGTTAAGTTTTTTGCACAGGATTTTAATGGGCAGAACTTCTCTCCTGTCTTATGTTGTGCTATAAAACACCAAAACTCTAGATGGTTAACAATTCTGTTAGCTGAGCTGTAAAAGTGTTGATCCTTTTTAGATTAAAAAAAAATTGAGAAATGTAAAAAAAAAAGTGTCAGTATTCCTAATGTCCCTCATAGTGCATTGGCATCCATTCCTCAGCCAGTAACTCCATGTTACCTGGATGGGAATCATCCTACTCTTCACATGCACCTGCTCAACACCCATACTACACAGAAATTATTAGATCCTTTCAAGCCAGCTATTGGAAAGTTTTGCATGGGAGCAGTTGTGGGAGGGATGAGATTGAGGAGGCATCTTGAATTGTTCAGCACAACCTGAAATAAGTGAGTCTGTGGTCTTTGGGACAATACCTGATTCAGTATTCTAAATGGCTAGATGGTGAATGATTTCTTTTTCCTCCGTTAAATTTGGGTCCTCTTGGACTCATTGAAATATTGGTTTATGAAATATTGAGCAAAACGCCTGCACCTTCACAGCTACCACATGAGCTTGGAGTGGGGCTCTCCAAGTGAGCTGTTTCTAAAAGGACACAGTTTTGGTTGTTAGTAAATCCGCTTCAAAACCACTATCAATGGCAATCAAAGAGCACTCAAATCAAACTGAAACCGATCGTAGCTTGTGGTTCTGAGATGTCCATTGCAATTCCAAGTACTGGATTGTTTGGTGGGTTTTTTTCATGCAGGGAGTGCCATGGTGAGTGATGTTTGAAAAGGCAATCTAGGGAGCATTTCACTGTGCTGTCTGTCTCAGTCTGTATGAGGCAGAATAAATTTTTTTCATTGGGCAAAATGTCTTGCTCAGGAAAGAGACACTGAAACTTTAGAATTCCTATTCTCCTGTTTTGGAAATATAACATTAATCTGTGGACTCCAAAACTGTTGGATTGGTGGAGTGTCAAATCCTTTCATTCTGGGAAAAAGAAAAATAGGCGTGATTAATAACTCTAGCAGCAGTACCTAGAGATACAACTGGGAGAGAAAGATTATGATTTTATACAGTGTACAGTATACAGTAGGAGACAGTTCCTTGCAGAGAGTAGAATAAGCAGAGAGTAGAATAAGCAGAGAGTAATACAAAGTAGGATAATTTTGAGTTATTAGCCCAAATTTTAGGGCAAGAAATCTCTCAACAGATGACATATGTGTCAGGGCCAGCAGACTGCATCAATCACAAGGTCAATTGTTCTGATTGTAAGAGAAGGAATTGCATGGGTAGCCTTGTAGAGCTTCAAACAAGGATCAGATTGTAATTCCAGCTTTAAATTTCTTACTCAAACCAAACCCCAAAGCCAAGCCCCTTGAGGGTCTCTCAGCACTGCTAATGCACCCGTCAGTGCACATTCCAAGCAGCATGTCTATCCAGCAGACAATAGGGATTGTTGTGCTGGTAGGCAAAATATGCAGTGGGTTGCAGTAGCAGGGATCATATCCCGTGTATTTTTAATATGATGTATGGCTCATGTTTCAAAAACTGATTATAACTAAAATTAGGGTATGAAATATGACTTTCATTAATATTTGCATCCAATCGAATGCGTTCGTTCGTTCTGTAGTTTCATTTGAAACAATTCTATGTACAAAATGTTATGTCAGTTGAAGATTAGCAACTGTTATTTATCTCTTATAGTCTTGCTGGAAACTTCTCAGCAGTTTACAATATTTAGTTAGGATATTTGAAGAGACCTAAAGGATTATAAAGAAGCAAAGCTAGGTTTGGCAAGGAGCCTTTCTTTTGTCTCTGAAACTTTCTGCAGTAAATTTAGAACAGAAGAGCAGTTCTCTGGAGTAAAAATATATGTATTGCTGGCTACAAGTGTATGTTTGCTGCTTCACAATTTTGGAATTAGATGATGGACTTATTTAGTAGACATTGGATAGTAAAAAGTAAAGCCCCTAATTTAAAACATTCCACATTACCACATTCCAAGAAAAACATGGACCGGTGAACAAAACCAGCAGTATTGTAATAAGAAAACAACTAGGTGCATTTTTTCCAAAACCTAAACCCAGAAATCTAAATGTGTGTGTTACTGGCTAAAAAATCCTATTTTCATGTCTCAGTTTCTTCATCAACTGAAAAAAAAAAACAAAACCAACAACCCAGACTTCAGAAAATTAGAAAATAAGATCTAAAACTCCAGGTCAAGGTTTAGAATACAGTTCTGATATTATAAAAATATTTTGTTGAAGCTTAATGTTGCAAATTTTTTAAAATTTAAAAATGTGTGTTTTTTTCTTTATAAGTGATTTAACATTGCAGCATTTTTTAATATAAAGGTAGGGTACTTTTGGTAATTTTAAGAAAGGATTGTAATCTATGACTGCTCATTCAGATGCTCATACTTAGCTTCAAGCACATGGTAACATTCCAGCCCAGCTCTCTACACCATCATCTTAATTTGAGTTTTACTGAATCCTAACTGCAATAATGCATGGAAGCGAGAATGGAAGATTGTGGGGAGATCAAAGTGAGAGAAAACTCGAGACAGATTCTTGAATCCCTGCTCTAATGAAGAGTACTGAAGCTGCTTTTCCTTGACTATCTTAAGGGATTTGCAGAGCAAGAGGATCTGTACCTGTGCAAGGAGGCACAGATGAGAGGAAGACATAACCTGTTACACAACTGCAGAGATACTTGTTTTGATTAGAGGAAGGCCCTGAATATGGATAAAAAGCATAGTGAGGGAGGTAGGACATGTATATACAAGACATTGGAAATCTGAGGTACGATTTCCTCCTCCTGGACATCAATGTGCTGCTTGGTGTAGTTCACCCTCTCTTGAATATTTAAGAAAATACTTGTGATCAGAGAGAAGATGGATCAAAGCATCAATAGCTGATTGCATGACACGGATGTGGATAGAAGAAAGGATGTAACACTGAGAGATGGTTTTGAATCAACAAGGCTCTACACTACTGCTGTGATTTTGGCAGGAGAATATTCTCTTGTAAACTCATAAGGACTTTCCTCCTATAGCAATCCATGTCTCTAAACAAGCATCAGCTGCTTTCTAAAGGCAATTTCTCTTATGACCAATCTTTCTTTCTTTATCCACATGGAAGGAACAGAAGAGGACTGGACTACTACTCACTGGTTGGTACATCTGTATGATCCTACTGGTATGTGCTGATCTCTATTATGTTACAGTCAATCACTTCCTTCTGGCAGCTTTCATAGATCACTGTTCCAGATTTCACATTTAACTATCTTCCTATGGCCCAGAGCACCTCATGAGGGCAGAATATTATTTTTTAATATAATTACCTTTGAAAGGGTGATGGGGCAAAGGCTCCTGGATCCAGGCTTGCTCAGCTGTTTGAGCTCTTGCTGTTTATGTGTAGATCAATATTAATCAGGACACTGCATGTAAAATATAATCATCTTTGTGATTATATCTTTTATCTCCCTCTTGAAAATCTAGGCGAAAGACAGCCTCTTAACTATGCTCAATGCTTTGTACAACTCCATGACAGAGCAGAAAAAAATACCAAAATGTGGTGTGTCAAATGCAGCTCCCTTGGGAGAGTCAGTGTGACCACTCCATTATGTGCCCTGACCTTCACGGCCTGAAGGACAAGGAGTTTTGTTCTTGGATCTGTTTCTTTCAACCTCTGCCTTCCCATTTTGACATGTGTTATAAATACAAGTACCATAAACAGCTGTTGAAATAACCAGCATGTATTGTTTCATTGCACTTGCTGTGGTGTGCAGGGAAAAGATTGATCTTTAATACATGATTAGCAGTAAATAAATTTATCTATAGCCCTTCAAAATAAGAAGTATGATTTGATGAATAATATCTTCATCTTTAGAAAATAGGCAGTCCAATTCCAAGTTAGCCATAGATTTTGTATGTAATAATAGGACGAATCACTTAACAATCATGAGTTCACCTGATGAAATGGTGGGATGAGGTTAAACTGATGTTTCTAAACTGCTTGGGAATGCACACAGCAGGTTGCCACTATTCAAAGTAGTCCTGACTGAAAAACCTTCACCCCAACATCTACAGGGGCACATTGCTTACTGTGCCATAGTGCCAGTACTGTGAGCTTTTCCGTGTTGGAGCTTACTTTTGGGAATGTGCAGCATTAGTTCAGCGAGGCAGGGGAACATAAGAAAGGTAGGTCACAGCTACTGGGATGGATAATAGGGATACTTCTTGGAGCCCAAGTTTCTAAGCTGGGTGTCTAAAGTCTTGAGGGTTACAAACAAGTTTCCATCCAAAGAAATTCCATACATGCACTGGGGTTATTGCCACTGCAGAACCCCAGGCTGGCATGCAAAAACTGTCAATTCATGCTTATAGATTTACTGAATTACTGTCTATATTCAAAGATTTCTCTTCTAGCTTTTAGCCTTTTCTCATTTTTTTCTCTTCTGTGTTCAATTTATATGTGCTGCATTTTCCCTCCCTTTCTGCTTTTCCTTTTGCTGGCCTCTAAGTAGGAGATGGAACAGGTTAGGTTGTTTGGGTTTGGGCCAATATTTTAAATATCTGATGTTCAGTTCTTTTAAATTAGACAAAACTTATTGCAACCAAGAAGTGCAGGCATCTTTAAATCAGCTGACACAAAGGTTATTGTTATAAGGACTGCATCTGTGGTTAAGATCCAGCTAAGTGATGCAATTATTCCACATGAAGCTACTAGGAAAATTGGAGTGCAAAGCACAGCCACCATAAGGCTTAAGGCATTGTGCAGTATGTAAGCATTTTGAAATATGTACCACACAAAAAGTCTAATATCTAAAGAGAAAAAGAAATTCAATCCATGGAGTCCAAATGAGATGAAAGTCCACACAAGAAAACTGCAAAAAAATGTAGTAAGTCAGAACCCAATAAAATATATTTTTGGTTGTGTCCTAAGAAATTATCAAGCTTACAATTGAATAAAATAGCAAGTTGGGTTATTGTCTGATTGACAAACCCTTTTTGAGGCATTGAAGTTCACTGCAGATTACTCCTGTGTTTTCCCTCACATAGCTGTGCTACGATTTTTATGAGTTACAAGCAAAATGTGCACCTCAAGTCACGCACTCTTAAAAAAACTAGCAATATAATCTATTTAGAGAAGGCCTGAAGCATTTCAGAACAAGTACATAATTTTAAAAGTTTTTCCATGGGGAATTACTTATAAAAATATGTATCTTTTGGGATTTGTACCAGGATATTTCTTAATTATTGCTGACATGCCCCCCATAACACCATAAGCTCCCTCAAAGGGCAGGAAAAGAGAATCGGTCTCCCTTAATCACCAAGGACAAATCAAATAAATTTAGAAGCTACCTCATGCTATTGAGGCAACAAATTGATACATTCAGAGTTCCCTAATGACTTAAATGTATAATAACTAACAGGAAAAAACAGTGTTGCATGCTGTCAGGATGAAACCTCTTTTTTTTTTTTTTTTTTTTTTTTTTTTTGGGCAATTTTAAG
>JANRGV010000094.1:17559360-17604960 GCA_024734035.1 Alethe castanea
CTCTCCTCTCCTCTCCTCTCCTCTCCTCTTCTCCTCTTCTCCTACACTAACCTGCTCTGCCTCAGCTCTCACCGACTCTGGTCAACCCTTGATTGGCTTTGGTGTAATGGAGAATAGAATTTGACCTTGAGACACTGACATGCCAGACATCAGGAATGATTGAAAATCTGCAACTGAGACTCAGGTGTTAGAAAACACGTATTGAATTTCTGAATGCCTGATCCTTCTGTTTAATCCCAGCAATAACCATGGTGACTGTTGCAGAAAAATGTCCGCAGAGATCAAATGTAATAAAGCCCACAGGTCAGAAAGCAATGACTGATGTGACTCATCTCAAGATGTTTTTTGCAGTTCCCCATAACTAAAGGAATTATTTATATATATGTATATTTATAATATAGAGTATTTGGTCTACAGATAGTGCACAACTAATTTTGAAGTCATCCATGTAAACCAAATGTATTAGACTTGTGTGTTGAGTTATTGGTAGCAGAGGGGCTACAGGTGTGGCTTCTGTGAGAAGCTGTCAAAAGCTTCCCCTATGACTGGCAGAGTCAATGCCAGATGGACTGGCCAAGACTAAGCCCCTCCATGATAATGGTGGTGACTTCTGGGATAATATACTTCAGAAGAGGAAAAAATCAGAGTAACTGTAGCCAAAGAAGGGAGAATATCTGACAGAAACAGCTCTGCAGACACCAAGGTCAGTGAAGAAGCAGAGGAGCACTGGAGCAAAGATTCCCTTGTAGCCCTTGGTGAAGACCATGGTGAGGCAGCTGTGCCTCTGCAGCCCAAGGAGATCCATGATGGAGCAGAGATCCACCTGCAGCCCACACTGCAGACCCTACACTGGAGCAGGGGATGGCCAAAGGAGGCTGTGATTCCACGATTCTACAAACTGGAGAAGCTCCTGGCAGGACCTGTCGCCCCAGGGAGAGAAGATCCCATGCTGGAACAGGACTGCTGGTGGGACTGATGACCCAGGTTGGAGTATCCTGCTCCAGAAGAACTGCACCCCATGGAAGGGATCCACATTGGAGCAGCTTGTGGAGAACCAAAGCCTGTGAGAAGGACTCATGTTGGAGTGGGGGAAGAGTGTGTGAATGGCAGAGATTGTGTGATGAGGTGATTACAGCCCCCATTCCCCTTCTCACAAAGCAGCTGTAGGGAGGAGGTAGAGTACTGGGAATAAAATTAGGCTTGGGAAGAGAGAGGAGTTGGGGGGAAGGTGTCTTAAGATTTGGGTTTTTTATATTCTGGTTATCCTGTTCTGATTTAATTAGTAATAAGTTCAGCTAATTTCTCGAAGTGTGTTTTGCTCATGATGGTAATCTGTGAGTGACCTTTTCCTGTTCTTATCTCAACATTTTGTCTCCCCTATGCAACTGAGTAGGAGAGTGACAAAGAGGCTTCGGTGAGCACCTGGCACCCAGTCTGGGGTAACCCACTACACCAAATATGATATGATGCATCTCAGAGTCAAATAGTCAGCCTGCAATAGACACTTTCCATATCCTCCTATAGCACACATTACCAGCTGAAGTGTTTTGGTACTGTTTAAAGTCAAACACAATTATTTACAAATGCCTCCTGTCCCATTAATCGAAGCAATTCATATTCATTTCAGATTTCTCTATATAAAGAAGCAGTGTCTGCCTGTCTAAAGGTTTTAATTTTCTGTGCAATGAAAGGATATTATGTTTCATACTGATTGAGAAGTTGTGCTATCTAGGGGATTATACAAGTGCTGCAAGTGGCACCAATCATCAAATAAACTCCAAGGGGGAACAGGAGGATTTGTCCTTTTTCTCCCTCTATGAAATAAGAAATAAAAAAAGAATTTTTTGGTTCCTTCCCTCCCCCAGATTTTTCTTTCACAAGCACTAATCCTCTCTTGGGTTTTCTCTAAAGGATTTGTGGACCACTGTATGAAACATGCTGTCAAACTGATCATTGCAAGATGACACTTTAAAAATATAAATCCAGTAAAAGTGTGATAACCTTCATTGTCAACTGGAAGGCAAAAAGGCAGCAAATGCACTCAAGTGAGTTTTTAAAGCTAAGTACAAAGGTGACAGAAAGACTGAAGAGCTAGTCAGCCTGGCTATGTCTGGAGGTTGGAAGGAGTAGAATAAATCTAAGATGATTATTTTCAGAATTTAAAATATTGCAGATGATGATATTGTGACTAAAGGAAATCTTCAATGAAGAACATCCTTTATTTAATGAGCAATGAACAAAAAAGAATATCTCAAGCCAGTATAAAATATTATTTGCCATCACCACTCTCAAACAGCTGTTTGGCTTGGAGGTGAAAATATCAGGCTCTTCAGAATTATTTTTAATATGGAAAGTAATACAAAATTATGTCAGGGACAGGAACAAGCCCAGAAGGCAAAGCAAACAAATGGATCATACTCCCTTTTAGAGTGTGTTGGCCTAGAGCAAAAGTCACATAGTGAAAGACAAATAGAATCAGCCTATGATGTATGAACATCATAACAGTGTTAATGTGAACTGGAAAAATGCTAAAATAAAAGTAATGAAAAATATACACCAGTCTTTGCGAAACTAATCAGTTTACTTACTTTACACTGGAGTTTTCTTTGTTTCCCTTTTCTCTTTCCTAATTTAGACCCTCTAGCCCAGTAATACATAATATTTAATGGGATCTGAGTTAATGCTAATTGTTTTCAAAGCAATTGTGATCTTTAAACTGATTTGATTTCTATTGCCTGCTTTATTAGTTTGAGTTAATTCTCCTTTTGGGTGTTTCTCTTAAACTATATAATCCTTAGCTAAATGAAGTAATTTCTTTTGACGCTGAAAATCTAACACCAGGAAAACGAGGGAGCTAAGTTTTATTCAGTAGTTGTAGGTGATTTTTTTCCCCAGCTTTAGTCACAATGATGGAGGTATAAAGAAGTAGTTATTTCTCAGGATGGCATATAATTTTTGAACTCTGGGGGAAAAAAATATATGGACACAAACCAAACAATGGTGTAAAGCAGTTTTCATTCATCTATCATTAAATATACTTTCATCTGAGCACCTTGTCAAGGCTAGACAAAGTTGCCCTGACTGCAGGCAGCTTCTTCCCTACCAGATGATTATCAGTGCTCTTCAGGAATGGGGAAGCGCCACCCCACATCACAGTTCCAGATAAACCTCAGGTCTTCCAGACATTTCTCCAGTGTTCAAATTTTTTTCCCTCTTTTGTGGCCATATTGGGCTACTGGTCTGTAATGCAATTGTAAAGACAAATATGTGTGTGTATTCCAATAACAGGTAAATATTCTACACTTCTCTCTCTCTCTCTCTATTTTTTTTTTCTCCCTGAACAGATAATTAACTCTGATAAGGGCTTGCCAAAGGAACAGATGATCCTACTCAACCTTCCTCCAGTGCCTTGGCCTGAAACAAATCCTTGGTGGTTCAGATACAGAAATACATAAGAAAACCCATGAGATAGAGAGAAATCTTCTGTCCTTCCCTGAAACGTGTCTCTTCATGCAGCCAAAGGATTTATCATGCATCACTCATTTTGTATCATCAGGTGGATATCAGATTCCAGATACATCAAAGAGAATAACCTCTGAGTATCTGGGTGTTTTCTTCAATGCCAATTATTTAGTTAAATTAAAATCTTCAAACATAATGTCTGCTGCAATTATAAAAACATGAATATAAAAATAGCTGATTTTTAGTAGTCTTTTTTTCTTACTTTTAAGTTTAAGCAATGATGAAATTGTAGAAAACTTCAGAATAAGAAAAAACATCACACTCGATCCAAGTGCTGCTATCTGTGATCAAAAGTATATTTGGAAAGCAAATTCCAGGGGATTAGACATCTGAACTGAACTTGTTTTATAAAAACTGTGCTTGAGGGGGAGGAAGAGGGGTGCTTTGTTTATCAACACTGTAAATGCATACAGAAGGCATCAGCTTTGCCCCTTTCTCTGCTCTCCCAGAAGCTTTTCTAATTTTGTTCAAAGAATGGAAAAGGGAAGAAAAGGGACTTTTTAAGGCATTCTTAAAAGCAAACGTAGAATTTAAATAACCATTCCACAATTTTTTTTTCCTTGTATTTGAAACAGAATTAAGTTCCAGTTACAATGCAAATTATATCTTTAAAAATAACCATTCAGGATTTTACAGCGAAACAGCTTTAACTAAAATCTACACGGATCAAGCTTTTCTTCCACCTCCATAAACCAAATTAGCTGTGTCCCACTTTTAGACAAGCATTTGAAATTAAGCTGAATTCTCTGTTTCCCAGTTTCTCTGTTCTTTATGAGGCTCAACAAGAAACAAAAGAGGAGATGATATCTCATAATCTGTAAAGCTGCAGGAGTAGATAGCTTTCCTTAGCATCACTGATTTAGCACTGCATTTACAAATTAGTGTTCCTGCTCCCTGGCAATACATCGCCGTCCATTTCAGTTCTGCTCATTAAGAATGTCAGACATCAAGCAAGTAAAGCACAAAGGCATGGATTTTTCAGTTTAGAAACGACTTCAACATCAGCCACCCACCTAAAAATAGAATAAAAATGAAAGATTGACATTCTTCCCCTCACAATGCAGGAGATTCCAAGTGCCTCACACAAATATTGGTACTTAGTACATTTGAATGTTCTAGTGAAAACCTGTGAAACTCTCAAGTACTTTTCCCTAGTCCTTTAAAGCAGAACAAAAGGAAAACTACCTGCTCAGTCATCCCCTGTTTGTTTCTATTCTTCCAAAATTAATTTTTTTATATTGTATAAAATTTCAGTAGTCTTTCACTTTCCTTTCCATAAAGATGTCCTGTGTGTTCCTAATACAAACCAGCCACCAGAAGAATGCCTGCAAGCAGCATGGTAAACCTTGTCCATGCACTGAATGCACCATAGAAAGTTTAAGTTATAAGAGGATTTATTTATATATATCATATGTTTTATTTTCACAGATTAGCTAGTTGTTAAGGTACTATCATTGCTAGAGTGTTATAAAAAATCTAATCCGTTTTTTAAAATTCCAAACCTGAAGCAGACCTCTGATAAATATATGGTTGTCTTGTAACTTTGTAGCAGTACACGAATCATGGTATTGGATTTAAAACTGCACCCATTGTCTGCTTCTAAGTCTTTGTTTTGTGACTGGTCATTCTGCATAATCACTTTTGAAACTTCCTGTCATTTTCATCAAAATATCTTCAGATTTGTCCAGAAGGCCAGGGAAGAAATTATATATTCTTTATCATATTAAAATTCATCAGGATTTTTACAGCAAAGCTGCCATTTAAAGTCTCTGCTTCAAGTGATTAAATGGAAATATTACTAAAATCCCTCATTTCTCTATAAAAACAGTATGCTTTTGAGGATTCACTTCTGCATGGCATGTAACTGAGTTTCTAGAAAATACACAGACAAACTTACTTCATATTTAGCACCTGTCATCTATTTCCTAACACATTTTGGACTGGGGAAAATAAACTAAACAAGAAGACCATGTGTTCAATATTGTTCTAATATTACAAAAGTCTTTTGTGACATTTTTGCACATCAGAGATTTATACCTTAACAAAACCCCTGTGTAATTTATATCTGACATGATGGACTCAGGTTACCTTCTGTTAACTGCACTGCCTCTGAGACTGTCTCTGAAAGTTAAAGCAGTTGGTATCCTGACCTGTACTATTCATGGACACATAATTCTCTATTTATCTGCATTATGAATAGCAGCTGGTATATTGAGGGTAACTGTTTATAGCAAACTCTAATAATTTGTTCCTTAAGGGAAACACTAGAAAATCATGAAACTTTTGTCCACTGAAGATCAATGGTTCAAAGCTTCATACTTTATTGATGAGGGCATAATACTGGATATAATAGACTAGGTGCTTGTGTATCTGAAGACTTAATGACTGTCAAACAAGCTCACAAAAGCAAAATTATTGTTGAGGGAACAATCTTGAGCCTGCTGTTTCTTTAATTTCAATGGTTTTGCAACCCATAAACCTCAACTAGTTTGATAAACCTGTAAACCTCTAATTGGTTTGATAAACCACACTACCAGTGTGGTTTGATGTAATGCTTTTCTATATATATTCATATTTCTTCTACATATATTCATATTCCTTCTATATATTAATCAAATACATTCATAAGTGTTAATTCCCCCACGATTTTCTAACTGATATTGGCAACTAGATTTCCATTAAGAAGTCCAGAGATAGAATCATAGGTCTTATGGAGGGTCGTGTAAAAGGATACCATTAACTACTGTTTTGTGGATTACATGAGAGTCATTTTATAGTTCTGTATTTACAGAATGCTTTCATAAGTACTTGGAGATTGTTTCTAAAGTAGTTGCCATTAATATCATTGATTTTGATAGACACTTTTAAAGAAATGGGAATTTACAGGTTCATATTTACTACTTTAGGTTTTATAGGAGAAATAAATTTTTTAAAAATCACTTAACGATATATAGAACTGTATATTTTTATTGTCATTCTAGTTTACCCATACAGAATGTGTTGGTGTTTATAGACCAGACAGTCCATTTTCAGTACTTTTAATCTTCCACAGATTTGACCATGAATCAATCCTGGTTGAGAGATCAATTGTGAAAGTATTAACCTAGTAGAGCGTGCGAGGTCAAAAATAGAATGGAATAAAGAACAGTTAAACCTTGAGAGACAAAATAGATGTTCCTAAAGCTCTTCTCTCTTTTTATAGAATCTTGACTTTGACCAAAAAACCCACCAGCAAACAAAAAAGAAGAAAACTATTGGGTCATCACTACTTGTTGGGAGAGCTGAATAAGAAATTAAGAAAAAGAAAATGTCAGTCTAATGACATTTAATTCAGCTTCTCAGATGTAAGGAGAGGGACGAATGTCTGGAAGGACTTACTGAACACATTCCACAAAAAACCAAGAGAATTATTCCATGAGATTATGAAAACCAGATTTTGGGGTGAGAGACAAACTGATGTGTAGATGAAAACTGAGGAGCAATTTTAAAGGACTGATTATCGTTAATGCAAGCAAAATAGATATTAAGAGACTTCCAGTTTTTTTCAGAATTTGTTGTTGAAAATCTCTGTTCAAGAGATAAAATGAAAACAGAACTTAAAAACAAAAATGTATTCTGTAATTATGGAATTTGCCATTAGATAACAACTATATTATTCTGGAAATGGAATAATTCTAAAATTCTGCATGCAGTAACACTTGTCGTGCTCTTCCAGTCACCATGGGATCAGCAGGAAGATTTACCTTGATGCTTCCTTCCAGAGATCCATACCAGCTGCTCCTCCTCTCCCCTGCTCTCATTTAGCCTACCCTCTTGGGAGGAAATAACTTAAATATTTTTTAAAGTGATTGATGTGGTTAACATCCATACTTTATACATTATAACTTGTTTAATTGAGGTCCTTTAAAATATGATGATCCTCCTGCAAAATGTCTCGTAAAAATGCATATCTCTTCCAAACCCTTTGTAAAACAACACTCAACTTCTAATTCCTACCTGTTTTTGTACACTGTGACATGTAGGATTGTATTGTATGCCTTAGAGACCATACTTTATTGGACAGAGTTACAGTAAACAGATGAGTATCTCATGGGAAAAGATGTATAGAATAACCATGGCGGTTTTTCCTCCAACACTAAAATATAATATTCTCAATAATACCAAGACCAAACATGTACAAAGAAAAATAGAACAATGCAACTAGAGTCAGTAAGGTTTAAGGTTTTTGGTAAGGTGGCTAGATTGGAAGGCAGAAAAAGCAGTAGGACTTAGGGAATGGTAAAACCATTAGCCTGGAAGCAAGGAATTGAAACTGAGAATGTGTTAAATTGAACCACAACATTGCTTTATAAATGAACTCAGAAGTTTTTTGTTGATTAATATTTGAGCTGCATGTGTGGTTAGAGAAATCAGGACTGTAATTAATACTAGATAGTTGGCTTGTATTCTTTTACACAAACTTCATATTTCAGGACAGTAATCTAGAGAATTGGTGAAAAATGTTTAAAGCAGGCTTCAGCATTCTCAGCTCAGCTACTGAAATGCTGTGTAAAATTTAGAAGTCACTAAATCCATCATCCATCTCAGTTTATGTATCTAATAGTTAGTGTATAAAAATAGTCCCACCTTTTCCTTTCCTCCAGAAGAGGAAAATTGTGATGCAGATTTTGAGTACAGTGATCTTCCCTGTCCCATAGTTGTTCATATGAAAAAGAATTGCAGCTTCCAAAAATGTTGCTGGATGAACCTCTGAAAAAAGGTATAGGTTATGTGTTGCTGATTTCTATTTTTTTTTTTTTTATTCTGCAGGGTGTCAGTGCTTTATGGAAGCAATACCAAGATTTCCATAAGTTCCACAAGATCCTAAAAAATAATCAGCTTCTCTCATTTATATCACCAGTGAAAATATTGACAACTGTAGAGTGTTTGTTCAATACGTCCTGTTATGCCAACTGGATTTTATTGTTTGTTTGCCAAGAACAAACAGTACAGAGGCCTGAATGCTTGATGCATGAAGAGTATTTGGAGTTTAGCATAGATATGCACAAAAGATCAAAGCTTTGCTAAAAGTGAATGCCTGTGCCAGTGGCTCATTTGTTTCATGATAAAGTCATTCTGGAAAAATCCTGTACTCTGAAAAATTTCAATTAGGTTAATTACATTCTGCTTCTCTAAATTTCCCCTGCAGCTTCAGATGGAGACAGCTTTCTTAATTTCCTTTCCTAGCATGTTGAGAGCGTTGCTGTGTTTTGGTAAATAGCTGCTACATTCCACCCATCATGTGGCTGATCTAATCCCTTATTCTGCAGCACTTTCACAGTGTGAATTTTGCCTTATTACACTGGAAACCTTCTGTTTCAGCAAGAGTAAGGGATAGATTCCCTTGGTGCTTTACGTTTCGGGTGTCGTGTAAAGCGGCTTAAGTGAAAATAGGAATCCTGCCCTGAACCCTTTTTCCTGGATTAACTGAGTTTAGGAGAACAACTTTCTATGTGTGTTTATGGTGACACTGAAGGAACAACATAAGCTCAGTCAAAAACTTTGACATGCACTTTCTTCAATTTTATCTTTTATTGACATGCATTTTCTCTGTCTTTTGCTCCTAAAAAGGAATTAATCTTGACTGTGGTTATGGAAAGTGCAGTCTTATTTCTCTCCTTACTTCAGCTCTCAGTCATATAATTTGACATAGGCATTACAATTATTTAAATTTTTTTCTCCTATATCACTGTCTGGCAAGAACTTGATTTTAACCCAGAGTATTTATCAAATGGTTAAAAAGAGCTGCTAAACCTTCTTTCAACTCTTCTGTCTTAAGTTTGTTCTGTGTGTGTTGTGGCAACACCTACTGTATGCAAAGACTCTTCCTTCTCTAACACCACCTGTTGTGGATAGTGTGATATCACTGGGACCAAGGCTTAGGATATGTGGAAATAAAGCAGGATTGCACATCATTATTCACACCAAAATTTGATACGTTATCTAACAAGGTCAATTCAGGGGTGCAAACAGTAGTTCCTGATCTTGATCCTGAGTGCTAAAGTGAGAAAGTTCCTTTGAGCATTATGTTTCATGTATTTAAAGATCTTTCTTGTATGAAAAAACAAAAAAACTCAGACTGTCCTCAATCCAATCTATCCTGAATTTAGAGAATTATATGTTCTACTGGATTCTTTTAATGTGTAAATAACTATTTCAATAAAAATCATGCATAAAAATACAGATAGAATTTCACATTTATTTTTGAAATTAGAAAATATGATAGAAAACATAGTCTGAGATATTCCATAATATATGATTGATAAGTGAGAATGATGGATTTTTTGATGGCTGAAATTTCCAAGTTATTTTAGTAAATACTCAAAATATCAGTATACCAACTTGTACATGGTGACAGAGAGTAATATGATTTGATGATTTCTGCAATGTAATGACCTTTGCATCTTGCCAAAATTCCAAAAAGAACACTGAAAATGTTTTGGCAGGCTCAAAAACAGTAGTACAGATATCAGGTCAGATGCTTTTCTTTGGATTTAAAATGCTGGGGCATAGTTACACACCTATATGGACCAAGATTAATGTCTCAATTATTTTTCCATTTTTCTTTTTTTTTTTCACTTAAAACACACTTAATCAAACATTAGTGTTTTCTTTGTGTTACAGACCACGACCACATCTGACATTTTCCCTAATACCACAACCTGTTAGTCATTAGTACAAATAAAGTTGTTGAATAGTCACACTTGGATTGTTGCATTTCAAGATCATTGAGAGTGAGAAAAGGATCAGGTACATACATTACAAATTTGAAACTCACAGTAAATGGAACATTTCTGAGCACATAGGTCCATGTAGTCCAAGCACAAAACAAACTTTGCAATCATCTACTTTATCTGAGTCTTATCAGGAACTAGAATTCACATTTTATCTGTTAAAGAAAAACATTTGCAATGAATGGGGACAGTGCATTTATTTCAACCAGTCTATCATATTTTGCTTAGAACTTGGAATTTATCTCCTAGCTCAATAACAGAGCGTGGGTCACAGATGTTACAGAGCACCAGAGACAATTAGCTGTCCTAGCATGAGTTCTGAATGGAAATTAAACCTATAGTACACTGGCTGCTGTTTATCCTGTTAATGAACAAACTGCTCTGCTTTTTCTTGGCTCCTTAATCTCATTCTACAAGATAATCTATTTAACTAGCAGTATTTGCCTTTTTAGGTAGAAAATTTGTGAATATTATAAGGAAAATATGCATGGAAAGAGAAAATTAGGTTATTTTAAAAAAGGGAAAGCAGTAAAAAATAAGTGTTAAAAATTCTCAATCAATTTCTCCTTTTGTTCTGCAGGACAGTTGACAGCAGAATTCACTTTTCAGGCAAAGGTCATCACATATGGGATCTTTTGCATCTGTTTTGATGAAGCATAAAGATTTTTTGCACAGTGGAAAAACCAGGAATATAGGATTCTCTTAATTTCAAATGGAAACTATTAAACACTTCTTGCAAAATTCTGCAGATCAGGTATGTTCATGATTTTTGTTTTTAACACAGAAAAGAGTGCCCTAGGAAAGGAAACTTTTGCCTCAAATCTTGATTACTATAACAGGAAATGGTACTGTCTGGCAATCATATATGCTCAAGAGTAAATGCGTGCTATAAAATAGTAGATACATGAGTAAGACTCAGTAAAATGTGCAGAGATGAAAGTCAAAAATTGATGAGACTAAAAAAAAAAGCAAGAGATGAAAACTGAGAAGACTAAGAAAAAGAGCACATTTAGAAAAACGGGGAAAAAGGTTTTTAGCTCTTCCTTTTTTTTTCTTTTTTATACATTACTCTTATCGTGCTGTATTTTTACACGGATTTTTATTGCTCACTGTAAAAATATGTTCATCCAGTGCCCTGGGAACTCTCAATATAATTAAATATATACTAAATAGCATTTCTGTCAATTATCCCTGTGTCAAACTCATTATCAGTGTAAATACAATAAACAAGTTCATTAATCTTCTGTAAAATTCCCCTGGAGGATCCTAAACTATGAAGTGTGGGGTTGGATGACACGTGTCTCTATAGGCACAGAATCCTAGAATCCCAGAATAACCTGGGTTGAAAGGGACCCACAAGGATCATCAGAGCCCAGCTTTTCAAGAGAAAAAGAAAGATGGGTTCTGAGGAAAATGTAGAGTGGGTAGGATGTATTACTGAGGGCTAACTAGGTTGGATTATGGCACAGTGTCAAATAAAACCCTGGCTCAACTGACAATTTTTCAGTCATTGGTCCTGGGAAGCTGAGACAACTTGGATGCCTTTTGTAGCCTAAAATCTTTTTACATGTTTTTTTTCAGTGAAATGGAGAGGATCAATTGAAGATGAAATAAGGAGCACTGAAACAATCACTCCACTATTTCTAATTTGTCCTTTTCTATCTTGAAAGCAAACAAAAACTAGGTGGCTTTTTTTTTTGCTCTGTAATGGGCTGAAAGGTCCTGCTTAAAGAACATACTTTTTTATTTCTTTAAAATGTCTTTTCAGACTTCCTCATAATTGCCATCAGCTTCATAAAAGAAATAATATTGTTGTATTGATCAACAGTGGATGCATTTTCCAATTATTTCTATAATGAGTTTAGTAGCAATGACCCAGAAAATGGACAAAGACCTCACTTCAGATTAATGTTGATTTGATGTAAATTGTTACTTTTTTTCTGTCTCACCAGCAAATGATAATGATAGAGCCCCACTGTTAATTAATCAAAACCTCTCAAAATAGAGTTCACCAGGTGGAAATAATTAGCAGTTAATTGTCTCCTGTTTATTACTCCTTGGAGATGTAAACAACAGTCTGGTTTTATTTGACAGTATTTACTAAAAAGACCATTAATGAATAAATTAGTGGCACAAATGTTGTACTTGTGCTATGAATGCTTCTGGTTGTGCATTTGTTTTATGAGACTATTCAATGTACAAGGAGCAATTTTCCCTCCAGAAAAGCAACATTTCAGCAGGTGCAAAAATTTGCCATTTGTTTCATATGCAAAATTTCTTTTTTGCTTGTTGTTTCTTGACTGAATAATTGAGTAGCAGAAAAACATGAGCAGAGTGTTTTAATATGGAGTCATGCATAAGGAGGCTTTTTCTTGTTTGCACTTTGATGGCTACAGAAGTTTTGCGGTTTAGAAAAAAACATGCTCTACTTGGGCAGGGTAGGAATTTATTAACAGATGGATTGCTATCACGAAGGTAATGGTGATAATGGTGAGTACTCTTTTTTGGAATTAGAGGTCAAATGTCAATTAGGTGCTCAAATCCTCTTATGGATTTACATCCACAAATGAAGTCCCTTACCCAATTCAGAAAAAAACTTTAGAATCTAGATTGTTGCTATATTTAAAGTAAAATAGACTAACCATCAGATTAATAAAGGCAGCTGTTTGTTAGCTCTCTTTTCCAAAACAAAGGAGAGAGAGAAATTAACAAAAACATTACAGTCAGATTAAGATAATCAGCAATCATCAATCTGCAGTTTATTTTAGGAGCATTGCTCTTTAAAGTCTCTAATTGAGATCCATTACCCTTAAAGCTTGGTTTGATCCTCAGAAAAAAATGTGGTTTTGGCTTCTGGTCATGCTTCAGACAAATTTTAAATTCAAAATCTGTGCTATCAGACTTTTTTTCAGGGACTACTTTCTTAATCTTAGGACTGATGACCATAGAGAACAAAAAGCAATATTGTTTCATTTCCACTGTGCTACTATTTCCCAGACACTGCTTCAGCTTTCCCAGTTTGTATAACAAACTCTAATTTCTAAATCATGAGTGTGAAAATTCACAAAGAATTATACTTTTGCAATTTTATTGCAAACAGTATGGATCTGTCTGCTTGGTTTTTACTATTGCCCATATGATAAATATACTGAAATAATGGTGACCAGCCTTAATTTTCAGTATTTTTAAAACCCTACAAATTCCATGAATTTAATAATAGTAATAATAATAAAAAGGTTTTTATTTTGCACCTTGTGTATGCAACTTAGAGTAGAAATTTCCAGTACTGCAAACTCTGTCATATCCTTGCCATGTAGAGCAAGTAGTTGATATGGTCAGAAAAACATAGTCAAACTTTAAAATGTTTCTTAATTTGTGTTTTTAAGCTGTCACATTTAGTTCCAGACAACTACATTGTTTTCTGCAAAATCTGTCCTTGCAGTCTAATAGCTGCCTGGTGCTGGAATTATTTTCTCTCAGGTGTCATTAGATAAGGTTCATTAACTTATTTCTTTTTTGCAGTGTGACAATTTAATATTTGATTTCATTTTTGCCTATAAACAAAAAAACCCATACACTTGTGTTTTCTTTATCAAACGTTACAGTAAAAACAAAACCATAAACTTCAGCTACGACTTAGAGAACTCAATTTTCAGGTGATGATAAGCTCGTGTCAGGGCTAGGTCAGAACTCTGTAAGAGGGAGATTTACACTGCTTTGCCCTTCTGGATAAAGGCAGTCAATTTTTGGCTCAAGATTAATCTAGAAAATTAGAAACATTATGGCCTACCCTAGACATATTCTTTTATACAATAATTCTTGTTCACTGTTCAGATTGGAATTTTTCTGCCATTTTTTCTGTCAGGACAAAATTTTATTGAACTTTATCTGCCATTTATGCCATTCACTATTTTGAAAAGACCTTTGAAAAAAATCTTTCTTTAAGAGAGAATACATTTCTCTATTGAAAAGTCCATAGTTCTTCCATCTAGGTGGGATAGCATTCTTGAAATAGATCAGTCTGGATTCCCTAAAATTAATTTCTAAATTTTTCTTGAATGTGATATTTTGTGGGTTATTTTTAGCCCTATGATTTTAAAAAAGGCCATTTAATACCATTTTTTAAATTTCTCTTTATGACTTTAAAATGGCTATGGTCATGTATTAGTAGTACATGTAGCTACAGGACTGTTTTCTTAATGCTGTATTTTAAATAGTAGGGAATGACAGCTGGTTGCTGTTTTTATATGTGCGTATGCTTCTGTAGACACCTACAAATTCCTACACACAAGCTCATGCACTCAAACACACACACATGTGAACTTCACACATGTGAAGGTTAAAATTTCATCATTAATTTTGTGCTCAAAATCTAAGATGTCTAGACATCCTCTTCTATTGAAATTAGACTGTGAAGCTCTCACAGTAGTTCACTGTATTTGTCAGCCCAAATTTAGTATAGATAATACTGAAATATATGCCAAAATCTGTTTTGAAAAGCATGACAGGTGTCTAAATGATACAGGTATATATAATTCCCTGTAATGGCATTCCATATGATAATTTGTTATTAAGATTACTCCAGGTTTATTATTTTCTCCTTGATTTTTCTTTCTCTCACTTCATCCTTTCATCAATCTCAGCCAGAGAGAAGTGACAGAAAACCCATGTGGATTTGCAAGCTTTACTTTTTGGATTAAACCAAAACATGTAACATTCAAATAGCTTTTTTTCAACCTTTGAATTACAGACCTTGAAATTGGAACTGATTTTATGCTTTCCTAAAATAATATATTTATGAGTGAAATTGGAAGAGCAGCACTCTATGGGAGAAGAGGGAAAATGGACCCGGCTTCTGCTACAGGGGAGTTTGAAATTTTGCTTTACTGCAAACATCCACAAAAGGGAGTTTTTGTTCTGCAGAAAACATTCTTCTGACCCTTGTTCTTGCATAAGTTTTCTCCTCTTCTTCTACTAAAAAGGAGAAAAAAAAGCTTAAATTTTTTAGGGATACAGCTGACCAGTTTCAAACATTGGCGTTGTCATTAGCTGAATAAATGGAATCTTTTTCCTTTTATATGCAGGCTAATAACATAAAACATTTTATATGGAGATTTCTGAAACCTGCAGAGGTGATAGGTAACATATTCCATGCTTAAGAGTAAGGAACTGAAAGCACCAAGGTTAGTCTACATGCTGATAACAATCTGCACCCTTATACTTCTCATCTATCAGGTAGTGTGCAGGAAAGGGCAGATAGATTACCCCAGAATATTGGCCAGAGAAGATTCTGTATGAGGTATTGATTGCATGTTATTCTGTTTCATACAAAAATTATATTTTATATTCTACTGTATATGAATAACACAACAACCCCCAAAATAAAACAAAAAAAAACTCATGAAAATGGCAGAACTAGTGAAATTCCATGTCAGCGTAAAGAGCTCAAAATCATCCACCAACTTCTGTCAGCTTTCCATTTCAAATGACCAAGATTTCACTGTCATATTATTTTTGGAAAGCGGAACAGAAATGCTAACTTGTATGAGGTTAAGAGAAGTCTTGTGCTCCTACTGATAGGAAGCAGGGACGTGGTCACAGCACCAAGCCAGACTGAGCTCAAGAAGTGTTTGGACAATGCTCTCACTCCAAGGCACATGGTGTGACTCTTGGGGTGTCTGTATGGTGCAAGGAGCTGGACTTCCATGATCCTTACCTGTCCCTTCCAACCCAAGATAATCAGTGATTCTCTGATTCTGTTATGTAAAATCTGTGACTGTAATATCCAATAAAAATATCAGCCTCAGTAACGGAGCATCAGTTACTTAATATTTTCTTGAATAGTAAATACTTAGGACTAAGACACTCTGTAGTGGATACATACAAATCACTGGATGAATGAACAAATGAATGAATAAATACTCTTGCCACATTTGACCGACCAAAGGGATTCATTATACTTAAGCTGAGAGTTATTTTGCTTGTGCAAATGCAACAAAGTTATAAGATTTTGCCAAAGTATAAATAAATTCAACAGATGACTCAGTTGTTTCAATTACACTGGAAGCACGCCAAAATAAGTAAAGAAGTGTCTCCCTGTGAATCCCAGGATTGATTGCTGTGTGCCTGCGTGCTCCTCCATGGCTTTAGCTTGTCTCTTCCGAAAGCCATGAAACTCCAGTAGATAGCACGAGGTCAGGAGGTGAATTGACATGAAGGTTCATAGACGTAACTCATCAACACCAAGTGAAGTGTATTTTGGGTGAGTTTTGTAAATAGATAAAGAGTGATGGATTTTAAGCTGTTTCTACCCATCTCTAAACAATAGGGGAAAATAATTGGTGAGAAAATGTACTGTGACTTTAAAAGCTGAAAGATGTTGAGGTAGGAGGGCAAGAAGTCAAAGATACCTCATCATCTATGTGGTGTCAAAGCTAGGGTAAGAAAACCTCACATGAAGAATAAAACAAAAATTGTTTTCAATGAAGTAAATGAAGTAAAAACAGAGTAGTGAAAATACATCTGGTGCTACAGCACGTTGCTTACTCATAGCACTGAGCCCTCCAAAATATTAGCTAGACCTGTATCTGTATCTAACGTATCGGACTGCTCCTCTGTGCATCCTGATTATTTCTTTATTTTGGTCTGACAGTTTTGTGTGCCTGGTACAAAGTGAATTTGGCTAGGTTCTTGGGTATCTAGCAGAAACAGCACCAGTAGCTCCAATGAAAACAGCAGGTGTTTGAAAGTCCTGGGGAAATGACCTCTCTCTGTGGGTATCTTGGACATGCTGACCTCACCGCATGTGTGATGTAGAGTTCAGAGCCTTTTCAGAAAGTGCAGTTCATCCAGAATATCCCTGACACCTGTGCAGATCCACACCATATTCTTTTCCAAAGAGCAGGAAATCTTTTTCTAGGAAAAAGATAATGAAACTTTATGAAAGGAAAACAACTAAATAAGAAACAGATGTTCAATAAAATTTAAGGTGAAAATTTGGGGTGAGGGAGTAGAGAGCTGACTGGGATAAAATGTTTTATATCTGTTAATTAATCAATTCTAGTCTGGATTATTACTAATTAGACAAAATTTCTATCAACCTCACTGTACAGTGGATTATGTTGAATGAGACAGTGGCTTAGCTCACAGATGTGAAGCTCTATCTCCATCATATTGAAAAAAGGAGCCTGTCAAACAGGCAGAGTCTGGTTGCCTCAGAAGAGAGAACACAGTACTAAGGTGATCTTAAGCAGATCCCACGTGAGCTGTTCTGGTAGGAAAGCTGATGGAGAGGCTTGAATTACTTCTTTTATGCTGTAAATACTCTTAAATACTCTTCCGCAAAGTTTTATCAGTCTTGGATTTTTGCTGAATCATAAATCTGCCATAAAGCAGATTAAAAAAAAAAGGAAATAAAGGAGAATAATGGTTTAATAAGCGGAAAAAATTCAGTAGATTTAAAACTTCAAAGCCCAGTTACAGGTAGTTAAAACTCTAATTAGAGTGCAGTTTATTTGTATATATTATCCAATCCTATAATCATAGAGATAGAAAATTTATTTTTATGAGATGGGGGATGAAACCATGAAGATATCAGATTCGTGAATTTATCAAATGCATAAAACAACTTATAAATAAGATTATGGAAAACAAAAAGATACATGGAGGCTTCAAGTTTTCTTACACAGAAAGAAGTTGGATGTGGTTCCTTCTTTTAGTTGCCTTCAGATATGGGGCTTTGAATTACATATTTAAGCTGAAAAATATAGGAGTACCCCTTTTATGATTCATTTGCCTTCAGAGTCTACTAGCTCCTTCATCATACAGACTGGGCTGGGTGGTGCTAGAGGAAAGAAGCCAAAGTCAACAGGATATGGCTTTAACAGCTCCAGTCCTCAAAACAGTGTTATCCGTTACCAACACAATTTTAAAAAATTGCTTAAATAGCCCGGTGTGTATCATAGGCCCATTGGCAATAATTTTAACCTACAGAATGACAGGTTATATGGATTTTCACATGCTAATTTCCCAGTTCAATAAAAAATATAACTGAATAGCCCAGTGTGTATCTTTGTCTAGTGCCTGAGCAACTTAACTTACACTGACAAGTAATGTGGGTTTCACCAAACTTATTTACCACTTAAAATCAAAATGTATCTACCATAGTAGCTCCTGTATCAAATTACATGCAGAGTGTGCTTCTTGTAACACTCAGTAAATGATCTCATATGTGTCCCATAAACCTTCACTCCCCTGCCAAAACTGAAGAAAAAGAGAAGCAATGCAGAAACTGATCCTCAACATTAATATTAAACAAAAGGAATAAAGAATGGCAAAAACAGTTCTACCCAGCTCCAAGGAGCAATGTACACCAGCATGACCTCATAATAACAACAGTTTGGGTCTCTGCAGATTTCTCAGGCAGGAACATCAGAGACTCATACAAAGAAGGGTGTGCAAATATATTCTCATTCATGCAAAATATTTGAATACAGAAAAAGTCTAGAGGCAGGTTGTTTAAAATTAGTCCCTGGTTTTTATTTTTGTATTTTTACAAGTTAAAATTGTATAAATTAGTTAAACAAAAACCAACCCAACCCCCCCCCAAAAACAAAACAAAACAAAACAAAACAAAACAAAACAAAACAAACAACCAAAATCCCCCCAAACAAACAGGAACAACAACAACAAAAAAAAAATCCATACCAATTTAAAAATAATATTTTCTTAAAATACTTCTGATAATCAAGCAAGCCACTACCATTTTGTAGGATAGAATGCAGCTAGTAAGGATATTTTTTACAATTACTAGTAAAGCCAGAATCCATAATGATAGTGAAATTATACATAAGTTCGTTGATCTCAGTGAAAGGAACTGGATCTCCTTTGAGATGAGGGATCTGCTTAAATGGAAAGAAAATAATGATCTTCATTCCTCTCCTCCCAAAAAAATTGAAAAAAAAAAGAAAATAAAAAGTCAACTGTTAATATTAGGCAAAATACAGAGTCCCATCTGATTTTGAATATACATGTTTCTCAGCAACTTTTGGACAGTGAAATGTGGCAGTAACACTGACTCACAAAATCAGCATGAAAGCTTGACAAACATTCATCTATTCTGATATTAGTTGTCTTGGAAATAAAAGAGACCTGTTTCGCTGATTAAATACTGAAACAGCGCTTCCCTCTAAGCATGGACATTTGCTTACCTTATTTTTCCATGAGATGTTGGGTACTTTGTTGAAAGATAATTTTCTTAGGAAAATTTTATCGTTTCCATCCAGATTCCACTTCCTGTAATGACTTTTCAAGGTCCAGGGTGTATCTTAGTCCAAGACTAGCATAAAGACTATGATGTGTGTGTGACTGGAGTACACACAACAACAAAAAAAAATTCCCTCTAAAAGGGAATTTTTACTCCGTTATTCTGGGAGACTTTCAAGTTAGAATGTACAATGCAACTAAAAAAAAGAAAGTGAGATTTATAAATAAAAACTAATTTTACAGCTGGTATCAGCCTTCATCTATAAATAAATTAGAAAGAAAATTAACTGAAAGACCAGGCAGATAATGAAAAGGGTGAACATCACAGATAAAAAAAGTAAATGCAAGATTTCAATGTCTTTTCCAAAAGTTTTCCCTAGATGAAGCAAAAATGGCATGCTCCTGATTCTAAAAGAAGCTCAACTCTCCTTTTCCTGCTGTTGCCTAAAATTGCACTAAAAGCAATTTAACTGGTTTTTCATTGCAAATTTTGGAAGAGGAGGCTATAGGAAGATAAGCTGGTTGAAGATATTCACAACCTTCAGCTTGCCATCCATTCCTTTGTGAGAAATTCTTTCTCCAACGTTATTGCTCATGGGGAGATGTGTGTGAACACACTTCTTGAAGCTAAATCTGAATTTTTTACTTAGTGTAGTAAAAATGCTTGAGTTATGCATCTGTTTCTACTTACCCAAAACTTTCCAAGTTGTTGACTGCTCCAGGAAGAGGTCTCTGAACTGACCTAGAGCTGTGACAGTGGCTGTTACATTTACCTGTCCCTTCTCATTACTCTGGTGCTGCTTCTACCATGGGGTTTTTATTTCAGTGTTGGATACTACAGATGTAAGTCAAACCTGCACTCAACTCATTCTGAGAGTGTCAGTAAATGTGCATGAAATTCAGTATCTATGATGATATATTTAATGAATATTTGTAATCTGTAACCCTTTCCTGTAAAATATAATTCAATGCATCTTACTGAATGTACCCTAATTCTTTCTTATGCTACTGTAAGAAAAATAAGGCTGTACTAAAATCAATAATATAATGTTACTGATTCATTCTATCCTATGCCATTTCATGGCATTCCAAAGTGACATTGAAATACCACTAATGGAACAGTGAATCTATTTTTCAATTATACTTATAGTAACAGCTACTGGTTGGAACAATTTGTGAGAGAATTTGGAAAGCACTACTACAGTTATTAAGGCCAGCCACATTCTTTCCAAGCACCAGCGATGGTATTAATTTAGTTTGATTCACCTCACAGTAATATTTTCCAGATAAGCCATTTTCAATGGCTCAGGCTCAGCATTTCTGGAAGTAACACAGAAGTGCAGTACTATCTGATGGAGCTGATCTTGAAAAACCTGCATAGAGAAGTAGCTACATGAATAGTTTTTAAAAAACAGCATGCCCATATGTTAAACTGATTATCATCTGGAAATGTACATGGGAAGAATGCATCCCAGCTATCATCTTGACTACACTTTGGGATAATGTTTTCTCCTTCTGGACTAATTTCTCCTTCTAGAAATATCTGTGGTTCAATAAACACAGGTCTCCTAGTTGAACGATCAGTGAAAACACAAGAAATGAGCAGAGTTCAATGTTTTCCACAGTGAGGGCCAAGTTCTAGTCCTGTCTTTGCTGTTTCTGCGTGGCCATATCGAAACACTTTTCTTGTGCATTGGCTGGCATATTTTTACCTGCAAAAGGGATTGATGATCTTGCCATATTTTGTAAAAAATTTAATGTTTTTTCATAAAAATAAGTATTGGCAAGTTGAATATAATTATTAGTAAGTATGAGGAAATATAGCCTGTGCCCTATTAGAAGAGAGATTAACTTGTCTAAGAACACTTTTCTATCAAGAACTGACATTCACTGTGCATTAAAACTGCCTGAGGTTTTTTAGGCGTTCTACTATTTTCAACATGAGAAATAAGAATCTTAAGACTAGGTCTTGCAATGGAAAGCTATCACATTTCACAGAAAAGCCTAAACTTATAAATAGAGGACTCTAAAATGCCAATTTTACTGGTAATTTGTAGCCTTACTATTGCAATGTTTCCTGGGATGCCATTGTCTGAAATCTGCTTATGTTGTTCTGGCAAGGGACAATTTTGTGATGAATTACAGATGAACATGCAGTAGGAATATAGTGTAAAATGTTACTGAGGTTAATGAGAATTATATAAGAAGTGTGCATCACAGAATTTCAAAATTAGCAGATTTGAATGCTAGTACAGTCATGTTAGTGGGCAAAATTTTGCACTCTATTGATGGGTTTCAGCTTGATCAGACAGGTTCCACAGTCCTCACATCCATTACTGAATTTGTTGCCTCACTTAGTGTATCCTTATGATTACTGTTCCAAAAGTAAAAAACCCATAACAAACAAAACACCTACCCACAAAACACAACAAACAAACAAACCACCAAGAAGAAATAAGAACATTTCCCCCGAAGGTCCTTACAATTATTTTGTTTAAGAAGCCCAGGTTCAAAAAGAAGCTCACTTTTAATTTTTTTTTCAATGCGAGTTCTATGCAAAATAAGATTATTGGTCCACAATGCCATCAAAATATAACGCTAGTAAACATTTCCATAAATACTTAGGGATCATTTACAGCTTCTTTACACTTCATTAACCTGATTTTATAGTGGATGATATTCATTACAGTATGTCTGCATTGTTAAAAAATAATGAATAACCTATATCTATAGCATAGCATTTCAGTATTTACATTGTCCTATGCATGCATAGCAATTATTTTTAGGATGGTAATGTCTTCAAGTGTGGATTTTTTTCCCAAGAAACTTATATTATACTTGTCTGTTCTCATGCAGATTAAAGACAAACTTATTACTTATATTGATAATAGGAGAAGAAAACAGAAATATTTTTCTTTAAGTATTTAAAAATATTTGAGTAGAGTTTGACTTCTCACTACAAGATCTTGGTACCAAGTTGAAACACTTGAGATTCACCACTCCTATCAGAGTTCAAATTGTTCATTAATAAAAGGCCACATGGAACACTACTTGTGAAGGTGCGCAGTGACTCTGTGAAAAGTCAATGTAAACAATACAACTATTTTAAGTAAATGCCATTCCTTTGGATGTGTAAGATAATAAAATATTTAAAATTTTATTTAAAATACTGTCTAGATTTGTTTTTAGCATGCTCTACTGCCAAGCCAATCAAACAGATAAAAGAGTTGGCAAAATAGATTTAACAAGCCATTTAATAAAACGAATTATTTCCTCTGTCCTCGAAGAAATTAGCATTTATTCCTTTATAAAATTGCCTTCATAATGATTATGTCATGTGTCATATTCATGGCATAATGAATTCTATAACAGTTACTTCACATTCCTTCATGGTTATTTGAGAATGGCCAATGATTATGAACTACTACATGCATAGGAAATGAATAACCAGTATTCATTTTAAGTGTTGATAACTATGGTAGTCATAGCCAAATCGATTATGTGTGCTCAGCCTTTGGTATACTCAGGAAATCCAAGGCACTGAGCTTGCTCATTGTCCTAAAATAAGTTGGTCCCTAGATATGCAGGTCAGCTATGCAAGGCCCTTTTTACCCCTTCATGAAGAGTTACCCTTTTTCCTACTAGCTGCTGAGCATTTTCTAAACAGAAAGTTGTCATGGTTATAGAAGCACAGCCACGTTCATATAGGTTTATGGCAACATCCATATATGTTCAGTCTGCACTGACAAAACTCTTCTCTCTTTGCTCCCTCCATGATGATGTCTAACTATAGTCCAGAGGGTGATGCACTTCAGAGATTTCTCCAAGAGCCTGCATAAATGCCATTATCAAGTTAGATTTCCTCTACCATGCAGAGGCCTTTAGAACAACTCTAAGAAGCCATGAAACTTAAATAGACCCTTGTGAGCCTACTACCATGCTTGAGGTCACACAGCAGAGATACAACATTCCATACTCTCCTCTGAAGAAGTCACTTCAGAAGTGTGAAGATAGCACCAGAAAAAGACAATTTATAGTATCTGAACTATCTGGCAACTCTAGTTGGCACAGACTTTTCCAGAGAAAACTTTGAAAGTGAAGAACCATTCTGGCTCTTCTGTCTAATGCTAGGAAGCAACTTAAGAAGCAATATCTGAGTAAATATATTCTCACTCCATCCTACCTGTTATGTCAGGAGAATCAATCAAGCTGGCAGTCTGGTTCCACAGAAATAGAATTATGTAGCTAGCTTTGAGAGTTATTAATTATGCAGTGTCATATTTACTGGCATTTGTGGCTATTTCCTGTGTGGCCTGAAGATAAAAAAAAAAGCTTTTTTTGGTCAATACTAATGTAATTTAATTTAAGGCTTCCCATTGTCCCCTACTTTATAAATGAGAAACTCAATGTTGTATCATTTTGCTTGCTCAACTTTTATACATATCATTACTTGTGTCTGGAGCTAAAAATTATTCTACTTCTCCACATCAAGTATAAAGAAAATAAATTATTTTATGAACTCATGTTTTTGGAGTTACTTTAACAATTGCAATCAATTAAAAATTATGTAATTAAAAATAGTGCCTATTTGAGTAATTAAAATTAAAGGGAATTTTAGATTCAATTAACAACTGGCATTTTAATGGATTTTACAGATAGATATAAACACACAGACATATTTTACAAAACAGATGACTGGAGTCTGCTTAGTTAAAGACTAACGTACATAATAATGTAAAGAAGTTAGTAATGTATGTACTACTGAAATAGCACTTTTTTCTTTTTTTCAAGGGTTTAGTGCAAGTAAGTAGCAAAGCAAAGCAAGAATGACACCACAGTTAGTATACTAACTTGTAAAGAAAAATGAATGGATTTTTCTGGTGCTCTTAAGGAAGGGAGGAAGGAAGGAAGGAAGGAGGGAAGGTTGCTTAAGTTATAGCTGGGCTTTGGCCCTTCTAATTTTCTCCTTACATAACCACAATATTCTCATAGTCCTCCTGCATTGCCTGCCCCTCCTTTCAAGGCTGATAACTTCTTCTTCTTCCAGGCTATCCAACAGATCCCTAACAAGCTATCCATTTTGCTACATGGGGACAGCCTGCTTCCACATTTTAAAGATTTTCTTCTTGAAGAATGTCCAGCTTTCCTGGACTCCTTTGCCTCCTTTCAGTGTACCCTCCCAAGGAACTCTGCCAACCAGGCCTCTAAACAGGCTAATCCTGCCCTCCACACTGGTACCATCTTGCACTAGTATAGATTACCTTCTCAACTATTGCAGTGACCCTTTATATTCTTTTGCTAAACATTTATCTGCTTTTGTAAAACAAGTTTTGCAAATCAACACTCAGGGCACTGACAACTCCTGGAAGCACAAACAGAGGGTGGAGGTATATCGGAAATGACAGCACCAAAATCTGTTCAGATTTCCTTCATCAAATTGATGAGGGCCATCTTTACAAAAAAATAAATTATAAATTACATTTTTCTTTGCATTTCCACACTCTTTACAGAACAAGATGGCAGAATTGTTCCTCAGCCAAAAGGTACTTAGTTATATTATGTACAGTGGGAAGAAATAAAAAAACAAAACCCCATTATAAATCCTTCCCAAATAATTCATTTCCACGTAAAGTTTAAGCCTGCACTTAAAGCACAAAGGAGCTGACATAAATAAATTGCGTTTTATGAGGGAATATAACAGCTTCTGTGTTATTCAGGTGTATCTGTCTCTTAAATCAGTGTTTCTCTCACACATTAATTACACAAAATTGATCCCCTGGCCCATGTATTAGGAGTCTCTTCATCTGCAGTTAAATCTGTTTCCAAATCTTTTTTTATCACCCTTGGAAAATCTGTAGGTGAGTTATAGTCGGTGGTGTGGTAGGAAAAAAACCTCGACATCAGTGGTCGTCTCCCCTTCTCATCCTCAGTCCTTCCTTTCCTTTGAAGAAGTTGTAGTTCCATATTAAAACTGTAGGTACCTGAGCTGAAGATGCTGGCAGCGAAAAGGCTCTTTGAAGATCAGTAGCCATGACCTATTTCAAATAACAGGGAAAGAATTGCAGTGTATGAGTATGTAAATGTGAAATAGGCACTCAAAGGTTGCAAAAATGTTGAATCATTTCAGAAAGGCTTTTAAAATTCAGTTTCATGTTTGTCAGATCAACAGCTTTGAAGCTCAAAGTAATTTTCTCTGCCACCAGAGGACCCTCCTACTTCTGATGAAATGTCCCCATCTGAAACTGAATGGCTTGTTTTATCAAGGACAAGCATTAGATTAAAACATATAATGTATAGCTGAGACTTCTTTACAGAGATTACCAAACTGTTCCACTTTCCAAGTCTGACATGTGTTGTCCCTCTGAAAATGACTGCAAAATAATCTTGAAGGCTTAAACTCATGGACTTACTCTTGATGAATGGTGGAGAATAATGAATGATTATTCAGTAACTGATGACTTGCCAAGGACCACAAGAAAAATATGGGATGGAATAAATGGTACTATTTGTACTGTGTAATGTAGACACAATGTTTCTTAGATTTACAATATTCCAATACCTAAAGCTGCTTTTTCTCATATATGATTTTTATATATGTATATATTTGAAGAGAGGAGCGTAGGAATTTTTAAGTGAGCAGCTTCAGGTACTTCAGGCAGCTGCATTACTCACACAGCTAATATAATTTTCTGGTCAGTAAGAGGGAGTTTGCAGAGACCTGGGGCAAGCCTTTAAACAGTCACCTTCTGAGATCTGAGTATGGGAATATCCTTTGCTCATGTGACAAGGATAAGAATCAGCAGAAATGGTCACAGAGACCTTCCTTTGTAGTCAGAAGGAAGGTGTTGGACAAGAGCCATCAGCACAGAATGAAAATCTTGTGATTTTCTTTTTTCTTTTTTTTCTTTTTTTTTTTTTTTTAAACAGCTTGCCAGACAAATTCTCAGTGATTGACCAAGTGGAAATGTGGGATGCCTGTTCAGTTTAAGATCCATTCTGCTCTATTAATCTGTAGAAGATAGAAGACTAAAGGTACTTGGTATTTAATTAATTTAACTTTCTTTCTAGAGAGTAAGCCTGAAGAAACAAAGTTCTGAATAATTAGAGAGGCATACCAAAATAGAAACAAAATGGAGGGAATGAGTAAAACTAATTAGATATTGCTCCTCTTCAGTGGATTCTTGGGACGCACATAATATCAAAATGACAGTTATTGTTATCTTCCAGCTTCTTCTTCTCAAGCATGCAGAAGTGGGAAATAAAACACACACCTGCAACTGTAATTCTCAAGTAGCCATCCTCATTTTAAGAAATTCAGAAGAAAATCTTTAATTATGTCCCACCTATCACAGGTATAAGAAGAAAGACACCCCATAAGAAAATGATTAACACTGTCTGAGTTGCAGATAGTTTGTTTCTTGTCCTCACAATTTTTAATTACTATATAGATGATGACATGAGAACAGCTGGATGACCAGAAAAAAAACATGCTGCATCAAGCTCTAAATGGAGTCACAAAATATATTTTCTATCTGCAAGCTAACAAGAGGGAGGGGCACAAATTTCTTGAGAGGCATGTCTGGGGAAAATCCTTCACTGTTGTTAAAATCTGTAGTGTGAGCACAGCCTGTGGTGATCACTCAATGAGGAGAATCAGTGTTTATATTAAAGGGGGGAAAAGTGTTTGTCTAAACACTCACATTTAGAATTTATTGTGAAATCTCTGCAACTAACACATCACCAATTCCACAACAGCTAAGAACAGGAACACATTAAGAAGACTGTACAAGCTTAGTGGATAACAGGAATGCTGTCTAGAATCCCAAGGGAGATAGAATAGCTGTACCACTGTGATAAATCAGGGATTTATGAGAGAAAACCCATCCCTCCTTTGAAAAAACATTACTTTGATGTCACATGCTTGACACGGTGCTCTGCTGTTCAGTTACAGAAATGTACCTTTGTAGCCTTGCCAGGATGAACTCTGACCTTTCCAACATCCTGGCAGAGCTGAAAGATCCAGTTTTGCTGAAGGAGTCAACAATACAGCAAAAAGGAAAGCAGCCTTTTTTGGTTTTGTTTTTCTGAAAGATAGTAAAGATACCCTCTCTTACATTTGATGTCACCAATGAATTGAACATGACACAAACAACATTTTATCCATTTTTTTACACACCAGCAAAAATAGTTCTATACTTCTCTAAATGCTGAAGCCTGTGAGAGTTGGTGTAGTGTTTAGCATAATTGATGGATTAGAAAGAAAAGGATTAACAGCTTTTGACCCCATAAATAAACTAGACTCACACCTCAGATTTTAAAATTTATTTAATTGATTTGACAGTGGGAATCCAACACCAAAGCTCAACCTACATTTGAAAATCCATTAAGACATTCTCCCTTAGTAGATTTTGGGTTCAGTTTTATTTTTTAAATTTCTCAAGTGATATTATGAAGATGAGATTTTATATTAAAGAAAAATCTTGGCCACATTTTCCTTATTATAAACATCTGCCTTTTCTAGACTTTATTGAAGAAAATTTGCTACAATTAACAGGAGAGGAAGAATAATGAAGAATAAGAAGCATGCACACGTCTCCTTAGAGCTTAAAAACTTGTTGACAGAAATCAGCTTAAGGACTTCAGAAATATACACATTTATTTTTGCATGGAATATCAGACACTTAAATCTTTATTTCAAATATCAGTTGCTAGAGACCTGCTGTTGAGACCAAAAGAGGAAAAAACACAGTTTTAATATATTGCATATAAAAATGCAGTTACTTTACGGCTACTTGCTTTATACATGGATTGTATCACCCTTTTCGTCACTCTCTGAAGGAAAAGCTCATAACCTTTCCAGGAGTAGTTGATAGTATATTACTAAGAAAAAAGAAAAAAGTTTAACCTTTATTTACTTTTCAATCTGGCAGAAGTGAAATGTTAATTTTAAAAATTAGGAAATAATATTAATTTTCTTTCTTTAATACTAAATTGACATCTCTGCCTCCAAGAACACCTTTTACAAGGGCAGACATCATATGGGCAATACCCACACAGGAATTAGGAAAAAAAACCCCCAGAATTAAATTTGTAAAATTGTCTTGAGAATTGACAGCAACAAGAAATCAATATCAAGTAAAAAAATCATCACTTGCTCACAGACCTTTCTTCAAAATCTACTCCTTCATCACATAAAGCTAATAAAGTGACAAGTTTTTTCCAGCACACACCTCTCCCTCACTGCCTCCAGGTGCTCTAGAGAAGTCTCAGGCTATGCCTAGTTTATCCTCAAACACATATTGGGTCTGGCTGAGCTGGAGTTTATTTTCCTATAGAGCCCTATCAATGCTGTGCATTGCATTGGTGGCTGCAAAGGTGTGGATAAAATGTGTTTCGGCTACAGATGAGCAGTGCTTGCACAGCATCAGGGTTCTCTCTAACAATCCCATCCCCACCAAGGTGCTGGGAGTGGGCAAGATCCTGGGAGGGGACACAACCAGTCCAGCTGACCCAAATTAACCACAGGGATATTCCACTCAGGTGATGTCAGCTCAGATATAAAAGCTAAGGAAAGGCAGGGGGCTATGATGGTGTTTGTTTGTGGTGTTTCCCTTTTGAAGCACTTGCTGTGAGTGCTGATGCTCTGGTTCCCAGGGTGTGGCTGAGCATTACTTGCTGATGGGAAGTAGATAATATCCCTTTTTATTTTTGTCTTTGCATGTGTACATTTTCATTTTTCCTTTAGTAAACTGCCTCAACTCAAGCCATTTTCCATCTTATTTTTTCTCTTCTGTCCAACAGGAAAAGAGTATTTCTTACTTCCATTGTTTCTTATTTTTAAAATCTTACTTTCATCTTCTTTTCCTTTATCTAGAGTGTTTTCGGGGGCTATTGGCATCTAAATTGGGGACCTGACACTGAATACAGTATAGGTAATATAGAACATCAGCAACAGAAAAAGAAGGGCGTTAATCTAGCTCAAATCAAATTATTGAGAAGGGGAAGTCTGCCTAAAAATATAATGTCCTACAGAACAATTTGGAAAGAAAATTTATAGAAGTGCCATAATTAGTAAGAATAGTGACTTTGCATTTAGCCTTTTTTCTGCCTTCTACATTATGTGAGTAGCTGTGAGAATTTGAGATTGCAGTCTGAAGTATAATTTCATCACCACTACAGTTTGTGTTCTACCCTTAGATCTGATTTTGCATCTAGAAAACTAGATATTTTTGCAAATTTAAATGTTTGAATTCAAAGAAGAACAAGCTTTTCAAAGACAGAGTTTTAAAAGTAAATTAATTTAGCTGAAAATCAGATATCTTGTGAGATGCCTTTTCAGAATATCTGTGTGGCTCTATCTCTATAAATGCACACAGTTCTGCAATGGTGTAAAGTGGGATTTTAGGAAAGGGTTAGTTTTATTACCACAATGCAAGAGACAAGTTTTTTCCCTTGTCTAAGACACTTTAGAATATGATCAAATCTTTGATATATTTTTCAAAATACATATTTAATCATAGTTACAGAGCTTTGAACAGATCTTGAAGAAAATTTAAGATGGGTGGTAAAAAAGAGGCTTGGATAAATACCATAGTAAAGATGAACAACTTTATCAAAATGTAGAAGCAACCCTTTTACTTGACTAAACAGATGATGAACGAGTAACCATTGCCAAAATACTACTTTCCTCTTATTTTAAATGAGCTGACAAAAACTATGCTCATGGTGAGTGCTTTTAGAAATCTAGCTGTAAGCTTGCCTATTATTAGGAAAATTACATAGAGGCAAGACCAAAAAAAAGTGTCTATACCTCATTGTATTTATATATGGTGGAAGATAGTGGAAGATAATTTCTGCCTGAGATTTTTATATTAGATGAATGTAGATATGTCTACCTACCTGTGTCTCATATTCTTCAAAACATCTTTGAAAATAAAGTGAGAACCTTATAGAACAGTCTTCCTGACCCTGCCCCTCCCATGATTTATGTTATTGTCAGGAGTGAAACAAATCAACACAAACAGAAGTCCTAGCACAATAACGATGAATATACCTCTTGGAGATCTGCAGTTAGGACTGAATGGAGTTGTTCATCAAGGTTTAGGCCAGAAACACAGCAGTGTTTTCCGTTTTCTAAGTTTAATTCATTTTTAAAGCAAAATGCAAGCCAAAGTATTTTGAATCTTAAATAGGGCTACTGATGTTAGATTTTCTCTAGAATGAAAAAATTAAAAAGTAAGTGAGTTTTAGATAGGAAAGAAAAACATGAAAATTCTTAGCAAATCCCTATCGCATTCAAATGTGCTTTTCACATGAGTATGCAAAAGGTGTCAATTTAAAATACAGACTGAAGCTTGAGATGAATCTAGCATAAACTATTTCATTTTCAGGAGAGCCTTCTGGGATCCAAAATTTTTTATTCATTTTAATTCACTATAAATCAAGGAAAAAGTTAATCACAGATATTTTTCTGATCTGTGAACCAGTTTTTGGTCTGTGAACGATGAAGAATAAAAGAAAAAACAAACTTTTATGGAAATCAAGAAGCAATCAAAGATTTTAAATGTTAAAATAAGTCTTAAACTCTTGGAGAACTAAGTATTGAAAAGAGGCCAGGTTTATATATGTAAAAACAAAGTAGAAATAATGTAGCTCTTGCAGACTTGGAATCCCTTTAAGTACCTTTAGAGATCTAAAAGATAGATGTGGCAATATTCAAGTCTTCTTCCATTGTCTGATGTTTCTGATAAAAATTCATTATTCTGTGTAAAATGCTAATACTAGTGTAAGTCTCCTGCCTTTCACTTTCTCTACTTTTGAGTGTATTTTCTGCTATGAAACTGTACCAGTGGCTGATTCAGGAATTTATAATTCTCTGGGTACCTGAACTGTGAGTACCTGCCTTGCGTTTCCAATCACCTTGTTTTCTCTCCCTTTCAAAAGTAATATGGTGCCAGAAATATACATGTGAGAGTGAGCACATAAGGGGGTGTGTGCATGTGGAAAACAGGGGAAGAGAGAAAAATATAGAAAGAGAGGTGTCAAATGTAAGGCAGTGGGGCAGCGTGCATTAATTTATATCATTCAAAACATTAATATATATTAATAGAAATATATTAAATGTAATTTGAACATAATATATCAATTTTTTTAAAGGGTTTTACTAAATTATTATTATTTATTAATTTGACAAAACTCAGGGATATGGGTGTGAACCAGGTTCTTAGAGTGTATTTTCTTCTGTAGCAATGCACTGATTTACACTGAATGATATCATCAACTGCACTATCATTCTTGTATCACCATGGAAATGGCTACTCATTTTTAAGCCTTTACTCTCACAATTCACATACATATCATTCATATATGGCTTTGTTCTAGAATTTCAGAATTCAGGAATTGACAGAGACTGGCTTAGAATTGATTTTGATAGATAACAAATTATATGTTTCCAGCAGAGAAATCAGAATTTTAATCTTGGACTCTCCAGCTTTAATAGAAAAGCAAGCCAATGCACAACAGAGAATTATTTGTCTTCTAGATGCAGGGAAAAATGAGAGATTTATCCTTCTTTAAATCAATAATTTTTTTTAATCAAGAACTTCAGGATTAGAGAATAACATCAATTTTGTTATCTAATCTTGAAATTATTAGGACTGCAGAACCTAGTGAGAAAACTTGTCCCCAAACTCAAATATTAAAAAGATATTCTAAGGTCTTACTAATACCTGACTGATTAACTAACACCTATCTGAATCTTCCTATCACATGCTGAACATTTCATATTTTAGATTAGCCTCTGCAGACATGAAAAGGAAGTCATACACATAATTAAAAAAAGAAAAAAGGAGTTCTTGGTGATCTAACTGCTCTTTACTAGTTTATTATCTTGACCCATTCAACTTCTTCCTGCAGTTCTTCATAAATCTAACTTGTAAGCCATTCATCACTTGTTTTTCTCCTTTCTGTTTTTTTCCGGTTTATCTGCTTGTTGTTATAAAACCACATCCCACTCTTAGAGTCCTTCTGATTTATAGTCTCATTCTGTACTAATATTACCAATATCAATAATGTCATACTTAATATTATTTCCTTCCTCTCTTTAGAAATACTTTTTATAGAAGCCCATCTTCCTGGCTAAAGTTTGCATTTTTAATCTATTGCTATGCTTTTGTTCCACTTTTGCATTAATTTGCACAGAATTATTAAATTGATATTTTTAACAGTTGCACATATGTGCAATTTTTCCAAATGTTTCTGTCCCTTTAGTCAGATGCATCTTTCACATAGCACAGCCTAGGTTCTCTCAGCATTTGTAAAAAAGTATATGCTTCAACAATGTCCTCAATAATTTATTGGTAGACTGGGTCTATTTATAATCCTTATGCAGCAGGTATTCTCCTTTCACCAGAAGGCCACATCCTTCAGGTATTAGCTATCTGAAATAAGGTGCATCAGTCTTACTCTTTCTTACTATAATGCTACTTTGTTCTATTCTGCTTTTTATCTTTTTTGAAGGCTTTTACAGGTCTGCTGCTCTCTTCCTTCTGAGCTACAGAGAAAGCATAAATATTTTCATCATACAGTAAAAAGCTTTATTTTCTCCCTACCTGTCTTTTTGTATCTCTGATTTAGGCCACCAGGTCTCTGAGAGGCCAATTAAGCTTTGCTTGTGCATTAAGATTTCTGGTCATTGTTGTTTGTCCTTGATAAACTTTGCAGTAGTGTATAGATGTCTAGTATATTTGATAAGTTCCCCTATTATTGTGTTTCCTATCAGCTAACTAATACTGCCAAAAATATTGTCTTTTTCTGATGCAGCAAAAATTCCTCATATATGGCTGTATCTTTTGCTCTTTGCACTATTTTATTGTAACTTTTAATCATAAATCTACTTATTTGGATTATGTTACTGCAATCCTCTACATACCAGTCTTGTTGAAACAGGTAAAACTCTAAAATGTTACATTTTTAGGACAGAAAAATATATATGTGCTTAACCATGCCTATATTCCTATTTATATAATTTTCAGCGATATTAATAGCTTGCATAAATCTTAGTTTTTCTAAGAGTGTTTCTTAATTACCTTTTACTCACCTTAGTTCCTTTAAGAAATAGTTACCTATTGAAGGAATATAGTCTCTACTCAGGCCTAAAAATATGTATGGCATTCATAAATTTGGTTTGATATAGTTGAATATCCCAAATATTGAGATATAAAAATTTTTATGTCTTTTGAACATTTTGTGTTTGCAAGTATTACATTTATCTGAACTTCTGTCCATTTTATACCTTAAAACTTTCAATTTATGTCTTGTTTTATCATCCTTCATCTTTGCATTGTGTTCTGTGCTTTTGTGTAGACTCTGTACAATTCTGTTTCTGTAGTAAATTAACTCTGAAAAAAAATAATGGGTTTGCTTTTATTAGAACAGGGTGAATGCTGAAAAGCATTTTCTACAGATACTTGGTTTTGCATAGAAGTTTTATTTGACTGTACTTCTTGTTTCCCGCAAGTACTCCTGGAAAATCTTGGCACATAAAACCCAAATATTAACTGAGTATGGGCTGAAAAGGTTTTATGAAGCGCTATGAGTGCAGTGATGTAGTGATGAGATACTGCAGACAACTGAGAATGGTTGCTGTCCCTTCTGCCAGGACCCTGGGGGCACAGAGGGCTCTGAGTGCCCCTTGCCAACCTCTGCAGCCCCAGGACCCCGTGCCATCCAGCCAGAGCCATCATCCTCTGCCCCAAAGCTTCCCAGCAGGATCTGTCTCCAAACCAGCACAGCCCTGCCCTGCCCACCCAGGGATCTGCTGAGCTGGGCTGTCAGCCCGTTCTGGCCTCATCCCATTATCATCCCCGGGGAGGTGCCCACTCCTGAGGATGGGGCAGCTCTTGGTGTTCCCAGATGTTCTGCTCGGGGATGGACTGGGCTGGGACAGGTCTGCCTCATGGAGTTCCCTATGGAGCCCCACAGAGAGCCTCAGGTGCTGTCTAAGGCTCTGGAGTGGGGCTATGCAGATGCTTTCAGTTTCAGGATTCAGCTTTTATGTTGCTCCATCACTGTGCTGGTGCTTATCTGTTTGCATATACTCTTTGACAGTGTGATGAGCAGAGCTATATCTTCCTAAGGCTAGAGAAAAAATGTGTTTATGTGAAGGAAATTGTTTCGGTCCTCAGGTTCTAAGCATGCCAGTTTTGAAGAAAAAAAAATTTTAATGGATTTTCTAAACCACAAAGAGGAGTCCATGCTAAGGATTTGCTATCTGGATGAGAGGTTGATGCAGACAGATTTTTGGACAGTCACAAAAAGTACTTCAATTTTTCTGCACAGTCCTGAAGATCTGCCTGGTCTGTGGCAAGTTAATGTGCCTATACTTGTAATTCCAAAAACAAGCTGTGAACAGCATCTCTAATGTTCTCTTCTAGAAAGCTGATAAAGCAGGCCATGAAGATTTTTTCAGCATCAACCATAAGTTCTGCAGCAGATCCATAGTTTTACTGGCATTAGCACTGTTACAAGTGATCCTAATTTTGCATAAACAGACTGACCTAAAGCAGTTCCTGCCTCATTAGACCTTTGAAAGATTCCTTTCACATTGGATATGAGAGTGAATTACTTTTTCTACACATTTTTCAAAGAACATAATGAAGACCATGCAAACAAAAATTGGAAGAGATGGAAGGAGGGGATGAAGCTTCTGTTTGAGTTTGCTTTTTCATGACAACTTTATAGCAGCAAGATTTTCTATCTTGTCTCTGCCTTGCTTATTAAGGAGGAGAAGTAGTGTCTGGAGAGAAAAAAACTGCTAAAGAGGAACTGCACTTAGTACTTTCTTCTAACAGAGCAGTTTGGAATCAAGAGTCAGCAGCATGTGCAGACACTCATAAACTGCTGCTTTGCCTTTCCAAGAGCTCAGGAGGAGCTGTATCTGGAGACTTGGGCAGGTCCCAGTATTAAGACCAATTTGCACAGCCAAAGACAAGTTTAGATGGAAGGCAGCACATTCAAGACCACTTGTCAAATTTATAATCTGCTTTTCTTTGTCGCATGTGCATCTCATTCCACTTGTGCATTCCCACAATGTCTCTTTCATGTTGTGATATTTCTGTTACATACTGACAGCCTTTCCTTGGGATTTAACCCTTTACCCACTAAAATTTCACAGTCTCCTGTCACCCTTGCTCTCTTTCTTTAAGTTTCACTGTGATAGAATAACTGTGTTTCCATAATTAACCAATTACAGTATCAGTACAAGTTATAGTTGGAAATTCTGTATACTGTGTGGAGGAAGTGCTAATCCTTCCGAGTTTATTGTGAAATTACTTGTTTCCCAGAAGTAGATTAAGCTCCTACTTGCTTTGTGATTATTTCCAAGCCTTCCTGCATTCCAGCTGTTGGCGCCCAGAGCTCATCCCGCTTTTAGGAATATGACTGGAAAAGCTATAGAGTTCAGGTGTCTGAGTCCAAGCTTGACTTTGGTGATAGGAACTCCTGTGAGGAAAGCTGGGAACAAGGTCCTGCTCCTCCTTTCCTTTCAGAGCTGCTTGTAAACTGAGCCTTAACACTGCCCCAACCTGCATTGCACTGCAGCCGTGCAGAATTTCTATGTGTGCCTGAGCTTGAACCTCTGTGAATGCAATCCAGACTTGCTGGTCAGACTTCCTGGCTTGGCCTCGGACCCACATCGCTGCTGCAGGCCTGCTGAGCAGTCTCTGAACCCCTTTCTGTCCCAGACAACCTGCTGTTTTTTCAGCGAGGTTACTGCTCCCATCTGTGCTGCTGTTGTGCTCAGCTCACCTTCCCTTGGAGTGCAGGATTATCGTTTCAGTCTTCTAAAGCCAAATTAGGATGAGGATTCCTTCCCATGACTTCTAACATGGGTTTAAATGTATTTCTGAAAGTGTTTAATTTCTTTAAGAGGTAATAAATCCATTAGAACTTAGAGAAAACAAAGCCTCCATTGTAGGTGCCTTTATTTTAACAAATGAAAATATTATTTTTATAAGAATATCAGTCTGGAGATGTTCACCAACATAATTAATGAGAGCTTAATACTTTAGGAAGGAGCAAGTGCAAGTCAGTGGAAAAAAAAAAAAGAAAATGTTTTCCTTCATATCAGAGGCAGCATGGTTAATAAAAATACATGATTTTTATGTCTGACCTTTTTTGTTATGTATTCAGTGTCCGGTTTCCCAATATCTAAATATTTCCTATTTGTTCTACAATAGGAAAGAATTTTCTTAAATACTTTCCTGAAGGAAAAAAAAATTAGAGCTGCCTCATTTCACTTGTCTGGAGAATCCTTTACCTCATCAAACCATCTTATTTGAGGGATTTATTATCAGATTTTAGTCCTCCAGAGCATAGCTCTACTTGTTCATGAGCTATTAAAAACACAGCAATGTTCTTGTACTTCAACCAGTCATGTAAGAAAACTTAACCACTTTAATAATTCTGAGACGCACTATGAAAAAGCAAAGACTCAGAAGTGGAATGAAGAAAGCTTGTGTAGAGCAAGAAAACCAGAAGAGCTCCAATTATTTACAAAGTAAGTACCATTATTCTATTTCAGGATTATGCCATGAAATAACTTCTAATACAGATGTACTTTATATTTGATTATCATGAAAGCTAATTTTAGTGTTGATTCTGGGTTTATTACTACTTGTGACTTACATGCTTGGGAAATATTTATGTTTTATACCTTCAAAATCAGTGATGCTTGAAAAATACAAATTTTTTATTTAACTTTTTCTACATGTGCTTCAAACATTGTACATTGTTTTATAGGTTTTTAAAAAACTCAATGTTGGAATTGTCCCAGTGGCTCCAAGAATTTTGCGGGAGAAAACACTTCTCTCACCATTGCTCCTTCTGGCCTAAATTGTCCACAATAAAAATGTCAAACCCATCTGTACCATCACTACAATTTCTGAATTTCAGCTGTGAGTTTTGATTGTTCTCCATCATTCTGCTTAGTACTGATAAGAATCTCTCCTGCACTTGTTATATTAATGTTATTGTTTTGTGGAATTTATGGAAAAGGGGGTTCATGATCTTTCCTCCAGAGAAGCCATCTTTGAGTAAATACTGAATAATAAATAACGAATCTTGTAAGAAGATAACTGAACAGAGGCAGACAATTATGTAGGTGCCTGAACGGTGTTCTGAAACATGAGAGATCCAGTTATGGATCCTGGTTCAGCAGCAGCTTTCAAATCTGATCTTGTATAAATGGAGTTTCTCATCTGCAAGGTGGAGACAACAATAATTCTCCAGCACACAGAGGCAGGGAGTTTTGATACATTCAAACACTCATTATAGCTGTAAGGGTACTATAAGCAAGAAAGATATTAGCCCCTTGTACTGTGTAAGTTATTGCATATGTAGAAACAATCTCAATTGAACTGAGCAATGAAGCTGATCATTACAACTACAACAGATAAGACCTTTTTTTTTTTTTTCCCGTCATTCTCTTTTGCATTACCTGCTTTACCCAGAGTTATTTACATGAGGGCACTGAGAAGAGAGGGCAATAACATCAGTCCAGATGTGTAAAATAATAAATTAGTTATGATTGAAACCACCTATGGGTAGCTGAAATTATTGACCAGCAGTGGTTGCCTGACCTGTATCCATCAAAATGTCAAACCATGTAGAGGTAGACAGTAGGTATGCACCCTAGAAAGAATGAGGACTGCATAAATCTCTGGTGCTGTTCCCTGCTGCTTCAGGTAATTTTGACACAGGATAAATTGCAATACTGTTCACTCAAAAATTTGATTAAAATCAGCACCAGCACTTGCTTGTTTGTTTTTGAAGTACCTACAATATTAGTTGTTAGCTAAACTATCCTCTAATTCTATTGAAAATAGCTTTGAGTAAAAGTGGTTTATAACATACATTCTTCTACAAAGTGTTATTGAAGAGTTCTGTAGAATTTAAACAAGAATAGTAGTGAAAACAGAATTTTTAACACACCTAAAAATGCTACAGTAACAACCATGTTGCAAAATTTTAAAGTGTGGTACAAAATTTAATTTAAATTTAATTTATTTTTCTCTTAATGTATTTTATAAACTATTTCTGCAATAATCTAACATTCGTGATGTTATGTTGGCTTTTTCTCTATAGTATTCCCAACATTAGTGTCATTAGCTATGGGTCACAACATTAGCTTTCTACCTTCATGAAAAAAATATTGAAAAAACACTGAATATCTCAGGCTTAACTACTTCCTCATTGTCTTTTGATATCTCAAAATACAATTGCCAGAGATTATATAGTGTTGATTTTTTTTTTCCAGACATTTCTTACCTCTGCAATATTAATAGCCGAATTTTGTTTCCATCTGCTTATTAAGCAGCAAGCATGCACAAAGCTCTTTCATCTACCATCTTAGAGTATAGGATATTAAATTTATGAATTTTTGAGGATGTTGTTGAAGTTCCAGTGCCTGATTGAAGAGACTGTGGAAATCTACAGAAAATTTTCCTTTAGCTTCAGTGAGGGTCTCACAGTTCTTGTCTTGTTTACTATTATCCCTGACACACACTAGAATAAATTTATATAGAAAAGAATTTTCATCTTTATTAGGTTTTAACCATTAAGGACTGAAATTAACTGACAGAGTTTCAGTTACTTAAAAGCCATTTTGAGAACAAAGTATGATGTGATTGAGAAAGTTGTATTTATGTTTTTGACCTGTCTAGGTCTCTCTGTCACTTCTTCATTAGTACCTGTACATCACTCTTGTATTCATAGAGAATGGATTTAAAGTTTCATGAAGTTTTGCTTGATTTACCTTGGTGTGAAAATCTTACTATGTAGCCTTGGTTAGTCTTCTGCTTATAAATTTGTAGTCATCTAGTGAGGATGCAGAAACAACAACATTAGGCTTAGGTGATCTGTTGCATGCTGTGAATAGCAAATACTGAGCAGTGAATACACAATGCCAGCAGTTTACAAATAAGTTCCAGTGAAAATTATTTTTTATATTTTCAGTGAGTACCTCTGCATGTCAAAGATAATAGAATAAAATGGCTCCAAATCAGCTCATGAATGATGGAATAACGTAATTATAATAGAATAAGAGATATTAATAATGGATAATGCTGATATTAAATGCTTTAAACATTCTTAGTTACCTTCCACACACCTACAAATTAAAGATGGTTTCAGTCTGTCACCTTCATGCTCTCTGACTGTAGTCCTCTATTTCATCCAGTCTGAAGTAAAGCTGAAGTAAACAGGGTAGTATTCTTTCAGTTGTCCCAGTGCTAGAGTGCCATATGGGAGAATTCAGTAAATCTCGTGGGGATTTTCACTCTTTTTCCCAGGAGCTATGATCAATAATCTTATACTGCATTGCAGGGGATGGAGTGGAATAAAGAGAATAATTTTGTGTGAAAAATGACCTAAAGCCCTCTCTAGTGGCCAAAAGAAATGGATGAACCAAAGAATGTATCACAGGAGGAACAGGCTCAAGTCAGAAACAGAAAAGAACAGGTGTCTATGGGAAGAACTTGGGCAGAAATGGATGCAGGAAACAGGTGTCTGAGATGAATTAGGACTAAAGCAGCACTACAGAGTGCTAGGAAATATAACCAATTAATTTTTTAATAGTGTGGCTGAGCAAAACACAAAAAATTAAAAAAGACAGGGTGTTCTTTCTAATTTAGTATAAAATCTATATGAATATGTACAAGGCCTTGACCTCTCCAATGACAATATAGATTGGTGTTCAGTTTTTTTCTTAAGAGTCTGCTTATCTTCCATCCTTCAGCTGCTATATCCTAGTTTCTGTTTCCCATCTATAACAGGGCTTCAATTTATAAACCAGGTTATTAAATGTGGAGTAGTTAAAGGTAAATCTCATGCCTTGTGGTACTTGAATTGCTTCTTTAAGTCTGTAAATAAACCATTGCCCCTGCTCTGAAAGGACTTTCTGCTTGAATTAACCATTTTGTAATCTGTAGGAAAAGCACAACTATAATAATCAAGCAAGCAAGTAGACCATATAATATTAATAAACTATTACAGACATCTCACACATTCTTCACACTTGGCTGTCTAAACAAATCAATACAAAGGGAAAGATCTAGTTAAGACTGGTATAAAAATCTAGTGCTTTATCTTTAAAGCAAGTCAAAACATAACAATTCAACTTTATTATGTATAGTGTGGTTTGTGCAGATTGCATCCCAAAGGCTTTAAGGAGGTAGATAACACTCTTCCAGGGTAAGATAACAATATTAACAATGGAATGAGAGAAATTATATCCACAGTCACATCCCTCTATCAGTGGTGTAAATTGAAAGTAGCACTACTAAAATCAATATGCCTTACACTGATACAGAATTGCTCAGAGATTAGAATCAGGCCCTGGTTAGGTAGCAGAGAAACAATTTCTTTTCAGTTGAGAATTGCAATGGAGTGGTAAGTCAATGAAGCAGACACAGGACAGCAGTTTTTAGACAGCATGAAACTTAAGTGAGGAAAGAAAACATAAAGAAGCAGAAAAGCAATATGGGTGAAGTCTATCAGTGTCTTTAAATTTAAGAGGAAAATGTGGAAATGCTATATGAAACAATTGTTGGAAGAGTATATGTGATTGTTCTCACTGCCATGCTGTAGAACTCGTGAACTTTTTCATCAGCTTCCAATATTGACTTTGTAAAACAAACTATGGACATGTTGCTGGACTAAGGGGAATGCTTTAGGCAGCAGAAATGAAAATAAACTGAGACACAAGACAAATTATAGAGACATATTTTTCACTAGATAAGAGTAACATTAAATTTCTCAGTTCTGTGGGTTTTCTGTATCAAAACCTATCAATAAACAAGAAGAAAAAAAAATATTTTTAGTGATCTACAAAAGAGCAGGCTAATCTTAAATTTGGAGGTTGAAGTAGCACCACTTTCTCTTAGCAGCTGGCAGATTTCTTGCTAATACCCACATAAGCTTCTATGCAGCCCTCTATTCTGATGTGGCCACCAGAAGGTATCCATCAGGCCTAATGCCAGATTCTGCTTCACCACATTGTATTTAGGCATTCAAATACAAAACACAAACAACTACCAAGCGTCCTCCCCTGCCAGCCTGTCACACACACTCACAGAATCCCATCCCAAGTAAAATCTGGAGCTGCCTACAGAATAATATAAACTTTGGTATGTTTTTTCTCTTTCTGGAGATATGAAACAATTGAAATTTGTCTGTCCGACAAGCCTAAAAAGCACTCCTTAAATAGGAGGGAAAAAATTCCAGACTTGTGTATATTTAAGATTTTTTTTCCAAGTGTAATTTCTTCTCTGTTTAGACAGTAACTGTTTTAATTCCAGGTTAGTTGATTTTTCCTGTAGCCATTTACCAAAGAAAGAAAACATTATCAGATGACAATAAAGTTGTTCACAATTTTTCTTCATTCAAGAATTTCAAGTTACTTTTTCTCTTGTGAGCTTATAGGTACTCATTTTTCCCTCCTCAAGGTGGAAAGGACACTCTGTTAACAACTAACCAACATGCTTTTTGCACAGAATCTGCCATTCTAGCAGTGTGCTAGCTCTGTCTCTGATGTCCTTATGATTCTAAAAAGTCCAAGCAGCATTCCCTTAAGAAAGAATGCATTTGAGAGATCAATATTTTGCCTGTTGGCCTTGTTGAACAAGGATCAATACATGTACAAAAATCAGCCCAGCAGATGTGACTGTGGAGACTACCAGGCCCCAGAGGGAGGAATGCCTGATAGGGACAGCTATCTGTATAGCTCTGAAGTGTTCCATTAAGCACTGCACTTCACTTGGCTCATGTAGGGCTTGTGGGACCTCAAGCTGTGCAGTGGTAATCTGTGTTGTGTTTTAGCCAATTTATGCTGCTCATGCGAAGTTAGGGGTACTTTAGCTATTAGATTTATTCCTTGTCCAACATGGAGCATTACTCAAGTGAAAATGACAGCTATGCCTAGCTCAGAGAATTGTCCTGGCAACCCCCAGGAACCCTGTAGAGAAAGCACTAAGGCACGACAAACTTTTGCCAACATTTGGCACCTTGAGGTCATTGTCTGGCCTATTTTCTTATGTAGTTGGTATTTGTCAGCTTTCTTGATGGACTTAGAGATGCTATTTAATTTCACTACATAAGGGAGAGAGAAATCCATTAGCATTTGAGACCTGTCAATGAAGGTTGTGTCACCAGCTAATAGAAACTGCAAATGTGCCAGATTGTTCAGCTGAAACTGAAGGGGCAGGAGACTGCAAATAATAGGTTGAAGGAAATTTATCCTCTTTATTTTTCATAATTTTTTTTTTCTTTCAGAAAAACTCACAAAAGGCAAAAATTTCTCCCTAGCAGTTATTGAAAGCCTTGGAAAAGATGTTACTGAAATTGACCAAAAATATAAAATTAAAAAAACTTAAACAAACTGGATTCTCAAAGGGAACTTAGGCAGCAAACTACCTTTCAAAAGCCAAAATGCCTGTCATAACCTTGTAAGGGCTACTTCCCTCCGCACTTGCATTTCTGCTGAATTGTGTAACACCAAAGACCTGAAATAAATTGTGTCCTGAAAAAAACATAAAAAAGGTATCTCCCTGCTACAGTCAAGCTAGTAGTAACACTGAGAGAACACCTGATGATGCATGAGGAGCAGTTGGTTTTGCCCAGCTTTCTTTCCTTGATTTTTGAGAGCAAAATTCTAGCTTCTCTATATGTGGTATGAAGGAAGGATTTCAGCTGGGCTCTTCAATTTTTTCAAGAAAGATCTTTAATAATTAAGCAGCTGGAATCCTGAGCTATATGTCATTTTCTCTTTCTTCTCTAGTGAAAGAATTCTCTTTTGTGAAAACGATTTAAGTGTTCAATAGACAGTGTTAAGAAGAAAATACCTGCAACTGCATGATTTGACAGCATTCATGTGGGAGTCAGCCTCAGATAATTTCTCTGGTGATCATTCAGTCTGTTAGAGGAATTAAAACAGCCTGAGTGGGACAAAGTTCCTCTTCCTGAAGAACCGATATGAAGAAAGCAAAAGATACAACAAACACATTGTGTTAAAGAATTAGGACACCATAACAGATTGCTCTAGATACAGCTCACCACTGCATTGCTGGAATTCTAAATAAAAAAGCAAGAAAATAACTTTATAGATTTAATTCTGCTTACACTGGGTAACAGGATAAATTAAAAAAAGATGAACAGCAATAAGAGTCCTGTCATATTGGAACAAGGTCTAATATTATAGTCTCTGTCAGACAAATTATAATATAGTCCTGTTACTTTCTTTTTGTTAGGTAGAGGAGGTCTGGAATGAATATGTTGGTGGGAGCAGATGATAATGCAGGAGATTCTTAACCTTGAAACTTTCCCAAATAATTTGCTTTTCACCCTTGGCTGCTCAACATTAGTGCAGTACAATTATGAAGACATAAACATCACAAGGACACCTGGCACACAGCCTGTCACAATGAGTTTAACTTGGGTATTCGATTCCCTGAGCAGCCATGGAAGGAGAATGAGCCACCTCATCAGGAATTCAACTGTGTCAGTTTAGGAGGAGGTGAGGATGGGAGGAGTTGATCCATCAAGCTCAGACAAGACCCAGCCAACCTTCTGCTTTCATTCAGGCAGTAGAAGCAGATCATAAGGGGACCTGTCAAGTCCACAGACAAATGAACTGTAAGAGAGAACCTGGAAGGTACCTCAGCTTGTACCTAAATACTCTTGAAATACCTTTTTTCTTCCCCTCCAGTGCAAATGCTGCCATTTGCTTGTTTTAAATGGTTATAAATCACACAAAGAAGCAAATTGGCTAGGGAATGGAGCATTTTTTTTTTTTTTCACACCATTAGCAAATTTAAGTGGAGGTGTACTGCAATTTTGATAGACAACTACATCCATAAGCTGCATCTATTCAGGGTCCTTCATTATCATGTTAACCTTGCCTCCCTTTTTTCTCAGACATAAAACTTAAAGATTTTTAACTGAAGGAATAGTTGCTACTGATTAGGAAATTAAATCTGGATTTTCAGTGATATTGTCATATTATTATCATTTAATAATTCATGAAGTGACAACTTTGCTGAACATAACAAAATACTTAGAAACAGTACTAGAAATTTTGGGCATTTTTTTTGTTTCAATCATAATTAGTTATTTAATATGTTATGTTTTCCAATACTTATAAGAAATAGAGCCTTTCTTACATTTTGGGAAAATCTAATTCTCTTCTCATTTAGTGGTTGTGCCATATCAAGGTAACTTCACTGACTTCATTTAAGACTCAGTGTTACAAAAATCATGAAATTATTAAAAACATCAGCAAAAGTAGAAAACCTGCAGGGGTGACAATATGTCTTTTCATCACTGTTTTTCCAATGCTTTTCTCCATCCAGATTGTTTTAGTCTAGCATACACACCATCCTTCTTTCTCTTCCCATTTGTTTCTTTCTCTCTGTACATGCTTTTTACATGTATTTTCATCCTGTGTATATATTATGTCAGCATATACATATCCTGGATAACTATAGCTTAAAATTATGGTATTGCCTGAGCTATCCAACCACAAAATAACAATAAATCTTATATAAACATACCATTCAAATATGCAGTCTTATGGTAATCTTCTTTACAAAGTAAGCTTAAATTTTATGTTGCATCTACTGTTACAATTGCTCTGATATTTATCTTGACATATAATATGAAGCAATATTTTAAACTACAATTACAAAAATTCAGCCATAATTTCTGAATAAAAGGGTGCTCCTTAGTTTAGTAACTTTCAAGATAATCGCGTTAATGTTTGAAGATTTTTAAGAAGTGACAAAATGTGACAGCAAAGTCTCTCAAAATAGCAAGTAATCACACTTAAAGACTGTGCTCCTCCATGAATTAACAGGAGTTTTCTTTATTGCAATTAGTTGTTCTTTTTGCAACTCAATTCTACATCTGTTGCAAGAATGAAAAAGAAATATTGCTAGTGAGGGTGAATATAGAACACAGTATGGGCAGGAAAAGAGGAGAGGAGAGGAGA
>JANRGV010000094.1:17606919-17630232 GCA_024734035.1 Alethe castanea
TGATTAAAGAAAAATAAGCAACTTTGTCTACTTATCTCAAAATAACATACTCAAAATGTCCACCTTCTTCTAGATGACTCATTACTGTCCAGTTAAACATATTGACCAGGAGTTTGATATACCTCATATCTCACATTCAAAAGAAAGAACAAGGTGGACTACAAATCAGCTTTTATATCCCATCACATCCTTATCATAACTCTACTTCCTTCAGGTTTAACATATTTTAAAATTCTTTCTTCCCTATCAGCATTACCAGCTTTTAACCTATTTGCTGTTCCTTGGGCTTATCCTGTTTATTTTTCTATCACGTTCATGACTTGTACCTGCAAGTACACCTCCCTTTGCCCACTCATGTGCTGAGATAAAATGTCTCTCCTTTGCCATCACAGTGCTGCAGAACAGAGAAATGGGCAACATTGCTGATAACTTGTTTTGGAAAATGAGGATGCTGAAGTAGTGATAGCTGTAAAAGAGGACATCTCAGTATAATATGAGCTGTGGTGTATAACTAGAAGAGAATTAAATCCTTGCTGTGATCACAATTTCTAGGAAAATTAACTTCCCTGCCTTTGATAACAGTGACCAATTTATGTATGGCATTTTATATAGTTAATATAAAATCATCAAGAATCAAAACGTCTATAAACAGATTATATGGGATGGTAGGTCATATTGTTCACAGTATGTGTTTGACCTGGTAATTGATAAACATTCCAAAGTAATTTACCCTTAGTCACCCTATTCAATTATTCTAATAGCTTCTTTAATAACAAGTGTGGAACTTGTATGAAAAATAAGATATTCAATTTTAAGTCAAAAACATTTCACAAATGAAGTAATGGTTTGATTTTCCAGAGTGGCTGTATCAGTGAAAGTAAGAGGCTATTTTCTGCTTTAAAAAAATGTTCATTTTTACTCAGAAATCTACTTGAGAAATAAACTGATGTATCCAGACTGCTTTAAAAGAAATTTTTTTAGTTTGAATTTTACCATAATAAACTTAACATTGAATTTGGAAAATCGGGAATCCTTGAACTGTAATTCTGACACCATTCTACTTTCTTTTTAGGAAATCATTTTGTGTATTCAGTGTGCGAAAAGACGATATACAGATGTATTAGGTTTGTGTGGCAAGGTTGTGGTAGTGGAGTCTGCAAACATCTTCTTTGAGAAGCTACCAGAAGCTTCACCTATGTACAAGAGAATGCAAGATGACTGATGAATTCACCATTAGCCAAGGCTGAGTTTGTCAGTAATGGTGGTAGAACCTCTGGGATAATATACTTAAAAAGGAAAAAAACTCCAACAATTCAGTGCACAGAAGAAAATATCAGCCAGAGAGGAGTGAAAATATGTGAGAAATAACTCTGAAGACACAAGGTCAGTGTAGAAGGAGGGGCAGGAGCTTCTCCAGGCACTGGAACTGGGATTGCCCGGCAGCCTGTGCTGAAGACCATGGTGAGGCAGCTGTGCCCCTACAGCCCATAGGGGTCCATGAAGGGAACAGAGATCCACGTGGAGCCTGTGGAGGAGCAGGTGGAGGCCTGAAGGACATTGTGGCACTCTGGGAAGCCTGTGCTGGAGCAGGCTCCTGGCAGGACCTGTGGCCATAGGGAGAGGATCCCATGCTGGAGGGGGCTTGCTGGGATGATCTGTGTGCCCCAGGGATTCATGCTGCAGCAGTCTGTGCCTGGAGGACTGCAAGCCATGGAAGGGACCCAGGCTGGAGCAGTTCACAAGGAGCTGCAGCCTGTGGGAAGGACTCATGTTGGAGAAGTTGATAGAATCATAGTATCATTAAGGTTGGAAAATACCTCCAAGATCAAGTTCAACTATTGACCAACCATTATGCCAATTAAACCTTAGCACAGAGCTGCTTATTGAGAGCTCCCATAGGTTGTGATTTGACCAGCCCCCTGTGTAGCCTGTTCTAATTCTTGACAATCCTTTCAGTGAGCAAACTATTCCTGATATCCAAGCTGAGCTCCCCTGGCACAGCTTGAGGCTATGTCCTCTTGTCCTGTCACTAGTTGACTGGAATTAGAGGCCAATCCCCACACTGCTTCCTTTCAGCTAGTTGCAGAGGGTGATAAAGTTTCCCCAACCTCCTTTTCTCCAGGCTAAACACCCACAGCTGCCTCAGCCAGTCCTCATATGACTTTCACTCCAGACCCTTTAAGACTTTTGTTGCCTTTCTCTGGACACACTCCAGCACCTCAATGTTTGTCTTGTCCTGAGGTGACCAGAACTGAACACAGAATTCAAGGCTCAGCCTCACCAGTGCCAAATGCAGGGGAATCATCACTTTCCTGGTCCTGCTCGTCACACTGTTGCTGATACAGGCCAGGATGCCATTGACATTTTGGCCACTTGAGCAAATACTGGCTCATGTTTGTCAACCAACGTCCTCAAATCCTTTCTGCTGAGACACTTTCTCCAAACCTGCAACACTGCACAGGGTTGTTGTAACCCAAGTTCAGGACTTGACACTTTGCCTTTTTGAAACTCAAAATTCACCTTGACCCATGGATTCCATGGATCCAGCCTGCCCAGATCCCTCTGTAGGGCCCTCCTACTCTCAGGCAGATCAACATCCCTGCCTAACATAATGCTGACTGTGAACTGTCTGAGGGAACACTCAATCCCCTTGTCCAAATCACTGATAGAGATACTAAACAACTGGCACCAATGCTGAGCCTTGGGGAACCCCACTCCACACTGGAGCAGGGAGGAGGGTGAGGAGGAAGCAGAGGCAGACATGAATGATAAACTGACCAAAACCCTCCTTCATTTCCCATTCACCTGCACCAGTGGAGGGGAGGAGGTAGAGAAATTGGGAGTCAAGCTGAACCAGGAATAAAAGGAAGGGGTAGGGGGAAAGTGTTTTTAAGATCTGGTTTTATTTCTCGTTATCCTTCTCTGCTTTGATAGCTATGGTAATAAATTAAATTCTGTTATCCTGGGTCAAGTCTGTTTAGGCCGTGACTGTAACATCAACCCACAATTCTTTTGTTGTATTTCTCTCCTCTGGTAAGCTGAGGATGGAAAAGTGATGGAGCGACTTTGGTGGGCACCTGGCCTACAGCCAAGGTCAAACCACTACAAAAGCATAGAAAAATGCCTTTATAATGTATTAATACAATGTTTTAAATTCAGTTTATAAGATGGCTTAAGTAGCTCAGTTTTGGGCCATTCTAGACCAGACACAAGCAACACTTTTTTAATAACTTTCTTCCTTTGATGTTATCCTCTATATTTCAACTTTTATGCTTATTTTTTACATTTCTTACGCCCCTTCCACATGTCAAATGGAGCAAAAAGTATCCTTAAAGTATATCAGAAACCACAAAAACATATTTAGTCTTGGAGTAATTTGAAAAAAATCTGTACATGGTTCCAACAGAGCAGTTCTCAAGCCAAAGTTAGAATAGTATGCATTTAACTTACCTTATGAATTATACTGTGGTCATATTATTTTTACTGAAATAATTGTGCACTGCTCAATTTCTCTGCCTCTCTGGCACATCCATTCTGCTTCCTGTATAAAAGCTGTTTGCATAGAGTCTTCTAATGTCTATTTATTCATAATTCACTGATTTTGACCCCTCCCTTCTAGTTCCAACCTAAAAGTCTAATTTTAAAATTAACTCAAACCAGTCATGTCATCTTAGAATCATAAGGAGTCTATTCCCGATAAGGTGGTTGGCCAAAGGTCAAAACCTCAGCGTCAGTTAAAATAAACATGTAGTTAGAGCAAAGGTATTATTTTGAGGTTCTGACTGCTTTGGGATTATCTCATGAAGTCTTGATTATACCCTCAGTGAAAAAAAATCAAAGGGAAGAACTTTTGTATTTCATAGGGCACGTAACACTTGGTCTGGATACTGTCACAATGGAGTGACAGCTCTTGCCCTGCAGCTGCCAGGATCTAATTACACCTAGGCTCAAAAAAGGAATTGTGCAGCTGTGTGGAATTAGGAAGACTCAAATTGTACCCCACATAGACCTGTAGGCTTGTGCGGGTATCAAGGGGTGATTATTGTAATTTTCTAATAGTACTGGAGCAGAGATAAGGTAAGGAGTGCGTGCATGAGTGAAGTTATTTTAACTGACTTCAGAAGTGACAAATCACAATGTGCCTAAAGTGTCATGGTAGGATTTGACCAGACCTAGGTTAGACTGGAGACCAAAGGAGCTTGCAGTGCTCCCGAGTCCTGGTCCTAAAGGTAAGTATTTTGTACAGTGGCATTGTAATGGAAAGTATAAGGAGTAGGCAGTGGGAAGGCAAGGATCAGAGTTAGAGTCCTTGCTTTACAGAGGTGTCACTGAGCTGCAGGGTGTAGTAAGATTCCTTATTCTTCATTTTCTCACTAGCCTTCTCACACTGCACAGGTTGAAACAGAGAAATGATGAGGCATTTAATACTTTTGGTTTTAATTGGGTAGGCAGAGCACGCTTTTCTTTAAAACTGAAATCATGAATATAAGCTCCAGAGGTTGACTTTTTTTCTCATTTGTTGGATCAATAAATGCATGCTAACCAGCAGGAGGCAAAAGATCACCTCCTTTTAGAAGGATTCATCAGCCTGGATGTCGCTGTGTATTAACGATGCTGTACGGCTTGGAGATTGAAACTGCTGTCATGTCTAATCAGCTTGAAAGGAAGGTAGGGAGTTTGGATCAAGATACTTGTATATCCTAGTGCTAAACATAAGAGATTGAATCCAGACAGCCATCACTTGCCTAAGAAGAGGGGGGAAAGGATATGCTTCGCTTTAACTTGAAGTAAAGTTATGCAAGTATATTTTATGAAATATTTTCTGTGTATAATTTCTTACACCTGGAAAAAAATTTTGCTCTGTAGTCCAGGTGGACTTGCAGGCAAAGGCTATGATTTTTCAGTTTAAACTTCATTAATTTTGAACTTCATCATAATTTTAAAAAATCTGGCTCCAAGCTGAATTGTTTCTTTCAGTTTTCTTTCCTCTACAGTTGAGTGTTACAGTTTTCTCGATAAGAAAGCATTGCCATGTAAATTATTTTAGTAGCCCCCCTTTACTTGAATAAATGTTTAATTTGTAAGGGGTTTGTGTATTTAGATACCATACAGTCTAGGAGCAAATGGTCTTTATAGACTTTCTGGATTGATTACAAATATTTTGTTATCTGAAAGGTCTTTTACCCTTTTGCCAGGAAGCTCTTCCTCTCTGCTTATCAAGGGTTATTCAAGGATTAACATTAAAACCCAGAGAGGTTAATCCTTTCCAAAAATAGATTCCTGCTCTTAGCTTTTTATTCCCAGGAGTGTTCCCAGGAAGAATACATGTTTCCAGAAAGAAAGCACAGGACAACTCTAAGTTTGTTACTGCAAAAATATTATAAATATTACTGACTCTTGCTCAGCTTCTGCAGTCAGGTTATTTCATGCAATGAAGACTGTCTTATTCTTTAAATACAGTCAGATGCAAATAGAATTGCCAAACGAGCTATTGCATAAATCGGTGCTTTGAAGCTCCTTCCCTCATTGTTCACTAACAATGTAACAGTAGCTGAGACCAGATGCTCAAGGAGACAAGTGATGAAGAAGAGCTCATATGTTATTTCAGACTTGATTAGTTAACATTTATCTTCTTGCTAAAATCCTTTGGGCTTTATCTGTTTATGTCTAATTGAAGGAAAAGGAATTGACTGAGCAAATGAGGCTTTGGCAGGTGGTTTGGTTTAAAATCATAACTACTGCCAATACTGGATTCATACTGCTTAGTTAAGATTAATTTGCTTTTCCTGAGGCCATTTACATGACAGGTTTAATTCTGATGTTATCTTCTCTAAAAACTTGTCCCTAATTTGCAGAAATGACCATGTTTGTTATTCAAAGTCAGGATGCTTCATTATGCATATGGTTATCTCACTATCGAATTTCTTCCAGGTAAAGATGTCAGTTTCAGATCACAAGCAACTTTCCTTTGAAATGCTCCATCTACTTAAAAGAATGTTTGGGTAATACTGAAAATATGTGAAAAACATTCCTAGCTAAAAGTTTCTGAATTGTTATACATTTCATCACAGCTTAATTTACAAAAGAAACCATTATTTACCCTGACATCTAAGTAACTTTCAAAGAAATCAGATTGCATATTTGTTAGAATTGTATACAATTAATCAATAATTTGAAACATATAGTTTTATAGAGTAACAAGATTCTGTCTAAAATTCCACACTTTATGAAAAATACCTTGAATTTACATAGTCATTTTACCTGAAGAACTCTCAGATTACTAAGGTTTGGGGTTTTTTAAAATTGTTTCAATTTTCTTTATGATTTTCAATATTTTTCTTAGGATTAGGAGGCTAGGTCCAAATTTTGCCACACTGACTATGGCAAGGAATTCCTTGATTTGATGCCAACTAAAGGATGTTCATCAGCATCTAAATCAGACTTTGGTCTTCAAATTCTGAAATTTGTAAGCATTTAATAGGTAGCCTAATGTCTTGTGTTGCTATCACTCTTTTCAATGATTTATCAATGTGATGAGTGACCAGTAATATGTAGCAGTAGCAGTAATGTTAATACTTGTAGTAACATTTTTGTAAAAGATGCATTTCCCTTATGAGAATGATGTTTTCAGAAAGGGACCTACTGAGAAAACAATTCTTTGCAGTAGATTACATTTTCTGCAAGCAGAAATTTCCTTATAAACAGTACTAAGTAAAACCAGTAATAGATGAAGACGCTATGTCACAATTTCCTTCTGCTATGAGTTATAATAGAAATAACTTATTAAGATTTTGTCAATTTTCTCAATTCAGCATTTTCAACCGTGGAAAACTGTGTTAATAGTATCTGAGAGACAGAATCCACATGTTGCACTGAATTTTATTTACCTTAGTATTTCACATTGTCTATAGTAATATTTTTCTCCATTCATATCCTCATAAAATAATATAATTAAAATGTTGTATTTATTTTATAAATAATGGGAGGTGGGTTATTTATATAAATAAGTGGGGGTTTTGTGCAGAGCAATCTCAGTCCTGGAGTGACATAGGACACTCCTGAAGGAACCAGAATTAGAGCAGAGGGTTTAGCTGGAAGACAAAAGGAATAAAATTTAAACAAGCTGTAAAATCAGAAGGAGTCTGGATAGCAGAAAAGTATAAGAGCATAAGGTTTGCATACCCAGGGCTAAAGAATAATGACCAGAGGTGTGAGGAAAGCAGCTTTAGTAAAGAGATACCATACTTCCACAGGTTTCAAGCATTACTATGTTACCAAAGCATGGAAAAGAATTTTTGGTAAATGGCTGTAAATTTTCTTATATTCTTTCTAGACAGATGTTTATGTAAAATCACAGACTTTGATGTATACTTCTGATTGTTTCTACATTCTCTCTGCTTTCCGAAGAGGTAGAAATAAAAACTGATTTCTTTTTTTCTTCTATTTCTTTATCTATAGCCTTCCAGAAATTCATCCTTATGTATTCAGCAAAGTTTCTGTGGCAAACCATTTGCAGAATGACATGTATCATTTCAGCCTTGAAGGCTTGGGAAAGATTTTTTTGTTGGTTTGGTTTGGTTTGGAGTTTCTTTATTAGTTGGTATGCTATTTTTTAAAACAAAAACACTTTCTGTATCATGGACCTTTTCCTCTCTTAACTAATTTAAACTGTCTCAGTGACAACCATCAGGGGATGGCAGAGTGATTTCAAATCCAAACTGTGCAGAAGTTTGGGAAAAAAATACTTTTGCCTATATATTTAAATTTTAAATCTTTGGGTCCATTTAATTGTTTTCTTATCACAAATGAGAAGGCTTGTGTTCAGTAAAGGTCATCTGGCTTACATAACTACATCACAGAAAGTCTGTTTGGAATGTAATATCAGGTTTCTGGGGCCACTTGAGTTGCCTTAGGACAAAAAGTTTCTGCAATCCAAACAATCTCTGAAATGGTAGTGTTATACACATACTAAATAATGGATTACTTCACATTTGGCATCAGTATGACAAACCCTTATTTGGAGTGCTCTGAGGTGTGCTGAAGTTCCCTTCATTTACTGTTAGTTTTTGTAATGTAACATATCTCTTCGCAGGATTGACATTTCTGAAGTCATAGTTTTAAAGCATCTTGTCCGGTAGCATGTGAAAGGATATGAGTCCTGCAGAGAAGGACAGTTCTCTTTTCTGAGTGCGTTTCCCACATATTTGCATAAATATCCTTCTTCCTTCTAACTCAGTTCACCAGCTGCATTTAAGTCATTTCCCCACTATAAGTGCAGTTATTTAGTTATTGCTGTTGTCATCCTCTGCCACCCCCTAATTTAGTATTTTAATTCCTAGCTCTAAATGCAGTGGTTTCAGTAATATCAGCAGGGCCAAAACTAGGCTAAAACAAAACAAAGAGCCCTGCAAGATCCAATTAGTTTTCTCCCAGATGCTGCAGTTTGTCTCCCACACTGTTAAAAATCTCAGCTCATTGAGTATCGCTGACAGTGCCTTGTTGAAGGTGAGATGCAGTTGTGCAGAAACTGAATGCTCTGCTATGTGGGATTGCACCGGTCATTCTGTACCCATGTGGATTCTTTCAGTAGCTGGGGAAAATGTGGAGAAATGGACAGCACAAGACACAGCCTAGGATGACAGAATGTTTAAAACAGAGATTGTTTTTAAAAGAAAGGAGAGGAAAAAATGAAGATTGAGTTTCAACCTGTGGGAGCCAGGAGCTCCAAGCACCTCTCTTAAATAAAAGAGAGAGGCCAAAGCAATTGCTGTTTCATTGATTGGAAACACAGCTAAGCTGTACTGCTGATATTGATTTCTTTAGGAAATACCACTCAAATCTGTCTATAAGTGGTATGATATCTTCTTTTCCACTGACTACGGAACAGCTGGAGAAGTCTGCAAAGTTGCATAGCTTTCTCTAGAATATCACAAAATTAATGAGCTCAATGTGTTTGTATTCATGTGTGCCTCATGATAACCACAAAAAGCTTTATTCTAAAGGAGGGTAAGGGTCTAAGGACTATTTAAAATTCCTAGTTAAAGACTTGAAGAGTATTAAAGGTAGCTAAAAAAATAACCTTTCCAACTTGGCTCATAAATCTTTGACTTTAGAAATATTTCTACCTAATAGGTTTCTTTAAAAGGGCTGGGGATCTTTTGTTTTTTTGATGTTTTGTTCATCTGGTGATTCTGAGGAGTTGAAAAATGCATGGTTCTATCACACAACTCCTGCCCCTCTAAGATGCTTTTATCCAAAAGAAAATAAAATTTATTTAAAATAAAATCAAGTGTTTAAATCCCTATGGTCTGCTAGAATGTATGACCATTGACCTCAAAAGAAGCTATGGTAAAAATAAATACTTCTTAACAAATGTTAAAAAAACAGATCATGACCGTATTGGTAAGAAGTTTATCTTCAAACAAATAACACACTGAGTTTATACATCTGAACAAAAGCAAGCACTGACACTTTGGCAACTCATGAGCGCAGGGGAGAAAAAAGTTTTCGAACTCCTCCAAGGCTGTGATGCCTATGTGTACTGAGGAGAAGACATCCTCCTGAGCATGTATACTTAATCTCACTTTGATGGTATCAAGTATGACTGTTTTGGATTGCTTAAAATAAGTGTCTGCCAACATTCTGTTTACAAATATCTCAAATCTAAGAAGGGTTTAAAGATGTTTGGGCATAAGTTTTTCTGTAGTCTGAAATCAGAACCCAAATGCCATGACTTAGGAAGCTTTATTATCTAGTTACAATTAATCACAGACAGATGCTTATGTCCTGCTGAAATCTATATTTATACCACCCTTAAGGAGGACCTGTAAGAAAGCTGCCTCCCACTTACCTTCCATCTGCAGAACCATCATGCTGATACTGAGAGCAGTCTCCCGTGAGACCCGTTGATATTGCTTGCAGCCACAGTACATTAAATAATCAGTAATAACTTTGGCTGTTCCTGTTTGGCTTGATATGATGGCAAAGTATGTTGCTGTTTTGATACTCATCAATTATTTGAGTGAAAAGAGCATAAATCCATGTACATATATGAAGACACCAGCTAAAATTTCACAAGCTGAATGAGTCTGGGTACTGGGAGATCATAAGATCAGAAACAGAGATTTTCCAGCAGACGACTAAGTCCTGAGAATTCAAAGACTGCACAGAATCTATGTAGCAGATGGAGAAAGATTGCTGCTTACTTCCTTGTATAGGAAGAGAGGAGTTGCTTCTAGACAATTACTGGGAGCCATCATTGCTTTTAGTTTTTGGAAGAATAGCCACACAACAGCTGCCAAAATGTAAAAAAAAACCACAATAATAATAATAATAATAATAAAAACCAAAACCAAAAAAAACCCCAAAAAACAGAAAACAAAACAAAGAACCAAACAAAAATAACAAAACAAAAAAACTTCTTTATCAAACTGCCTAGACTGATAAAAGATGGTTCTAACTTTATTAGACCACAGGCCACTGTGATTACTAAACCCCAGTGTTTGGCAATGCCATGAGTAAGAAATTCTAAAAAAGAGGGAAACCATTTGAGGAGCTACTGAGGCCACCTGGTTTGCTCGGCCTAAAGAAGAGGAGACTTGGGGGACATCTCATCACAGATTCACGGAATAAGCTGAGTTGGAAGGGACCCACAAGGATCACTAAGTCCAGCTCCTCTTCCTGCACTGAAGAGCTCCAGGAATCACACCGTGTCCTAGAGCATTGTCCAAATGTTTCTTGAACTCTTCAGGCTGGTGCTGTGACCACTTCCATAGGGAGCCTGTTCCAGTGCCCAACCACCCTCTGGGTGAAAAACCTTTTTCCAACAGACAACCTAAACCTTCCCTGGCACAACTCCAGGCCATTCCCTTGGGTCCTGCAATGCTTCACCAGAGAGAAGAGATCAGTGCCTCCCCCTCTGCTTCCCCTCATGAGGAAGTTGTAGGAATGCAGAGAGGTCCCAGGTGACTGGAAGCTGGTGAACATTGTCCTGATTTTCAAGAATGTCAAGAAGGAGAACCCTGGAAACTACAGGCCTGTTAGTCTCATTCAGTACCTGATAAAGTTATCCCTTACAACTGAGGATATTCTATTATTCTATAATAACATAATATTTTAAAAATTATGATAAATTCTGAAAGGTGTTCTAAAGAAAAAACATGGATTTACTGATGAATACTTACATTTGATCCACAACTTAATGGAAAATGTGGGGTTTAGTCATGTATTTTCTGTATAATTGTCTGTGTAATATCATATGTTAATATATTTCAGTCATGCTACTTCTCATCTATCTATTTAAAGTACATGTCAGCATATATTCCATCTTCAGTGCTAGTTAGGACTAACATATTTATCTTTTGCCTGCTTTCAAAACAGGTTTTTCTTATAGGCAATTTTGTTTGTTAGCTTGAGAGAGGTCCTAGGTTTCTCAGATATGCAAAGCTGACATTTTCATGATAAGGCAGGAAGTCAGTTTCATGATTTTTAATGATTAATTTTCAATCTAGCAAATACAACTTCCTGTTCTCAGCAAGTCTGCATTTATTGAATGCTCATAGATGAAACATTGTAAACAATGTAGTGTACGTTCAGGATTTTGTTTCCAGCAACCTATGGTGGAAACTTTGCCTTTTTGAAGTTATAGGCTCAAGCAAACTAACTAATCTTTTCACAACTCCTGCCTAAATTCCTGCCACTAACTTCCTGCCTGAATCAACCAGATTTTATAGTAAGGCCATACCTGAAGATTATTCCTATATCTATTTCAGAATAGTGCTTAGGATCACTGGTAATGGATAAAATCTCTGCATTTGTGTCTAGACAAACAGAAAAAAAAGTCAATTCTTCTATCTCCTAACAAGCTTATGCCCCTACATATGTGTCCTTGTATTGAACACTGACTGAATCCTGGTTCTCCCAAGTTAAAAAAAAGGAACAGTTAAGTAGGGAATAGATTTCTAATTCATAGAAATTCTAATTCAAGACCATCACTTTCTTTTTGAATAAAACGACTGGGTATAATAAAAGTAAAACTTGATGGTCTGAAAAACAAAAAATGGGGTGTGATATGTATAGTTAGTCTTTGATTGATACAAGAATTTATGAGGATAAAAATTTCAAAATTATCTAGAATTATTTCTGAGGAAAAAACCCTCATCAAGGGTTATTAAATACAGTAGTGGTTAACTATGAGGGGTGTAACATTCCCCCTATCTTGTGGAATTCCAACTCACTACTGTGGGGAGAATTGAAGAAAATACTGCTATAGCCTGTCTATCCTTCTCCCATTGTGTATTATCATCCATTCTCCTATTTTAGAAAAGGAAAAGCCATCTTATTTTCCTTTTATAATATTTTTTCCTTTTATTCCTTTTATAATATGCTATATCATCACACATGCAGAGTGAAACACCATGGTTGCTCTCATCCTGCATGTATGAGTAGATATGCCATAGCCTATTGTTTGGGTAGATACATGGACACATGAAGAGAGTTCTAGTTTCCAACTGTCTAGAAAGATCATGGGAAAAAGAAATATCTGCTCTTCAGTGCGGTTCCTACGTCCATATTGTCACTATAGCCAGACAGAGCAGCATCTCACTTCAACTAAAGTACTGACGGGTTTCTTTTTCTTCTCAATATTAGACCAATATCACTTAAATTCGATCACATTACTGTGAAAATCAGACGAGCCTTCAAGAGACACAATATCTCCCAGACAGGCCTATGGTTATCCTATGTTTCTCATACAGATCTAGAGGAGACATAACTTGGAAGGAAACCATGCCTACACTGACAGTTATTTCCTCAGTGCATGTAGCCAACTGTAGCTGACAGAATTATGTCTGGGTTAGTGATGGACTGTTTAGCTGCCTACAGGTGTGTACATGAAACAACTCTGAAGTTTATGAAGTTTTCTTAGCATAAAGACAATTATAATTGTTTATCTTCTTTTACAGACTTGTGTTAAGTGGTAGCAATTCACAATATATTCCATAGCAGAAATAACTGAGTTTGATTCAGATACATAGTAACAGATTACGTATTTCATTCAGCGCCATATTGTAAAGTGAATATTTTCAAGTAAATATCCACAAAGAATGCTCATAGCTTTGTTTGTAAAGACCTTATCACTCAGCTCTTTTGCATAGTCAATACAATAGATACTTATCTATAAATGTATTATATCACATGAATTTTTCAGAATAATGAACTATTCTAGGTATTTGATTTATGAAATTGGAATAGTTTGCTCTGGTACTAAGAGATGGCATGTATTAAAATCAAGCCATGTGTTTCAAATAAACTTATTACAGTAACTAGAACATTTTTCATGGCACCTATTTAGCCATTAATATTTGCATTTGTCATGTTTTTTCCCACAGCTGGACAGAACTAATTTAAATCAGAGAGCTTTGCTCCTTTCTGCAGTTTAAAATGCTTGATTATGGAGGTAGAAAGTGATCAGGAAGTGCAGATTAGAATATCCTGTCAAAATTGTGTATTTCCACATCCAATTAATATATATTATATAAAGAAATAAAAATTAAATTGGCACAGGACTCTGTGGCTACCCTTTTAAATTCATGCACAGCAGTGTTAGTGAGTTTCTTGTGGCTTGTTGGTTTGCAGAAATGGGAGGGTTTTCCAGATATGACTGCATTTGTTCCACCTATTTGCAGTAATATTGCCTCATAGCATAACAAAGATAATTAATCACATGGGAAAAGTAATGCCAAAAGGAAAAGTGTCTCTGTGTTTGCCTGTATGTTATCCTCTGAGGACAAGTTCACTTGCATGTACATCAATATATCCATCGACATACAGCAGAATAGTAATAAATATTCAGCCAAGAATAATAATGTTCTAAGCAGGAAGGAAACATGAAATTCCAAAAGAAAGACTTTTTTCCCCCAGCCCTGTATTCATTTCTGGCACTGACTAAATTTATTTATGGCCCTTCGGGCCATTTACTCCTGCATTAGTAACCTAAAAGTCTTGCCATTTGTGTTATCATTGCATTTGATGTGGCTAATACGGTATAAAAAAGTCCTGTAATGATTTACAGATCTGGGAGATTCTGTCCAGCCAAAGTATGAAGAAAAAATAGCTAGACAAAGACATCAATATGAACCCTCCCTTTGTGGCTTCCACATTGTCCTGTTTTAAAAGCTGTTTTAACTTTTCCCATACTTGAAGAAAGTTTGTCTGAAATTATTGTCATGGTCTGAATACGGAGAAATCCCTAATGAGGGTATGTAATTTTTGGCAGAATCTTCTACTTTTATGTTATGAAAATAAGTTCAGGGGTTGAGTTTTTGGGTTTGGGTGTTTTGCAGGTTTGGAGTTTTTTAACTACTTTGGAGTTTTGAGAAGGAGCTAAGTGATTTAAGAGCAAAGGATAGGTATGTGAACCCTTAAAAACCCATTAAAAAGAGTTTAGATCTTATTTTGTCTCATGTTCCTACTCTACAAGCAAATTTGAGTGAAAGAAGGCACTGTATAGAGATGCAAGGGAAAATGTGAACTATACTGTTGATTCTCTAAACAACCAAGGCAAAATATCGTTTGACTCTGACTGGGAAATAAATATTATCTTTTCTTTGAATTTTGAAGCTAAAACTACCAGTCCAGCCTCCTGTTCTTCTGATGATATTCCAGCAATAAAACTCATTCACAATTAGTTTGGTGGCACAGAAATTTTACTCTGATGTAAACCTTGGCAGAATTAACTCTGGCACCATCAGACAATCTTTCCCCTGGTCACAGTGGAGGAAAAATGATATATGAAATATAAGCTCAAAAGTGACTAAATGTAAGTTAAAAGCATGTGTCAACTATTGATATAATTTGAAAAGTTGTACCACTGATGGTACAAGCCCTATACATGAGCTAAATTTCATTAAAACCACAGATATGATTGAATGGGTATGGTTATGAATCATAAAATTCAGCATGCTTGGATTTTAACCAAAACTAGTCTTATCATGAATATTAGCCAGGTATTGTACCTATTCTGAAGAATATCTTGCATCTGGAGATGGAAGATTATATATACGTCCATAAATGTATGAATGCATTCATACACAACATTTAAGAAAGAGATATTCAGCATGGCAAAACGAGATGGGACTACATTACTAAATGAGTTGCAAAATGCACAGGAAAGAGTTATTGCTAAAATTTAATTTAAATTGAAGCTGCTGGATAACTAGACTTCATTATACTTATGTCTCACAAACTGTGCATTTAGCATTTCCCATTTTGCTGTATTATCTCAATAAACAACAGATTGTTTTTTGATGTGAATTGTAGCTACTGGCTTTGGGGTCTAGGTTGCCTGTATCAAAAAGCAGAAAATCTTATGAGAGTTACAGGATTATTCACTTAGAGGTCAGAAGGCGGTAAAAGATTATAATAGTTATTCCTCCCACACATATTATTCTCCAATGTAAAGCATACATAATGCACTCCAGAACTTACAGAATCACATCATATGGAAAAAACTTCCAGAGACATCCAGTCCAACCTTGTACTAAACCAGTGTCAGTTAACAGAGGTTGCTCATTGGATCATTGTCTAATTGAGTTCTGAATATCTCCAAAGAAGGAAATCTGACTTCTTCCAAAGGTTGGAGAGGGAGAGAGGGAAATCCTAATATCTACTCAGAATTTTCCTTGTAATTCTGTCTGTTGCTTCTCACGTTATCACTCTTTACTTCTAAAAACCTTTCACTTTGCCTTCTCTACAGTCTCCCATTGTATAGCTGTAGACAGTAGTAAGACCTCACCTAACCTTAAGTTTGTACAAAGACAATTCCCTTGGCCTTCCCTTCTATATCATGAGCTTCAGGCCCCTGACCATCCTTACTGTCATGCTGCAATAATGTTTTCTATCTGCTTTTCAAGATTTGTAGAATTTGGGAATGTTATCTGACTGTATAGGTTCTCTGGCAACATAATTTTAAAATACGAAGATGAGACAGAAGCATAACCTCATCTCTCCGTTCCTCCTTCTGCAGAATATGGATATAGGTCAGAAAATTAGTGATTTTGCAGGATGGCGTTTTGGGTTCCATGCTGAATATAGTTTGCACCAAAACATAGGAGTATTTTATGCAATTAAATTTTTTATGTAGGCTGTTTATTTTGTCAAGACATTTTCTGAAGTTTAACTTTTCTTCTTCTAACTATGGTATTTGCATAATACTAGTGCTCAAAGTACACATTTAATTTAAGAATGTGTTTTTTTTATTCATCTACATTGTGACCATTAATGGTGTTTTCTGTGGCTGGCACTGAAAACTTGAAGGTCTAACGATTCAGAACTTCAGAATTTACCCAAAGCAGAGCTGAACTAGTATTTGAACCAGAACTGAAAAACTAATCTGGGCTTGTTGAAGTATCCTAAATATTTTAGGGAGAAAAAGAGTAAGAAAATTTAAAAACCCCACGGTTAATGTTAGGAGTTCATAAGACTTATGTACATTTTTGCATTTGTGAAAATGATCTCTTCAGAAGATTGTCTTGGTCTTGATGTGTGAGCAGCTTAAGTACTTCCTAGATTTAAGATTTCTATTATCAGATATCTTAATTAAGCTCCTACCTGGATTCTGTGGTATCATGGGTAGATCTGATAGCCTGGGACAGTAAAGACCAGTCCCATAAGCTTGTAAGCTTTGGCACATTTCCAGTTATCTCTAAGACACTTCTCAGTTTTAAAGAAGCAAGAGCCATTTGTTTTTCTGTTTAAAAACCCATTTTCTCTATCTTTCATGAGAAAAAAAGTCCCCAACACCACAACAATTCAGCAATGCAAACCACATATTGGTGACATGTAAAAGAGTAGTGAGTATATTCTCAGTGAGATTCAGATGGATGCAGATCATGTCATCATGTCAGGAACTCTGCAGGATAACATCTATAGAACTACTTTTTTTTTTTCTCCATTTTTTTTTTTAATATATAGTTCAATACTTCTTGGAAGTCTCTTGAGACATTGACAAATACTGCAAGAGAAGAGATCTATACATATGGTATCATTCAGTATAGACATTTAATTTACTGATTGAGTTCATAACCAGTATTTCCTGGGATAATAAATCACAAACTAGGATTACTGATCTAAGAGTTTATGATCTGGGCAGAACCAGGTGGTGTTCAACTGTTTAGTCATCACTTTCATCTTCCTAAAAGAGCAATATTGTTGCCACCTTCTGGCCACTCAACAAGATATTCTTGATTGATATGAAGAGATTAATCCTATCTGGAGACAGGATCATTATGTTGTGACATAAAATCTTCAGACAGGTGTTAAATCAAGGATATAGAAAGCATGCCACAGAATATTCCTCAAAATTTAGAAAAAAGAAAGATATTTTAGAAAGGTTTTAATTGCAAGGAAGCCTTTTGAGAAGATGAATAATTCACATATCTCAGGCTATTTTAAAGGCAGAGCTTTTATTGAAAAATGTATATGCATTAATGAAATTTTTGTAAATTAATGAAATGTAAAACTGCATGAAAATGGTTGATGTGGAAAAATTCTCTCTGTGTGTCTAGCCTGCCAAAGAATATGCATATTTATGTGCAAATGTTTGTGCATGGGCTACTCCCATTATTTTCCCACATGTATAAAACTTAAGTTTTACCATTTGGGCACTTTTCCCAGAGAAACTGGAGTCATTGCAGACTAAGCATCCAGGAAATCAGGAAAAGTTGACATCAACTGAATACTAGCATTCCTCTTCCTCATGTGACTGCCAATAGAGCTAGTTAAGTAATATCTGAAGGTGAGTTCAAGATTCATAAAAACACCAATGACATTCAAATGAAGTAAGTTAAAAAATTCCAGACATATATTATATCAGACAACCATAAAAAACCCCCAATGTATTGGAGGCCTCCTAATGTAATATGGAATGAAGGAGAAATTCCTTTGTACAACTAAGTGTGATTACAAAGGAGAATTTTAAATTGTCTGTGTCATTAAAGAATTAACTCAAGAGCCTTTCTTGGTTTTTATATATACATACATACATATATATATGTATGTATATATATATAGGCATCATTCTGTCAAATGGGAATCTGATCTGGGTCCAAGTTTACTATCATGCAAAGCAAACTTTCTAAACTCTTTCTAGAAATAGGTCATACTTTATTTTCTTTCACTGTAACCTCATCCCTGGCAATTTGATTTATTTTCTTTATTTCCAGCCATGGGCTGAATAAGATCAAATAAGATCACTGAAGATGGGAAACCAGGTAAAGAACACTCACCAGCTGGTGAAGAAAAAAATACTGTGCCATAGATACAAAACTAATTCTTCAAATTCCTATATTATTCAAAGGCATGGTTTAGGATACTTACAATAACATAAAATCAGGATTGGTCAAGGAATGACTGATGTAGTAGAATGTTCACCAAAGTGAAGCTGTCCAGAAAAATACTAATTCTCAGAGTAGGATGCACAAAGGTATGTATACTTTTGAAATTCCAAATAATCTCACTTGTTGTATCTCTGTTTTTTTCCTAACACAAAGAAGATGTGATATAATATTTCATATTTTCTCCAGCGGACATCAGTCATATATTTTTAAACTAGGTATGACTATTCATTCCCACCTGGGTTATTTTCTCTTCCGCTTATCTTAGACTCTTGCTATCAAGTTCCAGAGGTGTGACTCTGTCTTTCTATCAGAAGACTGATTCTATGTCCTATATAAATACTATGCAGCAACCTTGGTCCAAGGTCTTCCCGCCATAAATTGCACAGCATCTTAACAGTAGATACTTAGTCCTAAATTGGACATCTGGTTGCCTGAGGTTCTGTTCAGTGGGGAGAGGCATATTCAGAGCATGATTCAGATTTCATACCCTTTAAAGAAACATCTGAAACAGCTCATTTCTCTCCATTAACAACACAGACAGCCTACAGCAATCATGCTCCTAATTTAGCCATATACATTAAAGCAGCTAAGTAGAATGAATCTAGGCCAAGCTGTCTGTGTGCACATAGCAGTGCAGACACAGTCATTTGTACATGGTGCCCTGCATATTTCATTAATGCTCTATTCATCAGGGAACATATGCAATTTCACCCTAAAAATTAGTATTTCATGTTAAAAAACTGAGAGAGTATCACTCTCTTATAAACATGGAACTTTTAGGCACACAAATTCATAGCAAATAGCTCTAATGTAAAAGAAGAACAAGCATATCATTGTATGAGTACACTTGGGAAAACAATGAAAGAAAATTAATATAGCTACACTGTTTTGTGCTCAAAGGACACCCAGACTTGTATGAAATTTTTAAAATTTTATTAGAGAAAAACATAGACCCCTTCCCTTCTAACATGAGCCCTAGCCTTTTTGCAAAGGATCAAGTAGGATCAAGAACCAAACCCCAGTGTTTATTTATTGTGTTCATACTCAGCTGCATAGTCTATGGACTAAAATATTTCTTTTGGCTTAACACATATGTAAGGTGTGGAGAGATAGTGCAAGGTCAAAGTAGCACAAAATGTAGTTTATACACCTCTCTCTTTATCACAATATGTCATAATAGAAGTTGGGTATTAATAATACTTGTTTTGAGTTTATATTCATTGATCCATATGCCAGTGAGACATACAAATCTATCATCAATGAGTTTATAAGGCTGTATAAATGCATGCAAAGAGATTACCTGCTGCTGCTTTTCTAGTGTCTCTCCTAATATGCAAATGGATTAATCAGTTAGTTCTGCATCTAACAACAGACTTATTGCAATTATCCTAAGAGTCATGTTATGATAAAGTGAAAAATCTCACAGGATCTATGAGAAATCAAGCCAAGCAACATTTCTTATTATTGGGAAAGTGTGGGATTTTTACAAAAAAAAAAAAAATCTTGATATTCTGTCAAGAGTTCCTCCTGTATGTTAATATTTAGCTAAATATTCCACAGGGGCTGACGTGGTTGTGTACGTGGTCTTGTTTAGGTCTTCATTCAATCACATGTTATTTAGATTTGTTTCTGTGTACTGCTTTTTACTGAGTGTGTAATACTGCTTTGCATTAAGTGTGTAAAGAGTATCCACACCTTCACGGCATGACCTGTTAATTAACATATTAGCAAGCAACAATTAAAACAGCTATTTTTGAATTCAGGTGATGCAAACACATACATAATAACATCCCACAGTCATCATAATCTCTTAGAATTGTCCTAGGAGAGTCATAATTAAAGATCTCTTCTTGGCCAGTCTGGCCTGATTTATTAGACCCCTAAATTTATGGTAAACTAGATAGTGTGGGTGTTTCCAATTTTGATCACAATGAGGCAAAATGAAAGATACATCCAAGTCTTAAAAGACACTCTATAAAGAAATTTAAAAACTGTGTTAATTTGTCTCCCTAGAGAGTAACACTCCTTTCTCATGTCTTCTTCCACTGCAAACACAAACACATCACAGCTCACTTTCATTCCCAAGTTCCTGCTAGCATCCAGATTTCAGCTATCTTGAGTGTAACATTACTGTTCCATTCTCTTCCATTCACTACTTGTACCTCAAATCCTTATCTTACACCCCAAGATTACATTCCATCTGTAGCTGCTGGTAGATGCTGTGCCCTCATTGTCTCCTCCATAGGCAGCAATCCCTAAACCTTTTACAGTCCACCTGCATTTATGCTGCTATTCCAACATCAAATGCATTAACTGAGGACACTACTCTCTGTTCGGCAAATTTTATCTTCAAGTACATCCCCAGGAATTTATTCCATATAAATTCATTTGGATTATTATTATTTACAGAGAAGGAGTTGTCAGATGGGGGAGAACTTAGCTGACAGCCACAGTATGTGGGCTGTGAACTGCAGGCAAACTTTGACCACATTCACCTCCTGTCCACCCATGCCTTTTCTGTGGCTCATAAAAAATGTTACATTCTTCATGAGGTTGCCCTGGATGGTAATGTGGATAAAAAGGCTGGTTGGAGTCCTTATTCTGCTTCCCACACTTTCTTCCATTCTGATATAGATTCTTGACCCTCTTCTACTTCCTCATGCTGTTTTTAGAACTGGTACAGACCCACCTTTGAATTGCTATAATGTCTCTGCAATCATAGAAAAGATATTTCACATACCTTTATGTCTGGTTTTCCTTCTCCATGCTTCATGCTCTTTGCACTTTAGACAGATGATATTCTTTAGAAAGACTTGATTTAAGCTGTTTTTAGAACAAGAGGGCTTGGGTCTCATACTGCAAGTTAAGTGAAATGCAAATAATAATTGATAACATTGTCATATTATTTTTAGATGATCTAATCACAGATGAACAAGAAAAGGGTGTGTTGCTGTTGTCTTATTTTATTCTTGAGCTTATAGAAGCTTTGCTATAACCTGGATAATCAGGGTAAGAGACATTTCAGAATCTTTCAGTTAATCCACTTTCCTTCTTTTCTATGGATGCCTCACATCCTTTTGTTCACTACTAGAAAATTGTGAAGGTCATCTTCTTACTTTGTGGATGATGAGAAAAGGAAGTGTTTCTTTTGTACTTATAAAAGCAACTTGTAGAGGTGAGCAGATAGTCGCAGCATTTGTAGATTGGAAATTTCTGGGGAGGCATATCAAGAGGACAAAATCAGTAAGTGCTATCAGCAGTAGGCCCAAAAAGCAGCAGGAGGTTTCCTGTGCACCAGAGCTTACACTGATAACTAGCTATCTAATGAAGCAGCTGATAATATAATAGTTATTTTTTGTCCTCCCATGAATTTTCTATTTTCTAATTCTATTCAGGTATCAAGCTAAGATGACAGTTTCCAGTGACTGGATTGATGTAGGGTGAGAAAGGACATCAAAAGAAAACAAAATTTTATTTTAACAGAGAAAAAATTCTGATTTTGCTCACACTTACTGAATTTACTATATACACAGAGTTTCTTAGAAGAATATTAAAAGCAGTGCAGGGTCTGTATATGAATGCATCATATTAGTTTTCCCAAGTGAAAACAGCAAAGAAGAGGAGATTATTAATACAAATTTACCTATATTACTTCAGTGAAAATTATGAAGAAAAAAGGCATTATGATTCCTTGATTCTGTCTTCCCATGTAGTTAAAACAAATTTTTGTTCCGCAAGGATGCGAAGTCTGGAAAAAGGAATATAGTATCTGACTGCTTTAAGAAAGTGTCTCCTTACAAAGGCAGACATTTTTCATTTAGATAAATCCAAAGTTTCATTTAATTTGAGGAAAATGTATCTAATTTGGCTTCAGAAAAGTTAGTACATAGAAAGTTTGTTATCTTAAAAATCTATTGACCTGGCTTTTCACTTCTAATGTTAAAAGGAAAGCAGAAACTTCATTTAAAAAATACTATTTGAGTTGATTACATTTCCTGACTATTTATGAACTTGTGATGGTGAAAAGAACAGCGCTGGTACCTCTGGTCCAGACCTCTGTATGTTACTGCTAATGCACCACAGGTATTAACCAAAGCCCCACCGCAGAACTCCATCCCAGACCAGATGGGGTCCCTAAATATAGCTCTGATGCTACAGTGGCTCAAAAGAAAGGTCTAGATAGCTCAGGTATCGCAAAATTCTTAGAATCATAGCACTCATTGAAATATTTGCAGCTGTACTAAACTACATCTGTTGAGAATTTAGAATTTATTTAGATGACTAAAGTATGTAGAGTTACAAAACAGGCAACTCCTAGAAAAATATGTGCAATTTGATATTAGTTTTATGGTATTTTATCTTTTTTTCTTCAACACAGTCTTCTTATCTTCCTCATTGTGCTTCTTATTTTATTACAATGTTTTTATTATTAGCTTCCTCATTTTTATTATTAGCTTTCCTTCTTTCCTAGCACAGTGTGATTTCCACCAGAATTAAGCTTTGGCTAAGCTAGGCACTTAACTATGAGAGGCAAAGTGTGATGGTTTCCCTAGCAAAAGAAAATGCTTTAAACCTGAGTGCAAATGTTCACTCCTGCACAATACATTTTCCTTCCCTTTAGGGGCTGGCACAAACTGACGCCTCTTGCAGGGAATCAGATATGTGTTCCTGCAATGAATTATGCAGATAAAATGAAGAAAGGTGTTTAAAATTCTTCATGAAGTTTATATAGGCAAGTTCAGTGCTATTCAGATTATTCGGGGCTAACTCAACATATTGTCATTCCCCGGGAGCAGTCCTCTCAGCTAGCAGCAGGTTACATGGCAGAGTGAGAAAGCTTCCTTCCTTCCTTCCTTCCTTCCTTCCTTCCTTCCTTCCTTCCTTCCTTCCTTCCTTCCTTCCGTCCGGCCTTCCGTCC
>JANRGV010000094.1:17630332-17641835 GCA_024734035.1 Alethe castanea
AAATCACCCGTTGCAGACAGAATCTCACTGAGAATGAAGACGTTTGCTCTGTTAGCATGGAAAACATGCACTCCAAGTCTTGTTGGAGTGTAAACTGCCTGGAAGCTCTTTTTTCCCGAGGAATGTATTTATTCAATCCCTCTTTGATCATCCAGGGATAGAAGCCTCAGCTATGTCTGTGCACATGAAACAACTATTTTTTTGTTGCAGCGACCCAAGCAGCTTGGTTTAGTGACAGTGATTTATGGAGAGCTCCCTTTTTGGAGGCTATAATGTTAATTAATTGCTTCTGGAGGACTTGGATAAAAAGCATATTTACTCCTACCACAGTCAAATGCTCAATATTTTGTGCATTCCCCAAATCTTTCCCATGGATGTCCACAGAACAATGGCCCAGCAAACGAGGCAGCTCCAGGAGGAGATCAGACACAATTCTGAAATAGTCAATTATTTAGATTAATTAATGAGTAATGCCTCTGCATGCATTTTGCATGTCATTTGAATATTCCAAAGCCAGAGCTTTCAGCTGTTACTGTGCCTCTGGCAGAGCCACATTCCTTGCAGCAATCACAGGGAATGCTGCTCTACAGAAACTTCGGGATTTCTGTGTGCCAGGAGTCCTTGGGAAACCCAGCAACATCTCTGAGGAGCAGCAGAGCCCGTATTTAAACTGGTTCCAGGGCAGACAAAGCTCTGTAGGTATCTCAGTGAGTAGGGAGGCATCCCCTGGGATTAGTTCTGTAAATGCCTAGAACCTGCATTCAGATCCTTATCTGTATTCCGGCATCTCCCTCCCACAAAATTACCAGGGATTATGTGCTTTTAAAATCCTACCGGGTGCTTATTTGCATTTTTATGTGCCTGGCTGCATTTAGAAAAAACATCCTGGCAGTCAAGTTGAAGGGAATCCAAGGGGAATCCCCTGGTCTCTGCTCACTCCAGGATTTGGGACAGATCCACGTGTTCTGTGACACTCTGCTGCTCACTTCTGGCCTTTAGGGGTCATCCAGAGAGATTCAGAGTCTCAGGATGGTTTGGTTTTTATTCCTAAACAAACCTGGAGCTATGTGCCAGATAAGATTTACACATTTACAAGGGCTCAAGCCATGAATCTCTCTTAGGTACATTCTGTTAGCAGCTAGTAAGAGCCTCTAATTGGCATTTAATCTTGGTAACCTCTGCATTCAGTATCTATCCTTGTCTTTTGCAAATGTAATGATTCTATGATTCTGTGCAGAATTGTTACTTTCTGCTACAAGTTAGGCTCAGCTACCAGCTGGTTCAGAAACCTTCTGAAAATGTCCATGTCAAGGAACTTTGGCTGCCTGTTTGAACAGATAAACATCTAAAGCTTCTAGGATGTGTTTATAGTTAGGCACATAGTTTTCTTTTCTTTATGTAAAATAATTAAATTAATAATATTACCAAAATAACAAAATATTTTCTCTCTGCCCTCAGACATTCTGTAAGTTTGTCTCACTTTGTTAGAGGAATGTCTAAGAAGACCTTTTGATTTGCAAATTTTATGAGACTTATTGCAATGAGTTTCAGGAAATTATTGGGGTCACTGATCTAATGAGTGCATACATCTGTGTCTTTATTTTTTCAAGTCATATAACATAAGTAATTTTCTCAACAGCAAGATTATTATAATCTCTGACATAAACATGACAAGTAAGTTATTCTAACCTAAGTGGGATCTCTGCAAGATCAGTAATCAGAAGCTGTGTTCACAAGAAAAGTTCTCCAGTTGTTTTATGTTAAACTTTCAGAATATTGTATAGTGGAGATCAGTACTTTTGGGGGTCATTAAAATGCTTTTCTTCAGTAAACTATATTATCTATGAAAAATAAAACAGAATTCTGTGAGTTGTCTGAGATTTCTAAAAGTACAAAGAGAAAGATAGAGTAGGTGATGGAGGGCCAGATCCCCTAGCTAAAATGCAACTAGTTGTACTCTATGGTGTACTTTCATTTTTATTTTTCTGTGTTGACCCTGGACATCTATAAAACATGATATTAAAGTTTAAAAAAAACCCCAAATATTCATAACATTTTGAAGTATTTGAATTAGAGTGAAGCTCTAAGAATACTTTACAGTACATACTGTCAGAAAATGAGTCTGAAAGTCAGGGAATGTTATATTCATGGACTCTACTGAGAAGGAAAAAAGAATATACTGTGGATTATGCTATCTATCTGAAATACTTTTAGGATGCACATTTTTCAATACAGAAGTTTATGCTTTGACTAAAAATCAAAGCTTACATATATCTCTATCACAAGAATTGCTTTAAATTATTCAGTTAGATGCTAAAGTAAAAACCAGAAGCTAAACACTTGTAAGTAATATCATGAAGATTCAGGAGTCCTGAAATCCATTGAATCTTTTTTCAATTCTGTGAAAAGTGCCATTGTTGTACTGCTCTGATGATACCGTGCATATATCCCAGCCCATTGCATTAATTAATATCTAATTATATGTTCCTGCTTAATCAGTCTATAAATAACCATCTGACAGCCTCTGTAATCATATCATGTCATGTTACAGGCTGCCTCTCATATGCAATGTCATTTGTCACTCTCAGTACAGCTGGCTGTTCAAAACATGGTTTAAAGTCCTTCATTCTTCTTGTGCTAATAATATCTTCTAGACTTCTTTTATTCACTCCAACATATTAGACTACCAAATACACAGGCAGAGGAGTAGGAAATATTAGCATACACATGCTGAACTGGCCACAGCAGGCTGAGGTTTGTCTAGCTCTGCCTTTTACATGGCTTCCCATAAAGCCTACTACCCATCTGTGTACCTAATTCTGGAAAAGTATGGGGAATTTATAGCTGAGCAACTAAATGAGAATAAATAAGTTCACAAAGCTTGAGTGGTTTTAGTTTCCACAAGTATCATCTTTTTTATCTTTAAATTATTCTGAAGTGAATTTTGAATATAAATGTCTGGAATAGTTTTGACAGGCCCCATTTGCTTGAATTTCATGAGATCTGAAATTTTAGACAGTGTTTGGTGTTCTACTCAGCCATAATTATGGTTAAGTAAATATTTGGAATTACTAGATATGTCTGCAGGTTTCTCCTTAAGATTCTTGGATTTAGAAGTAACAACAATCTGGAGACAATGAACTCAAAAAAGAAGTCAGCACATAAATTTCATTTTTTAATGAAAATTCATTAAAAATTTAAATAAGCATTCACAGATAAACATGTAAACATGCAAAACTTCTATAGTTATAAAAACTCCATAAATTTATGATTTGGCAGCAATAGAATGGATGCTAAAGAGGTAGCAACCTGAGAAGAGGCATGATAGGAAAAAGCTGCTAGGACATGAAATACAGATGGTGGAGCTAATGCTGTGTGTTGTCATTTTGTGTGAGTCCAGGTGCATAGCACGTGTAAGAGTGGAGAAAGCTGCATTTCCTTCGAAGAAAGAAATTGATTCTGTTCATTCCTGAGGTAAAAAAGATGCTGTTATTTACCATGATTTTATTAATTGTGTAAATAATTTTGATAATGCACATACACTTGGAACTAGTAAATATTTATTACAAGAAGTTACTGGAACATCTAACTGTGTCTGTGGGTACCCGTCTTTGAAGGGTTCATTTTTTCTGTAAAGTGAATGATTCAGTGACCCTTGAATAGAAAAGTATTTGTGATGAGGTGTGCTAGTAAAACATTGGTTGTGCTATCAGGAAACCACAGCTTGAAGGCTGTTGAGGAAAAACAGAGGATTGTAACAGAGACTCCCTGAAAGTTCAAGTATGGGATAATTGCAGAGGCCTGGAAAGTGCAAGGAAGGAACAATACCAGAGATGCCAGGTCTATTAATTGAGATCACAAGTGGTCATTTCATGGCCATTAACGAAATTTCATGTTGAGACCCAAGTGGAACTTGTTTCAGGGATAAAAGAGAGCAAAGAACAAGTATTACACATATGTGAATTTTACATTACAAAATAAATTTGAATACACCCAAGTTCTAAGCAGTGACAAAAGAGCAGACAAGCACAGTATTAGGGAACATATCAAAGTTCCCTAGGTAGACCCAGAGTGAGAAGGAGTTATCCACTTCAATGTTTTTCCCACAAAAGGACTTGATGTACTACCTTAAGCCTGTGATGATTCTCTTCTCAAAGGCTGGTTCCCCCATTTTGGGACCCAAAGGGCAGAAAGAGGATGGAGATAATGCCAGAAAGAGGTGCAAATGCTAGAAAGTTTTTGTGTATCTGTCATAATACCATCATTTTGAGGAGTAGACTGTAACAGCTGTAACATTGCTTTCCTGGTTCCTATTCAGGGTGACCACGAGAAACAACATAACCAAGACTACAGAAAAACTCAGCCTTTTTTGTTGATGCTAAAGGAAGGCAGACAGGTTGGAACTGATATTTTAAAAGCCAATTGTAATTCAAGCTCATCTGAAAAGAGCTGCCTTCCCAAATATAGAACCCCCCACAAAAATATTTCTTAAAAATGAGCTGAGACATACACAAGTAAATGAACAAATAAATAAATAATCTTTCCCAATAACAAAAACAAAAAAAAATGAACAAACAAAACAACAGCAACAACAACAACAAAAAACAAACCAAAAAAACCTGAAAGTACAACTATGACACAAGGGTTTTTATTTCTCTTGCTCTCATACTTTGAGTGTAACATGGCTGTAAACCAGCAGGAAGCCATAAACACCAATAGAGAGTGTTTAAATCAATAGGAAAGAATAGGTTTTCCAAGTGCAGCCTTTGCAATCTCAAAAACAGCATTAAGAGGCAGAAGGAACACATTGCCAAACAATTTTCTGAGTGTCACAGAGGTTAAGAGGCTCCTTGACCATATCAGCAGGTAAATCTTCTATGTTCCAAACCCAGCAGGAACATCAGTAATTTACAGCAAGGGATCTGTGCAGGATCTTTTGTTTTTTATCCACAAAGTGTATTTTTGTTGTTTAGTGCTGTGCATGATTGAATTTCCTGTTGATTCTTAACAAGAGAATTGAATTTGTTGCATAGGAGAATTTTTTATGTTCGTACTTGAAATAAATCTCAGACATCTCAGGTTTATTTCTCTGATAATTTTCCAACAGTAAGTTTTTTAAGGTGTCTCTTGCCCTCTCTCCCGAATTCCCAAATCAATGGTAATATAATGGTTTAACTCTGGCCTGCTGACAGTAGAGGATTTTTTTAAACTTCCCGTGAATATAGCCGTGATGTCATAGCCACCTAGTAGATAAGCTGCCAATAACATCATGGTATACAAAAGTTCATTAACTGGGTTGCAGAAGTTACATTCTTCCTATTTCCAAATTAATTGTTACAAAATTTCAATAAAATATAAGTTAATTTAATGTTTTATGGAAGAAATAAGGGACTTCAGCTCATTAAAAAGTGCAAAGTACCTATTGTCCTGGGTTTTATGGTACTGAAAAATACACCTGCTAAAAGGATATTGAGGAAATTTCATATACATGTGCTTATTTTAATAAACAGACTTCAACAACATTTAGTTTCAGAAAAAAAACCGAATGATCAGCCTCTCACACTTCTATGATAACAAATTGACACCTGTAGAGGAGACAGAGTGATTTTTTCGCTGATTGTATGTCAAATTAGGAGACTGCTGCTGTTCATGATATTTGACTGAATTTTGATCATTTTACTGCTCTTCTTAAAAGGAGTTACTGATGATACTGATGGCCTTCAGTCCAAGGAAGAATTCCAAGGTTTCAGTTGCAGTGCCTGGATTACTGGAGTGTTAAGAGTTCCCAGAGGATTTCAACTTTTAAGAAGATCTATTTCAAACCTGTTAACTAATGACATCTTTTTTGACAGTCAGGAGATATTCTCACAGATGCAAAAATTACTGCACTTTTAGGAATCTAACTTGAGTATGCTACAGAGGAACAAGCTTAGAAAACAATGTTGTGCAGACAAAGGCAGACAAAGGTGGACAAAGGTGGATACTTATATAGCCAGTGTTCCTTCATGGGTATTACCTACAATGGGGGGTTTTGTGTGTCTGTTTTTGGAAACAGGTTTGAACTGGTTAGAAATACCTTAATGATGAAATTGTCTGAAAAATATGAAGTTCATATATGTATAAGGATAAAGGATTTGGAATTGTTTTTATTAATACTACTAGACCTCAACAAAGAAAAATTAAGAAATTCTTTTGATTAATGTTTGTACAGAAATAAGCTAATTTTGGTCTTCTATGTTTTCATCATTGTTGGTCAACCCTTGTTTCACTGGTGAAAAACTTATTTGTATTCTTTTTTCCAAAAGCTGTCAATTTCTGTATCTTTTTCTGGCACCTATAAAAAAGGTTGTCAAGGTGGATGGAGGTGAGGAGTAGCTGGGGCAGAATTACACAGCTGGTGTTGACACAGACACACATCCACAGTTATTTGCAGCATTCATAGCTGAAGGCATACACGGATTCTAATGGCAAATGTTGCTTCCAGGGACAAAAAGGAAACAGTTTGAAAAAGTTTATAAATCATTGAATACTACGGAAATTTATTTGAATGACAAATGTCCTGAGCTGTCACAGTACATGTAAAGAAAAACATCAGATTCAAATGTGAATGATCAGAGTAGCCTGTTAACTTAAAGCTTTTATTGTGTCTATATTCTAACACCTGAAATCAACTTGATGTGATGCCATAGATGTGTTAATACTATGCAAATGCAAAGTATTTCAAAACCACAGAGTTAAAGTCCTTCTCTGTCATTGACTGAACCTTTCATACATTTTGAAATGCTTCTTAAGTATAAAGCAAACAACATGCTATGTTAATAGAGTTAAGTTTTGTAGTTTGCAAAGCATCACACTTTGAAAGGTAATTTAATGCTGCTGAATTTAGAAGCTGTTTTTGGGTTTAAAGTTGCCAACTATGCTGCACACCTGCACCAAATAATTTTGCAAGGCATTCTGGTCCTTTTTCTCATCATATTAGAGTGTCTGTGTTTACAGTTTTTCTTCTTATAGCAGAAAGATAAAGTATTCACAGCATGTTATCTACCCTAAAAAGACAGCAAATGTAACTTCATGATTTTGAAAGCACACACAAAATCATCTTGGTAATTTTTTTCTAATTAAGGCATTGTGTGACAAGGTTTGTCATATATATATATCTTAAAAACCATTAACATATCTGCTATTTTTACATATTTTCAAAATCATTTGACCCCTCTACTATATTTCCATTTAAAGTAAATGAAGGTTTTTAAACTACTGAAAGTGGTAATGAAATTTTTGTGATCTGGCCAGTTACATGAAACTGTTCTTTACTCTGAATTTTAGTTATAAGAATGAAAAGAAGAGGAAAATTCCTTACCAGTAATTTCATGTCTTCTGCTTCAAAGAGATTTATGGTAACTTTAATGATGTGACAGAAAAATTCAAAGGAAACAAAGCACATAAATCCCTACTGAGATAAGCTTATGCAAGTAAATTTACTTCCATTTTATCATGTTGTATACCAGAAAGTTTATCAGTTATTAGTTGCCATAAGCAAGACGCACTTGAAAATGTTGATTTATTTGAGAGAAAATTAAAACAGTTTCTTTTTTGTATCTCTGAACTCACAATATATTAACAATTGCCTAAGCAATTTATTTGGTGAGATGATATTTCAAAAGTACATTTTCAACATTTTCTTCCGTAGAATTTCTAATCTGTTACAGGTGAAACCCAGAGTTAGCAAAAGATTGTTTCCCCAGGCACTGAAAACTGCAAAACTTTTTTCATCCTGTATGTCCCTTTACAAAATAATGGTCAGATGGAATCCTCAGGAAATGTGGATGTTTTCTAGAGCTGAAAGTTACTTTTTCCTAAGGAAGGAATAATGATATTTGGTACCTTATTGAAATGTTTTTTAGTCCACTGAATTCAAAGTGAATAAGAACGCAATCTTTTATAATTTTATTTCACATCCTGACCAGAGTAAAGAATTTATGGCAGGTGAAAATTGAAAACAGAGGCTGACAGGAATGAAGTTAGTACAGAAACCTTTAAAATGCAAAAATGTTCAGATTCAAATGTTCACTGTGATTTTCAGGGTAATTGCAAGTCATTTTTTAACTTATTTAAACCAATTTCCCCATTTTCCATTACTCCTATTGCTCTTACTGCATGTTTTTTTTTTCCTCTCGCTTTCGTACTGTCAGTAGAATATTTTACTTAATGACTCAGAAGTTTTGCTTTTTTGTTTGTTTGTTTGTTTGTTTTTGTTTGTTTGTTTTCTTTTGTTTTGTTTTTTATTCAGTTCACAGGACACTTCACCATCCTACTGGAAAAGAAGTACCATCAAAATTTATAAATTAGGTTAACTTTTAAATTATTAATAATGTAGATATGCAGTAAGAATGCAATACTTAAGAAGTGGAAACATTGCCTTTCTTATTTTTAGTGTTGTAATCATATGATTTCTCTGATGAAATTGACCAAATCCTCAGTGACAGGAGTATTCAAATCTGTACCTCATACTTTAAATTGCCAGCATAATCCAGAAATTTTCTATTTATAATCCATTTTGAAAACAGAAAAATTCTAATCATAAACCTCATGAGAACAATTCTTTCCATTTATAGTAGGTTAGAATAATTTCACTGTTGTAACTTGGAATATGGAATAAAGCATGAGGAAAAAACTCTCATGCTTAAGGTTGGGCTGTGGATGACTAACTGCTGAGAGATCTCATAGGAGAAAGTCCTGCTTGTATAATTCAATGACACTGAGAACATATTTAATCTTTCTGGTGTTATAGAGAAGCTTTATTCTGCATCTGGAAACACAGACTGGTTAACACTGCAGAAGATGTCTGACCTGTCCAGGTGTTATAGATATTATGTTCTTCATGGGCATAGTCATAATCCTTAACATCAGTGTACAAGTCTCACCATTAAATCAATACATAGGGAGAATTCTGAAGTCAGGTGTTAGAAGATAATTTAAAACATTTCCCATAAATCTGAATAGTAAATAAAATCATATCATTTCACTGTATGATGATGGCAGCCTTTGGAAGTGATACTTCACTCCCTACTCATATTAAAATTCATTTTAGAAATAAGTACTTTTATAAAAGCAATACTTTCAATGTTTGCTTGTGTGACCAGACCTTGGAGCTTTCTATCTGAATGCTATTGAAAGACACTTTTTCAGCCTGGTTTGAATCTCTAAACAGAAGACAGACCATTGGCTTAGACTTGATTTTGAAACTTTACTCCCACACACTGGCATATACACAGACAAACAGAAAGGTTGGATAAATTCCTTATATTTGGAAATGCTGAGAAAGATATATTCTCTCATAGTTTTTTGGGGTTTTTTTTGTTTGGTTTCCTTTCTTTTTTTTTGAAATGCAAATATTATTTGAAATAAGCCTTTAGACTCTAAACTCCAGCTCCACTGAGCATGAATGCTCAGCTTTGAGGCTTAAGTAATCCTCTTCAGGCAGAAGATTTTAGATTAAAAATATCTTATTCAAAATTATCATAATGATTTAAACTATTTTTTTTATTTGATTGTCAATTTTTATTAAAAATATAAAGGCCAATGAACAGCAGGCATTTTTTGGAAATGGGAGTGAATTCAGAGATATTCTTTAAGTACTAAAAAATAAAAGTACTATTCTTTAAGTACTACTGGTTTTAGAAAGGACAAGAAAATGAATTGTAATAATATGTAAAGGAATGCTAAGAAGACTTGTTGGTGTTGTTTGGTTCAGACAGTAAGACTGTGAAGAAAAAATATCAAAATTGGTCTTAAACTGAGTTCCATTTATTTATTTCTGTTCCTTAACAGATAATTTAGGGGATATTCCATCAAAATTGAGGTTCACTAAAAAATAAATGTAAGCTTGCTAACATGCCTACCAATTTACAGGAAATGTGAAATGTATTTTGATTAAATTACTTCTTTTATTTGAGGTGCAGCACCTTTTGCATAGTGTCAAGTGTCTTACGAAGTTTTAGGGGCTTAAATAAAACTCACTTGTTAAAAGCACAAAGGAAATTTCCTGAAGGGAACATGCCCACTTTGTCAGGACTTTGGGAATTGAACGTCAAAAAGAAGTTTTTTCGTCTTTTAATTATTTGGATTTGGTGAAAGACATTTAGAGAGGTTAAACAAAGTTTGCATGTGGTCCTACAAGCACTTTAACATCGTTTTCAGCTGCTAATGTGACAAGGTTAACCAGAAAATTCTGCTTTCTTTCTCTATAACATATTGCTCATTGAATGTCCATTATTTAAAAATCAAGAGGTGTGAAGGAAAGATATAAATTATCATTTAGTTGACTGATTATAACTTATAAGGACTTAATAAATTTAAGTTACAGTTGGAGATTAAATACATTCAACAGATATTATTCTTTAATAGATACCATACTTTATTAAAAACATTAAATGAAGAAATTAAGTCACTCCAGAAATACAAATGTATTCTACCCCTTTACAGCTTGATGGGATTAGGGTACATCATGCACCAGATCTATGACAACTTTATACTCCTGTGGCATGTCAGTGTATTCCCTCCAGCTGACTGCACTGTAGACCCAAGTCAGCCTCACTGGGAATGAGTGGCAAAGGCACCCATGGTGACTTGCCCAGAGGCTCTGTGCATCCTTGGCATTGACTGTCTCAGGAGAGGGTATTTCAAAGACCCAAAAAAGGTGCTGGTAGGCTTTCAGTACAGCTGCCTTGGGGATGGAGGAAATTGAGCAGCTCTCTGCCTTACCAGGTCTCTTGGAAGGCCCTTTTGTTGTGGGGTTGCTCAGGACTGAAGAGCAAAAGGTGCTGATCTTTCCTGCAAGGAGCACCATCTGCCACTCCCTGATTCCCATGCAGCCACTTATTTTGTGACTAGAGAGCCAAGGAGTGCTCAGTAGAATCTGCTCTCACCCCTTAAAACTCCCACAGTGGGTTCCAAATAGGATTTGTGGTTTAACTCCAGCTGGTAGCTAAATACCACTCACCCTGCTGCTCACTCACCCTGCTGCCCCCAGTGGATGGGGAGAACTGGAAAAAGGTAAACTACATGGATGCAGATAAAACTGTTCAATACCTGAAATAAATTATTGAACTTCTTGTGCTTTCTAGCAGAGCATGGGTAAGTGAAAAGTTCTTGTCTTACGGTAAGCATTGCACAACAACCACTAATCTAGCAGTGTGTTATCAACATGATTCTCCTACTGAATGCAAGACACAGCTCTGTTCCAGCTACTAGGAAGAAAATGATAGCTGGAGGCTGTTTTAGGCACTGCAATCAGAAAATTAAAGAGTTTTTGACTCTTGGAGAAGTAAAGAGGCATGCTAGCAGAGGTGCCACTTTAGGCTTCCAGAATAGAGTTTCAGTAGTTATTTTCAGTAGTTATTTTCATTATTCACCCCGGTTCCTACCTCAGCAAGATGATTACATCAAGGTTCTGTCAGATTAATAAATTATCTTAGAAGTAAAGATTGAATACTGGCTCAAA
>JANRGV010000094.1:17641901-17660784 GCA_024734035.1 Alethe castanea
TAATCAATTATTTGAATAATTATGAATAGCTTCTGCTGTCTTTTCTGATCCTGTTTTTCTCTAGTGTCTCTTCAACTGACTAGTGTACCAGCATCCTAAGTATCATTAAATAGTAAATCAGTCAGTAGTATTCACCTCATCATACTCCAGGTCACACAATCTATCATTTCTGAGAATTCTCATTAACTCTTGAGGATTATTTACCTGGAAATGTGCTTTGTCATTGAAATAAGGGAAGAAAAGGCAAGGAGAAAGAACTCCTTTACAGGTTGCAGTTCTCAGAGCAGGATGACCTTGTCCTGATAGAGACTAGTACCGTTTCCCTCTGGAGCTCTTTAATTTCTCTTCACACGCTGGTTGTATTTTACAAAGTGTTTGCATTTATTATGCTAAGCATGTATTGAAATACTTTTGGTTTTTTTTAATCTTACCTGATGACAGAGGGGAAGAAGCAGAGGGGAATAACTTGTGTTGGACATTTCTTGGCAGCAGCTGACAGGAGTCATGATCTGGTAATTGATCCTGAACCATGTGAACAACTGTTAAAACTCACTGTTTTGGTGATTTTGGTAGAATTTCTGTTCCTGAAACACAAGTTAAAGGAATTGGGAAAAGAGGGTAAAAGGGATCATTCTTCAAGAGAGGAGCAGCAGTTTAGGAGAAACACATTACCTGACAATTTCCTGTACTAGTCACTAATTCAGGTTAAATGCTACTTTGGTTTGCCCCTTTTGTGTCGTGAAAAGTCATTCATTACTCTAAATGCAGTTTCAGGCTTTGTGTCCCGCTTGTAATAGTGTCAGCTCGTAATAGTGCAGTTTATCACCACAGCAAGAGGGAGAAGCACAGAAAAATTAGGTTAATCAATACCTCTGCAGTGTGTTTGACATTACTTTCAGAAAGGTTTCTCATGTCATTCCTAACTACAGGCTATAAACTGCCTGAGGTCTGTGTATGCTCTTGATGTGAGTGCTGCTTCCTCATGCGGATCGAGGGCAGAGCACAGCTTTAAGCTTCTGCTAATCACACACCCCCTGCAGACACCTAGCACCTTGGATTGTAAAAAATGTGATACCACTGCTTCCAACATTCCCTCTCCTGGAAAAAAAAATTATAATGCTTCTAAATTGCAGACCTAGGCATAATCCCTAACCAAATGTTCTGTTTAAAACTTACAAACAATATTTTTAACAATATTTTTCCTTAACATTTAAAACTGTTCATTCAGAATTTGGTAAGCAGGTATTAGTTGGAGGCTGGTGTTTGGGGTTTTATGAGAATTTTGGTACTTTTACACTGGATCAAGGTAGGAAATGACAAACTGACAATGGTAAAAATATTTGAGGGCACTTCCTTAGTAAGGGATAGGATGTATGATAATATGCTTACAACCATAGGGAACTTAGGGGGAAAAAGCCTGCTTTTTGTAGTGCCAAATCACAGGACTTCCAGAAATGTGCAGATTCACATGTATGATTAAAAAATATATACAAATCCCTTATTTGTGAAAATAATAATATGCTAATATACTGAAGGTGGGATTTGTGCAAATGCTAGTGATGACTGCAATGATGCTTTCTGATGAAAATGACAACCTCATGTAACAATGGAAGTTACTCCCTATGTCTTTAGACTCCAAATTTCTTAGTCTTGCATGTTGTAACACCCCCTCTGAATTAGGTAGTTTCCATCTTTAATTTATTTTCTAAGAGCCACGAGTCTGAAGTTTGTTCAGAGCTAGAACCGAGCACTGTGGGGTTTAGCATTGTACAAAGCATTGCTATAATTTAAAACATATTTTATATCAGTTATTTTAAATTACATGCTCTTGAAGGTATGTCATCGTTTTTGTAAACCTCAGTAAAATATTCTTTTTTGTTTTTTTAGAATAGTTACTTGTAAAGTTTATACAATTATGTGGTCTGAGATAAAGTTCAAAGACTCAAGGAGGAATATCATTCAAATTTACAGAAACCTGCAGTCCAGATCCTTGGTAGACTTAGAGACGTTACTTCACTGAAATTAATGAAGCTATACAGACTTGCTCCAACCCAGAAATTGTACTGGAATGTTTATCTAAAGATAATGTAAAAATCTTTCATCTTGAAATTGAATAAGGTAGTTCATAAATATAGGCTTTCCTTCAAGACTTTTGGTATGAGTATGGTTTTTATTTGAATGAGGACAAAAGGGCTACTCTCAGCATAAATTAGAGATAAAACAGGAAAAGGAAAAAGGACAATTAGAAAGATACACTGACAACTGATAAGACTTGAGTACAAGCAAGATATGTTCATTAAATTAACCGAGTAGAATTCTTATGTGCTACTAAAATTTCAGGACCCAAGGTTTATTTCTGAATTAGTTTTCTGCTCACATTTTTTTATATGTTCAAAAGTTCCCTTCCTGCCTACAGATTAATTTATTCTAAAGTCAGAAGGGGATTATTATGATCACTTATTCTGAACTTTTATATAAGTCTGCCCCAACTTTCAAAGCAAAATGATACAATTTCCTCCATAATAATCTGTATTTTTTTACAGTATTTTAAAAAGTGAGATATGAATTTCACTGGGAACAATGTCTCACCCTATGATTTGACTGTAGGGCAACTACAGGCACACATCCCTGCTATTCTTTTATCTCTATTATTCAGAGAATGGGTAACAGTTTGTGGGATAGGCCTTCCAAAGCTTTTCAGTGCTTACATTTTACATGCCAGATTTTTTTGGTTCCTGTAAACATTTATGCAGAACTGTATAGAGATTAATTTGTAAAATGGGTCTGGAGGAATTATACATTTTAATTAGCATGTTGAATAATTGTGTCTCTCATAGGCTGCTATAATAATTATTATTCATGGCAGAGTACATATTTCTGAAAAAATGAGGGCAAAACTCAGACTTCCAGCTCTGAAATGTACATTTTTATACCCAGTTACTTGAATGACTTTGCTATATCAGTGAGCTATTTGACAGAAAATAAAGACAGAGGCACACTCTGTATTCAGTTATTCATACATATATAAATATAAAGATATTTATCCTAAAGGAATAAACATTATTGACACTTGCAGGCCCAAGTATAATATGTTCATTTTAAAAACAAATAGAAGAAGGAGACCAGCTTTGATTCTGTCTAAAATTATGTGGAGAAATTTTGATTTGTAAACTAAATATTGAATTCAGTGAGAAGCTAAGAGGATGGTAATACGACCAGGATGGCCATAAAGGTGCTTTGGACCTCACAGTGAATCACCTAGTCTGGAGGCCCCTTTGAATGTTGGCAACAGTGCATCTACAGCAATACTTGTAGGCAGTCTTTGAGCATTTTATTCTGGCAGCTAATAATAAATGCACTGCGTATTTTACCAGTCCTGATATTCCCTGGGTAATGGCCAAAGAGAAAAGCACTTATCTACCATGTGCATCTACTTAAAAGCTGGAACAAATCTTTATTTTTATTAGATAAGTCACTCACTCATGGCCTTCATTTTTACATAGGAAGTGCAAATGATTTTCTGGAGCATTTTTGAGGAATTATGCTCTTTCCTGAAAAGTCTACATTAGGAAGGCGATACTTTATTAATATCAAATGAAAACTTGTTAACCACTTAAAAGCTAAAATGGAATGAAATTCTGCAACTGTGCCTTTTATACCCAGCATATGCATCACTTTTTCATACAGTGCACAGTATCTAAGATAATTTAAATGAACTTTATACTGCCTTATGAAGCAGTGAATTAAATAAGTGAAATGATAACCATGGCGATTGGCCAGGTGTGAAGACTGGAAAACTGAGACAGAATTTGTTAAATTCTAGGACACTTTTTATAATAAAAATTATTATACTGAGTTTTAAATGATTTATCATCTGTGGAAACCATTATAAAATTCCGAAATGCCAAGCAGGGAAAAATTGTGCCATAAAACTGAAAATTGTTGGAACCCAATGTCAGGCCTAAGAAGAGTTGTTACCAGAGCTGTGTGAGTTTGAGATGGTGTGTTAGGTGTATAGGGATCATTTTGAAAAGTAGTGGTTTTGATTTGTAAAGATTCATATGAAATTCTAGTTAAGCAAATCTACTCATACCATCTGGAAACTCCATGAACGATGAAGAGCAATTCTCTATATTTTATTAATACAGCACCTGAACAGATTATCTGAATGTTTATCAGTATTGTTTAATAGTGGATAGTTTGACAAACAGGCAGGAAGGCATGACTTCAGGAAAATATCATTATTTCTGTGTTTATTTAACATGTTTTGAGCTATTTTAATTAGGCAGATTATACATCTATAGCTAGAAATTGAAAGAACAACATTTGAAAGGAACTGGATAAAAATATAAGATTTTCTTACACCACAGACAGCACAAAGATATTTTGTGATGTTTAAAATAAAGAAAAGCAAACAGCTCTGTTCTCCTGTGCTTGAAATATAAAGTAACAAAGCTTAACTGAGTGTAGATGACTATATCTTGAGTTATATAATCTTCCTACAATTAGGACTTAGTAATTTTTTAGTTTGGAAAAACTGATTTAAAGCCCAGTATTTGTGTAATATTGGCTATCCCTGCTTTGCCAACTGACTGCATTAGAACCAACTAAAAGAAGCAAATTTTAGGTTGAATGTGTTCCTGAAGAAACTAGGAACAAACGTGGTGTTCTGCTGCAATGCTACAGAGAGCATGCATTGTGGGCAAAATGTACCATCCTTTGGAGGAAAGCAAACTTTCTTTCAGGTCTTCTATTAATCTGGTCTCTGCACACAGAAGTTTGTTAATGGCCAGACAATCTGAGATACAATGGCCTATTAAGCACAGACACTCATTGCCTCTCTAGGACCAGCAGCTGCTGCAAGCTTCATTGGTAGCATGCAAACACAAATGGTGCTGGAGTGATGGTGGTCCACAACACATGACACTATTCTTTGACGCTGTCTTTGTATCATATGAGTTTCTAACTTAGATTTGTCCAATGACAATTGTTAAACTTATGTCCAAATGTGATTTACCTCATGAAGTATAGATTATACAAAGGCTACTGTAGCTGAGGACCTACCCTTATTATAGAAAATAATCATAGATTTTGGGTGAAGGAAGTTCCAGTGTTAAGGAAGCACTTTCAGGGAAAAGGTCTGCGACTGCAGTGTCGTGAACACTTTAGGTTTAGTACACCCCAAACATATGCCCCTAAAATACCATAAATCCTTGTTGATGCACCTCTACTCTGTATTGTGATGTTTATTCTGTCTTGTACCATATGCTAGATTCATTTATGTCTCCCTTTCTTTATGTCATTAGCAAATATCTTTTCTGCATCCCCCATTAACATGTTCAATAGACCTTTTGAGTACACTAGCATCTACTACCTTTTTTATTAATAACATATTTTCCATCATAATTTGTCACAACACCTATAGGTGATCAAAACATGTCAGTTGATTTTATGTTGGGGTACCTTGCATAAAATTTTAAGACAATCTATTCAAATAACCAGAATTACTCTATACCAATCACTATCAATTGCAGCTACAGCCTGTAAAAAAAGTTAGAAGATACTCTCGAAATCTTTATTACTGTATGGATAATATAATACCACTATTTTCTGCAAGTCTGTATATTAAGTAATAGAACATCAATAAGGAGAAGTATAAGAACTGAAGAGAATAATCAGAAAAATCTTATGGAAAACTTATGACCTGCCTTAGAAGACAAGTGTAATTGAGGTTCTTATTAATAGACGCCTTTGTGTGAATTAGAGTGAAATGACATTGAATGGCCAGTGTTTGTAAATATATATGTGTCTATTTTAGAACAAATTGATTGCAAAGGAAAGCAAGTTTTTATTATCTATAGTAATATAGCAATATAAAAATAACATTGAAAATACTTGTAAGTAGAAGAAAGAAAGGATAAGAGTAGAAAGATCTCACCACTCCTAGATTTCACACTTGGTTATTGCAATTTTGACACCTGTTGGTCAGAAGTGGCATCTGGATTCTTTGAAGGAGCAGTGGTTTCTGTGGTGGTAGGACAGGGGAGCCCTACAAACCCCTGGGTTTATATTCTCTCAGGGTCAGATGACAACTCCCAGTACCACCCCTGGGGCAGAGACTTTTACACTGGATGATGTAATGCTGTAAGCCATGGGATACTTCTGGAGTCTTTGATGGTTTAAGTCATTACAGCTGCCTATTAAACTCAGTGCAGTTGAGTCTATTATGGCTCATGATGGCCCATCAGCTGAGATGAGCACCTTCAGGACAGTGTGAGTGTTCATGTAATTCCCCAGGAGTGCAGTTATCACAGCTGAATTCAGCTGAGTAAGGACAAAGTTGCCTCGAAGGATTTGCCTCTTTCCTTTCCTTATTCAACACCCAGCTTGAAGCCTGTTAGCTGTGCTCTCCCTCTGCACCTGGGAGGACACTTTGCAGCTCACTGGTTCAGTGTTTGAGCCACCAGAATTCCAGTCTCTATTCCTGCATAGCTTGTGGATTCTTCTTCCTGGACCTGTGATGATTGGACAGTAGTACTCTCCTTTATCTTATCTGTAGTTCCCATCAGGGTCCAAATTCCAGTTAGTAGGCATATGTGGGGGGAGGTCATAGATGAACTGCTTCATTGCAGTTTGCTATAGTGGGCAAAAGTCCTTCAATGATTTTAGCAATGTTTAAGCCATTAATGATTTCAGTTTCTCCCAAAAGCTCAAATCTTCTTGGAATGCATTGCTAATTCTGTTCCAGTTAGTGTTGAGGGCCTGTTGCATCCCATAAGATTACTCTAATTGTGATCTCAATTCTAAATCTAGTACTAGAGATTGTACTGGAACGAAGTTTGATCTGTGAGGAATTTGTGAGAACTTGAGGATGAATGAAATCCTGGACAGGAGCTGGCAATGTGAGCTCACCAGAAAACCCAGCTGCATCCTGGGCTGCATCCAAAGCAGTGTGTCCAGCAGGGCAAGGGAGGGGATTCTACCCCTCTGCTCTGCTCTGATGAGACCCACAAGCCACACTCAGCTCTGGGGTCCTCAGCACAGGAAGGATGCTGACTTGCTGGAGTGAGCACAGAAAAATCATGAAGATGATTAGAGGGATGGAGCACATCTCCTGTGAGGAAAGCTAAGCAAGCTGAGGTTGTTTAGCCTGGAGAAGGCCCCAGGGAGACTTAATTTTGACTTTTGGGTACTTAAAGAAGTCTTACAAGAAATATTGGGACAGACATTTTAGCAAGGCTGATACAGTAGGACAGGGGTAGCGGTTTTAAGTTAAATGGGGTAGATTGAGATGGGGCAAAAGGAAGAAGGGTGATGAACCACTGGCACAGGTTCCGAGTGGCTGACCTATCCTTGGAAGTATTCCAGACCAAGCTGCATGAGGCTCTGAGCAGCCTGTTCTAGTGGAAAGTTCCCCTGCTCATTGCAGGGTAGTTGGACTAGATGGTCTTTAAAGGTTCCTTACCACACAAAACACTGCATGATTCTATGAAATTGAAATATGTGAAACCAGCTATTCTTATGAAATATTCTGACTGCTAAGAGGATGTGGCAAAAGCCACAGTTTAAAAAAGATAATCCTTTAGTCATAATTTTTTCTTAAATGTCTTTCATTCTCTCTTTCCTCCTGATGATGTTAGTACCTCCTGTGATTTCCCACACGACCAATATTGCATTGGCTAGCACTTCCTATAAAGGGATTTCTCTTTTATATTCACCCTGGCTTTCAGGAGCTCTGAAAGTTTTTAAGCTGTAGTATTGCTTTAAGCATGAGACTTACTTTGTACTGATGCATACCTATCTTCAATCAAACATGAAATGAACTTATATCTGCTTGCAAAAGATTATGCAGAGGAGCCATTATAATATTAATGATAAATCAGGTCATTAGAGAAGAAAATAAAAAATTACATTCTTAAAATACATAATGATTTTTGAAAATATTGAAAATAATTTTGTTTCCAGCTTCTCACAATTACAAATACAAAGGGGATCTCGTGGTAGATGAGAATCTTCAAGCTATTAAAAAATTTGGGCTTGCCATTTTCAGGGACCATGAACTTTCATTTGATCTTGATCTTAAGCTTGTACAGACTTTGCCATAGTACTTTTCATGAGAGAGTAATTCATTATCCTTAATAAAGGCACACTGACTGGGAGTCATTTGTTCTTCACTGACTCCATGACTTAATTAAACCTGTCTTTTCACAGCTAAATCAAGATGAGATGAGATGAATCCCACTTTTGCTGAGTTTCTCAAAAACTGTATCAAAAATTTTCCTGATGGAACTTAGTCTATCTGTATTCCTAAGATAGGGGCTTGAAAATGATAAATGCTGCAGAACAATGACGTTTTGATTTTTTCTTTCTTTTCTCCCACAATGCTGTTGAAATACTCACATGAGTTTCTACCTTATAAAGTTTAGACAGCCAGGGCATGGTAGGATCATTATCTATACTGAAATATCAGAGATAATATTGCTACCATGGACAGAAACACTGAACATAAAATAAAAAAGTTTCCAAAGCATTGTGAATAGAATATATGTCTTCACCATTTTGCCCTGGCATCACTCCAGCTTGACCTATGTGCTGTTGGTGGTGTAGATCACTGTTCTATCTCCTCTGAGTAAGAAATTATATGTTATATGTGTTTTTACATATTAATGTTGTATGTGTGGAGTACTATATCTATACATTTCCAAAGAGGAACATGCTGTATTTGATGGAATATCTGTAATCAAATCAAGAGCTTTTAGTACATTACAACAAAGTTTTAAAGTATTTTATAGATGGATATATTTATAAAGAACTTAAACATCTTCATCTGATCACAGCTGCTCTATTTGGTGTGCACATGTACTTACATTTTAATCTGCAAAGCCTCAAGTTTGTGAAAACTTTGACTGGTGAAATTATGAAAAACATATTTCAAGGTTTTATCTTCCCACTGCTTAAGAAAAGCTATGAAACTCGATGTGAGATGTGGACTGTTCCACCAAGTTGTATAAATAAGTTAAACCATTTGTCCTTCTGATCCCCTTGCATGCAAAAGCTGTCAGGATAAAATGGCTGTTAGGAAAATGGAACATAATTAGACCTGACTTATTCTAAATACTCTCAGTATACCTCAAACTAAGGAAGCTTAATATTTAAGAGTAGGCAATTAAGATAGCAGTCTTTTTGCTTAACATTTCTCCTCAGTTTTTTTTTGTCAAGCAGTTTGAATTGTTTATATTCAGTACGGCTTCTGTATACAATGTGACAGGAAAATCCTGGCATTCACTGGGACACTGGTAATTTAATGTGGCTGCTCCTACAAGAGAAAGATCTGCAATAATTCTGCTACTCCTCTGAAAAGAAATCTTTAAATCAACAAAGAACTGAGATTAATTGATTTTGCCTGAATATGAATAACTAAGACATATAATTTTGGATTGCACTTGCTGAACCATTGTAAACAAAAGGAGAAATACATTCATCAGTGCAAAATGAAACTAAACAAACTTTAAAAAAAAATTAAATTGAAATTTCCAATTACATAAACTTTTTTATTTATATTGTAGTCTACTGAGGCAAAAACTTAATATAGTGTCTAGCATCTGCAACTGTCTACTATGGAGTCTTCTCTCTGCTTTCCAGTAAAACTCAAAATCTGCTTTTAAGTGCATATTTAATTGTCTTTATGCCACCTAGGATGAAATTGTTGAAATACGGAAAGTAATTTTCATTCTCTTCTTGGATTTGACAGGTTACTTTCCTGTGCATTAAATTTTGAAATAAAGAAGATAAACTTGAAAAAACAATCTATATATACAGGTCACTTTATCCCAAAATTTGAGGGGAAAAAATAGAATTAATTTTACCTCCTCTACTGGGATTTTCAATTGTAGTAATCTGTAAGTAATTATGATGTAATAGGTTGCAATTAGTAGTATTTTAGATACCGTATTTAATTGTAGACCTTCTATTTCAATCCCTTCCAGCTCAGAATATAGTATGATTCTGATTCCATGAACTGAAATTATGCCTATTCATTGTAAGTCAAACAGTGGTGCTACATGAGGATTCTTATCAAAATTTTGAATTGCTTTAAACATCTGTAAATCAAATCAAGCATAGACTATCTCCTCTGGAGTAGTCCAAATACTTAATCTTGTATCTTTTAGTAGCAGTGTAAGTACAGCATAGCTCTGGAGCTGAACACAATTTTATTACTGTGAGCATTTTGTGCATTTTTTCATTTCCTGGTTTTGCCACATCTCAATTTCCTTACTTCAAACTTATTTCATTTAGTTAGGCCAATGTCATCTCAGTTCTAACTGAATACATTAGATTCCTTTGTTGATATAAGCATAATACATGAAACAGCAGGAATAACCAGAGTAACCCTTCAAATCAGACAGACTTTAAGGCTTAATTATATGTTATATGACAGTCATGACAGATATTTTTGCTAAATGTTGCTAAGCAAGATAAAGTACTACATGAAATATGAGAGATTCGTTGCTATATTTGAGTATTTTTGTCCTTTGGAAAGGCAAATAATGATGAAATAAGCTTTGTTCCAGCTGTGATAGCTAAATTTCTCTATGATGCTAAATGAATTCTTTAAGCTTTCCTATACTGTTTTCATGGGACTTAGTATAGCACTGGTAAGACTGCTCAGGTTAGAGAAATACTCACTCTTAAGGTCTTCAGGTGAGTGAAAATAAACAGAAAACACAAGTAAGAAATGCAAAACTAAACTTTGCTTCTACAATTCTGATTAATTCCCTGTCAAACTAGCAAAAGAACCCCATTTGCTTCAGCATGATGCATTTGACAAAATGCACTTACAAAGGATAGGAATAGGGCATTTATGCAAACACTAACAAGGTAGTGGGAGTGGGATCAAAACTACTCATGTTTCAAGGTGGGTGAGTGATACAGGGCTCAAGAATTTTAATTAGAAATAATTAGATGTCAGAAATATATATTGATAAAATCATGACAAAAACAAGGATCGTGGATCCTTAGGGTTGCTGCTACGTAACTGTCCTTCATTTTATTTAGAAACTCCAGATTTATGATGCTCGCTAGAGTTCATAGGATAGTTTCTTTCTCATACCTAGTGATTTATGATTCCTACATCACATGTAAGAATCATGAAGAGTCACTACAGCTCTCTGTTTAAACTTCCTTCTAGTCCAGACAGAGAAACTGGGTTGGAATCATTCCTCATCTGCCAGTAGATCTGTCCCTCACAATGAAGTGGGATGGATAATTCACAAAGAATGATTGATTGGCTGATATCAGATCAGCTTTCATATTCATGAAAGCTGACATGAATTTTTAAAAAATCTCTTCAGTTATGATTTTTTCTCTATTTTTTGTAAATTGTAGAGTTATTATTTCTTGAGAGTATTTTTCAATTTATTGCAGTATATTAATTATTTGAGAGATTTGATCAATTAATTAAGACTTATGAGGGTTTGAGGGTTTTTTTCTGATAGTTAATTTTTTTTGAAGGGATAATTTCTTTGTCACAGAAATATTTAAAATATTAAAAATTAGTTCTGTTTAAATATACTAATAATAACATTGTTTTATGAATATTTATTGATGTAAATTTAAGAGTTCTTCAAACACATGACAAAGTATTTCCAAATTTTCCAATATTGTAATTATTTTTGCTTGTTATTGGAAAATTTCTTTTAAAATATTTGACTTTTCAGAATATTAGAATATCTTTTTTGTCTCATGTTTTCCTTTTCTGATACATGCTTTCTGTCTTCCTCTACTTGACTACACGTCCAATTATTTTTCTTGCTGAAATTAATTAGAAGACTGAACACTTCCTTGAGAATCCTGTGTCTTGCTTGTCTCACCCTTTTCTGCATGTTTTGCTTGTATCCTCCTAAAGCTCTTTCTCTGAAATGTGTCAGCCAGACATGATGTGGCAGTGAGGGCACCCCAGCAGAATTTGAAAGTACTGATAGGTCTGAGAAGGTTCAAGAAACACAGAGAAACAAAAGAGCTCAAAGATGAAAAGCAGAAGAACTTAAAGAAACCTTGTAGAGGTGGAGGATCTTTTTGTCAAAAATATTCAGCAGACTGCTGTTATAAAACAGAAAATTTTTAAAAACTAACCAACCAAACAATCCATTTACTAGGCATGGTGTCATAGAGAATCTTGCTTTGGAAGTATGTGTCTTACAGAATCTATCTGCCACAAAGAAAGAGAAAAGATTTGTTTTAAAGATAAATTTCTATCAAAGCTTGAAATTTGTCAACTAGGAATTACATCTGCTTAAAAGACTATTTATTCACAATATGAATACAGACAGTGAAGCGCTGTGACTGTGGGAAAAGCCAATGTGACCCTTGTACCAGAGGTCATATTTCCAGGAGACATTGTCACGTGTGAGACTTCATAAAGAAGCTCATTTATAATGTGTCTGCTATGCTGAAGTACTAAATAAAAACAGCTACTGTTTTTGTTTAATAGACAGATTTAAAAGGCCTATGTTGGTAAATAAAATCTGGAAAATTTGTCTTATGAGTGGGAAAACTGAAGGGCAGAAAATTAAAGTTGATGTGGAAAAATCTTTGCACTTTAAAAATGCATCAAGCTTATATGCGCTAGAAAAAAATCTCTATCTGAAAAATAATGCTGCCATGGGAAGAAATGGATATAAAGTGGTGATGGGTACAAACATTCAGACTGTAAAGTAAAAGAATAATTAAAACTAGGCGAAAAGCTTTTGGAAAGCAAAAGAACCCAACCTATTAGTTGATGTGGTGAGAGGAAAACATATCTCTTAAGTGGAGCCAGAATGATATCTGAAGTCAGCTAAATTGTGTACGTTATCATCCACACTGGAGAGACTGCACTCAATGATCCAGGATCCCTCTTATAATGCTGGGTCCCTGGGTTTAAAGGCATCTCAATGCAATCAAACATATTGCTCTTGTAACCCACAAACAAGCCTGAATACTTAGAAATGGAGAAATAAAACTGAAATCCTAAGGATAAACATGGGGGACTTCATTCAGTATATGTCAGTGCTGTCAGTAAAGACATTGATGTACTGCAGCTTCTCTGTCTCTGAAAGTGATGAGTGGTGTGAAATGTCTGCTCAAGACCTACATGACATTAGTGAAATGAAGTCTTTGGAATATAAATCCCTTGGCATTGGCAGAGCACAGAATACCATTCGTCATTTTATTAATTTCTGACTCAGGAAAGGCACTCCACAGTTTTGCTGCTTATTCTGAAGTATTAAACTTCCAGTTTTCTAGTTTCTCCAGATAAAAATAATAGCATTGAGTCCATGTGTTGGTTTAAAGACAATTTAAGAGACAGATGCTCTGAACTGATTTACCTCCCCTTTAGTTTTAGCCAATGCCTTTCCTCCAGTAGGGAGAGATTAATATGAGTAGATATAAAACCCCATATTTATTCAACAAACCAAAATAGCAACAGGCAAGAGAAAGAATAGTAATAATCACTAGTTACAAAGTTTCTGAAAGCTCATGGGGTCCCTGGGAATGAAGAGACATTAAAAATGCCAAAAAAAACCTGGCATATTCCACAGACAACTGTGTGTGGGAAGACAAACATGGTGGCAGCCCTTCCCTCCCTCCTGACTATGGGTGCAGAGAAGTAACTGAGAGAGAGAGAAAAAAAAAACCTGACACAACACAATTACAAAAACTCCCCCACATAACAACCAAAAGTGAGCAAGGACAAAACAAAGAGAAAAGCCTGGAGTCCAAAAATATATCTATTAGAATACAGTAATATTTTGGGTTACCCAGGAAAGGCCAATACAGATGAGGAAATTAAAAGGAAAATCCAATGCTTCCTATGAAGGATGAATCTTCTGGTTTATCAAATAAAGCTATAGCATAGATCACAAAGTTTTATGGTGTAGAGGGCAAATACCAGTGCCAGTGAGACACAACAGGATCTGTAGTGCAAGATCAGAGAGAAGGCCTGGTAATACTCAGGAGTTTAGTACTTTGAGACAGTCCAAATGTCATCCCTGTGGTGACACAGCCTGGATCATAGCAGGTACTAAGGGAAGAGTGTGAGTATAAACTGCTGATGAACAAACTGAGGAAGAGGATTTTAGCCAAAATTGATAATGTCATGAGAAAATCAGCAGTGGTGACAATCACTCAAGATGACCATCAACCTGATTGAACAAAATTGCTGCCAAAAGCAAATAGTCAGCTGAAGTATGAAATGAAATATAATATAAAAGAATAAACATTTGTAAGAGTGGGGAGTGACTTCAGAATGGGAAGCTGGAAACAACAGTAGCTAAACCTGATTTAACGCTGGCAGAACTTTCTCCACAGTGTCATAACTCTGCCTTGGCTAGAAAGAGATGAGCAGAGAGCATCCAGCACATGCAGTGACAATGTGGGTTGTGACAAGAAGGAGATGCACAACTGGAGTTTGCAGAGGTGACCTTATAGGGGGAGCCTTTTCTCCACAATGGGCATTATGAGATATTAGGGATTGTCATGGTTATGTATAAAGTTGGAGCATCTGCATATTCAACAAGAGATTGACATATTGAGAAACCCCCCTGTTCTTTTCAGATTGTGCAATTTTCTCCTTTGATATCTGCCTTTTTTTTTTTGTCTCTAAGTATTGATATGCAGAAAGCACTAATAATACAGACACCTCAAGACATTGCCTTAAAGAAACACTACATTCCAGCATCTTTCAACTGTGAAAGTGTTAGAACTTCAAAATAGCCTTTCTTAACCTGACTTCTGGATGCATTTAGAAAGTATCCTATCCAGTGCTTCCTAGTTCATAATCCCTTGAGAACAATCTGTTTTCTTATCTTTGTAAAAGTTTGAATTTAGATATCATTAACCAACTTTCAGCTTTCTCAACAGTCTCCTTATGCTGACCAGGTTAGTCAGTGTAGTTTGCAAAGAAACTTTTCCTACATCTTAAGAAGGACTTCTTACCAGCTCTTTCTCTGTAATTCCTCATAGACTTCCAAACACTTGATGGATTTTCAGCTGAGCCATCTTCTTGAAGAACATTGCATTGTCCCAGGTGTGCTGTCCTCTAGCTGGGACCCAAGTAGCAGCTCAAATGGTACAGTGGATATTTGCACAATTAAATATTAACTTCTTTTGATGGACTGTGGGGTCACATGGCTGAGGCCAGCATGCACTAATTCAGAAGTCACCACTTTTTGTGCGCTACCAGAAATTATGGACTTCAAAACACTCCACAGCAAACTTCAGAGCAGTTAAAGACGAAACTACAAGTTGCTATGTGCAATAGCAGAGCATGAGAATTTAGAAGAATACTTTCAAGCCTTTGGGAAGAGGGGTTGACCTCAGTTGTAATCCAGTTCACCTCACACAGAGCTCTTGCAGATCTAGCTATCAGATCCACTGAGAAGGAAAATAGCTTGACCAAGTTAAATTTCATTAGTTTGATGAGAACTTCGATAAACATTACATGCCACCTATGTTTTGAGAGACACAGGGAAGATTTAAATGTACAGGCCTCCTGCCCAGAAGTAATCAGAGAAATGAAAATGTCATATTTCTAAATGTCAGAAGTAGCCAAAAAGGTGCAATTAGTTTCTTGTTTCAACCTAGTGCACCTTAGCACAGACTTCAGGCCTTTTTCACATTTTCTGAACTAGTTCCACTTAGATTAGGTACTTCATTATTATTAGTCAAACTAGTTACTAGTCTACTTATTTTCTTCTTCCTTTAAATATGATTCATAGTCAGATAAGCCCTGATAGGTATTACTTCCCTTAACCATTCAGCCACAGCCTGGACAAGACCTGAAGTTAAGCCTGAATTTTAACTTCTTGAAGAAATAATTAAATCAGTGTTAGCAGCAGCCCATGTGGAAAGTGTCTGCCTAGTAATTCATTACCACCAGCCTGTCTCTAATTTGCCAATGTGCATGGCACCCCTACGGTAGTGTGAGAGAGGCAACAGATCATTTATATAAATTAAAATCAATAGGGGGCTGAGTGTGGAGCCCAGTGGAATATCCTCTGGGCAAGTGGAAATTTTAAAGACTAAGGACCTAATCTTAGCTGCTTGACTTCTTTCATCAAGGTAAGACTTAAAAAGATTAATTACAATTTATGAAATATTAATACCTGGAAAGCTTTTGAGCACAGATACTGTAATTCAGCAGAGTCAAAATGAAGGCTTTTTCAGGTTTCAAAGCACATTGTAAACTTTAACAGCTTTAAAAAGCTTATTATTTTCAATGTCACTAAAGGGGATTTTTTTTTTCTATTTCCTTGAGCAACAGTGTTTTTTGAAAATAATTAATTTATTGTGAAGAAGTATGATTTCTGATGTCTTTGAAATGTATTTCTTGATCCAAAACCAGAAGGGAAAATTATTTTTTTCATTTTGTATTTCCATTACAATGTAATTGTCACGTTTTTGTCTGTGGAGTTTCTATTTTTGACTTTAACAGGCACACTGGTTACAACTTACTGGCTATAACTTACAGTAGGTGATAATCTGGCCCAAAGCCTTCATGCATATATTTATAGTGAGAGAATTATTAGATGATAGACAGATATGGATATTTCTGACATTCAGAACCTGCAGACCTCTGAAAATCTAAAAAGTCGTTATTACAGTAGTGGCTGCAGCACTGCATTTCACAGAACAGTTAATGAGATCTGAATGCATTGATTGACTTATTTAAAGTAATTCAGCAAGTAAATGGTGGAGTCCAAAAGCCCCTTGCTGTCACCATTAGACAGAAAACACTGCTTCTCTCAATAGGTTAAAGTTGACAGGCAATAAAAAATAACCCTTTTCTTAAACACAGAGCAGATAATAACTCATACTAAAATGTACATTTGTTAGTTTCAAGATATATACATTAGCCTCCCACAGTGTTATATTATTATTTAATTTGTTTTCTTCTGCCCTGGCATCTTGTACTCTAGTCCTGTTTACAGTTCTGCTTGTTCTCATTCAACCCAGATTATAAATGCTTTGGTGCAATATCTTTACTTGCATTGTGAAGTGTACTGCTTATCTACTGTTTGCTATGGGTAATACATAATGAGACAATCTGGGGCTTGTAAGCCTAAGCTAAATGTAGTTCTGGGAACCTTGGTATTATCTATTGAATATTTTCCATGTCTTGCTTTTTCAGCACTTATCTGGAAAATAATTGTATGCGTATGACCAACAGGCGATTCCTAACCATTATTGCCATCTCACTTAAAGTGTTTTGCTTTAAATTGAGCACAACTTCTACTTTCTGCACTTTGTTTCTAAGGATACAGTCATGAACAGGGAACATTTTCCTCAGGAGCTCATCTGTTCCTGCTGCTTCTCCCTCACCTGAAGTCATAATTCTTGGTTTGTGGCTATAATCAGCTCTGTGGAAACTAATTGTGATGTCACAGGCAGAAGATTATGACTTCAGGGGCAGAACAAACAGCAGGAGCAGGTGACCTCTAAAGCACAAGATGCCTCTTTTCATGCAAAGATTGCTCAAATGAAAAATGGGACAGAAATGTGCCTATCTTTGAGAAGAAAATGTTTGTTCAGGTTTATAAAAGGCATTAATTGGATTGCAAGAGTTAATTTGAAGTGAAATTCTCTGTGATTATATCAAGAAGAGATAATATATTCAGTAGCAGCTGAATTACCAAGTTTAGCTTTTAATTTCTCATTTGATTAAATGACAAACACAACTACTGATGCAATCAGCAACTTATCTATCTTTTCACATAAAACTGGAACCATGTAAAAACTCATTTCCTCTCTAGCTGACTTGTGCTGTGAACTCAGCTGTAAAATAGGTCAAATTTTTAAAGGTTTCTACTTTTTTTTCCTCCCTTTCATTTCATGTAGCAAACTGATCAGAGGGAGTTTTTTGATAGCTTTCTAAGGGAATGTTTGTGTGATTTAACAGCTTGATTTATGACAGCATTAAAGAATCAGAGTTGATTTGTGTGGGTTTTGTAATTTTTTTTTTTTTTTTACTTTGTGTAATAGTCAGAAGATTGGTAGGGGAATATTTCTCGTACCAACCAGAGTTTTTTATTCAGTCCTATTCTGAGAAAATGTAACTGAGCATTTTAAATAGCATCTTAAACAGGATCTTTCATAGGAAAGATTCTTGAGATCAATTCTCACTTAAAATCTCTACTTATTGCATGTTATCACTGAGATTTGGACTACAAATGTGGTTTTATCACCACATGAATTCATCTGCAGATGATGTGCCTGTGCTCCATGTGAAAGCATGGAGGTTTTGGTGGTCTGGGTACCAGTGTATCAGGATGCTGAGTGGAAACAGACATTAATTTTAGATTGAATTCCTACTCTTTTTTGTGTGTGTCACATTTCATTCTAGAGAAATGTATTTTGGTCCAGGTAAACGACACTCGGACAGTACTATTTTTTAAACTTTAGGATAAGATTTTGTTCCTAATGGAGAATTTTCTGCTTCTTAAGATAGTAATTTAACCTGAAGTGTTATTTGTGAACACCTTCACATCTGCATCAGAGATGTGAACTTAGATGACTGGGATCTTTAAAATATAAAGGAGCTGTTGCATGATACTGAATGCTTATTGAACTGTGATCTTCTCTTGAATTTGGTTCTTAGGGATGCTAGCCACCAAAAAATTACAGATAATTGTGTGTAAGTCTGCTCTACGTGCTCAGATAAACCATTTTGTGTCAGTTTTGTAATCTGAAAATTGGAGACTATAAGTAATTTTTTTTGTTTGTTTGTTTTTTGTTTTTTGTTGTTTTGGTTTTTTTTTTTTTGTTTGGTTTGGTTTGGTTTGGTTTTTTTTTTTTCTTTTTTGTTTATTTTTTTTTTCTTTTGAGAACAGAAGTTCCAACACAT
>JANRGV010000094.1:17667974-17706557 GCA_024734035.1 Alethe castanea
CTGAGCACCCCGGGTTTACAGGAAGGCTCCAGGCAGTGGAGGGAGCTGAGATGTCCTTTGTCTCTTGTCACTTAATACTAGTAGAAGCAATCTTGTTTCAAGTAATTTTTTAAAGTTTTGTTATATGTACTGATAGCTCCTGAAGTCTAAGGTAGGTATCTGAACATAGTTATTAAAATGATAGGGCATAAAGTTTTCAGTCAGCAACTCAGTATAGGGTGAGGCTGAAGGAAAACGTCTGCTTCCATCTTGGATATGACAAAAACCACAGAATTATATATGGGAGATTACTAGTTTCAAGTGTTCCTGTCTTAAATGAAGGAATATCTCACATGGTATGTAAAAGAGGTTTCTCTCAAACTCCTGGAATAAAGTCTATTTTTCACATGCTACAGAACTAGCCAATGACATACATTACTATTTAATGCTGAAGCTAAGATCTATGCTATATCCAGCAAGTCAATATGCATATATATAGAGATAAGAAGAGTTATAATTAGAAAGCACTGAAGAACAAGATTTGCAAGGGAAATAAAAATCTCATGAGCGTGACATGAGATTTGGCAAAGATTTCACTAAGGAGGATGATCCTCTGCCCTTTGCAATATCTTTCTAACATTCCTAAGAAGCATCTAGTATTTTCAGCTGTGAAAATGCCAGTCTGCATGCTGCAGGAATAATAGTTTTGACTGAGAGGGGAGAGTCTTATTAATAGAAAAATAAAGAGGTTTATATAAAGAGAGGAAGAAATTGCAAAAAAGATAAGATCCCAGGTGACACTCTAATTTAAATGAAAATGTTATCTGTTACTTCCCTAGTGATAAGGATGACAATATCATTACACAATTTATTTTAATTTGCATTTAATAAAAAAAGTTAATCAGAGTATAAACTTGTTAAAGTGTTTTATAATCTGGTTTAAGGTACATCAGTGTGAAGCCACCTTCAGTAAAATAAACATCAGCTAAGGGCATAAATAACCTTCTTTTCTTCCTGTGCTTTAGTTGCACATTATAGATGCTTATTTCTCTGATGTTAAGAGAGAGAACCTTGATTTTTGCTTTCTGATTAAAATGTACAGAAATTCAATTTCTTTTAAAATTAATATGAATATTGAGAACAATCCAGCTTTACTGTGAGAGATTTTAATTTTTTTTTTTTTTGCACACAATTCACAATTCCAGAAAGGAATAAGACCACCAAAGCTGTGAATATTTTTTCTTCTCATTGCAAAATCCAGATCACTTACTTAAACCCTAGAGGATCTTAAAGGGGTAGCATAGGAAAACATGATGGTTGCAGACAAACCTATATATTGTAGACTACACTGATTTTTTCTACACCACTGAGACTTTCAGCCATTCACTTTTCTGGAAATGCAGAAACAGGGGCTTCTGAAATGGCAGTAAGCAGCTATAAGTTGTTATAAATCTACATGACTGTAGCATAAGTTTAGAAATCTGCTTCATACATAGTTGGAAACTGGAATTCTAGGTTATAGACATGTTTTAAGCAGGAGCTGAATCTCTTCCTTTGATTGTGATAACCTTCACCTTCTAATTAATTTAAATATTATTTGAGCCATATATTTCCATAAAGCCTCTTAGTAACTTTATTACTTTGTGCATGTATATGCTTTCATCTTTATTATATTGATTTTTCAACTCCACATAAAAACATTTCTGAAATTTGTCATCCTGTTATGAAATGAATATAATATTATAAAACAACATCAGCACCACTTTAAAAATTCTGCACTGACATGGATATAACTACTGCAATACCTCCATGTCCATAATTGTATCATATTATGCAGAAGACTGCTCAGGAAAATATGCAGAATAAAGCATATTTATCTCTGTACTGATAGACTATTTGTCCATATTGCTGAAATTTAGTTTTTCTGACAGCAAGGTGTCTTTAACATGTGGTCAATTAGTTCGTAATAACTAAATGCTGTAGTAAATATGTTAAAAAATATTTTCTGTAAAAAAAAAAGGCATAAGAAATAATAATAATAAAATTATAAAAATTTGATATTGTAAAGGTGTCAGTAGAAAAAATTATGTCCAAATCCTTTGAAATGTAAACAACTGAAAAAACCTAGTTTAATTATCTTACTGTGAAAGAGAAGTTCTCAGATAAGTAAGCACCTTTTTTCACATGGTATTCTGTCCCTCGTGTAGAACTGAAACCAAGATATACTCTTAAGGGCTTATTTGAGGCCCAAACTACACTGCTACAGTGTAGAGCAATATTACAGACACCTAACAAGGATGTGGACATAATACAGTGCAAAGCCTGGAGATAATAGCTCAAGCCCCAGAAGCATAATAGATATACTATTTCCATTTGTGGACCTCACTTACTTGAGAGATGCAGTGATCCGAGGACACCTCTATATGATTTAGGCATTTTGTGAATATTATTCTGAACTGAGTCTGGAGAACAGGTTTAAGTGATTTTTCAGCATCTCAGCTTCTCCATCTGTTCAAATTGTGATCATGATATTTATATATAACTCAAAAGTTGTTGAAAGACCTAGATCACTGAAGTGTAAAACACTTAAAAAACTGTAGATAAGATTGCCATATAATTTTATGGTAATTCCAAGGAAAATGGATTTACTGCTATGAAATCTTAGAATAGTGATGCAAAAAAGGTAGGCATATGAAAGTTGCTTTGATATTATTAGACAATTTGTTTTAAAAAATAATTTGAAAGCATCTGTGCTTTGATAGTCAAGGTCACTTCTACTTCATTTAAAAATGTTTACAGACAGTTAAAAAGTTCAAGACAATATTCATCTCCATTTGTATGTTTCCATCGCTTTAGATTTACTATCTCTATTTTCACAGTTGTTGTGACATTTTTAATAATCACATTGTATCATAATTCAGCATTTTTACATGGAAAACTCATGGGAATAGTGTTTTAATGTTTTGAAAGAGAATGGAAAGAGCACCATTGACATAACACTTCAGGATAGCTGTTTCATGGAAAGTGAGAAGACTCACCTACAAGTTTCAAGTGATGTCTTTGGGGACTTGTTAATATTCACTGTTAAAATAGTCAAAGCAGATTGGAAAACCATATAGGAGTGAAGGGAACAAAGCCCATGAAGTGACACCTGTGAGTGAATAAGCATGTGGTTTCAGACTGGGGTCTGACTGAGATGGATCAACCAGCAGGAGAGGTGACAATCCAGAACTGCTCAGAAATTCAGGATTGTGCAGACACAGAGACATTAGATATTGACATCAATCAAGAACACAAACCATTATAAATGCTGGAGTTAAGTATTCTGACATTGCACAAATGTGTGAAGAATAGAAGGGTCAGGTAGGTCATTGCACTCAGTCCCCCACAATCAGTAAAAATTTTTAGTTCAGGTAAGCCTGTAGAACTTTTGAGTCTTCTGAACATCAGACACCTCTCTTGAGACCCTTGCTGTTGTATGACTAGTTTCTTCTGTCTCTCAACTACTAATTTTCAGAAGGGTTGCTTTTATTCCGATTAATTCCCCAGCCTAGACAGAGGTCACCTCTGACTACTGTACTGATAAAAGGCATGGATGTAGCCAGAGAGACATCCTATCATAAAACCTATTTTCCTGCAAGTTGAACTTTTAAGAAAGGTGATGGAACCTCTGACACTTGAGATATTTAAAACCACACTGAACCACATAAAAGGAGAATATTCAAAAGAACAATACTATCCTAATAGATAAACTGAGCAGGTGATCTATTATGTCTCTTTTACCTTCACATTTGATAGATTTTTTTTTAAAAATTCTGTACCTCCACGTTGGAGGTACAGAAGAAACATTGCATTGGAAAAAATCTCTTGTATTACTGAATCTAGTTTCCTACCTCTACATGCAACAAAGTGAAACCCATCAATTGATCTCTATCATAGGATAAATGATAACACATCTGGGAAGGAGGCTTGTCAAATGTCTATCTTGCCTGAGACTAGTGGTATTTATAAAAGAAATCTTTTAGAATAAGTTTGTCAAACTAATCTAACAAGTTTTAGATCTTCGAATTCTCTGTGCTTGCTGAGTGACCTTGATAAGGAGGTATTGGTACATAAGTCCCAGGGATCATATCAGCAGTGTATCACTGGATACTCAAACCTGAATGGTTATGCTGATTGTTTTAAATGTAGATATTACTATAACTTCTTATTATTTTCCATTTTAAAGGAACCAAAACACACACTTTCTTTTAAATCAAGAGAATGATGAGACAGAACTGCTGCCTGCTTTTTGCTCACAACCAATTAGGGGCTCCAGTGTATCTCCAACAAAAATTGAATGCTTGCCACTTGATCTCGAATTTTGATCTCTCTACAGGTACACAAGGAAGCGGGTGAAACCCAAGCAATCTATATTATCATAAAGGATATTATTATATGTAAGAAATCTGCATATTTTTTGTATCTTGTAAGTTAAAGAGTACTTCTTACTTATTAAAAAAAATCTGTCATTATTACTTTGATTAAATCTGAATGTTTTTCCACAAGCAAACAAATTTTAATTCATAAGACTGTAAGTAAAACTAGATAACTTTATTGATTCCATCATTTTTCTTGCTTACTTAGGCATCTCTAGAAGTCAGTCCTTAGCAATAAAATGAATACTACCATTGACACGAAGTTAATATTTCAGTGATATCTACACATAATGGCTATAAAGACAATATTCCATGTATGTTGATTGTTTTCTCGTTTTTATGCTCTTAGCATCATATGTTAAAGCCAAAATGTTGCCATCACAGTTTTTTTACCATCGTACATTATTCATGATCAATACCCTAACACAAAAAAGCTTTTTTGCTTTTATTCTGTCAGCCACAGTACATGGAAGCATCTACCACATTCTAATCTGCTCCTCATCTCAAAATGCATATGCATTTTTTTACAAAATAAAGCATTATTTACTCTAATTTATTTGAAATCAAGATACTGAGTAAATGTCAGTTGTGAAATATTTCAGTTTGACTATGACCTAAGTCACAGACTAAATCTATAAATATTTAAGTCCAAGTCTGATATTGTGACACTTAAAAAAAAAAAGAAAATAGCTTGGCTTAATTGAGCTGGAAGAGTCTGAAAAAGAATGCTGTAACTTCAGTCATGTACTTTTTTTATTTTCTGATAAAAATAGCTTATTGAGAAAATCTATGTTGAAACACAGTTACTGTTTCACTTGGTGGATTTATAGGCTGAATAAATATGTTTTGAGGGTTTTTTATAACTTCTCTTTATTTTACTATGTTTTTTTTTCTTATTTTTCTCTCACACTTTTCTTATTATTGCTACTTGCACAAGTGCCAAAGGCAACAGATATTCATGCATTAGTTATTATACTTATTAAAAAATAATGTCTCCTAAGCACATACATTTTGACAGATTTCCTTGTACATTCAACTCATCATTATGGGATCATTTATGTCCTATGAATTTTGAATCTGCCCTGGGAGATTCTACAAGCAGATTTGAGTTTGTGATACTGCTCCATAGGATAGAATTACTATGAATCAAATGAAAAAATATTGAAGTGTTAAAAAATATTTGATTCTGAAACCTATTGAAAAGATTGTATGGATTTATCAAATAGTTGGGTGTTAAATGGTGTAAAAAAATACCTCAGCAATAATCTGGTTACTTTAGAGTACCTCATAATTTTCACACAGGAGACTAGGCTAAACAATGAAGAAATACAATGCCTGATAGATTTCAGACAAATTTTCAATCCATTTTTTTTCTTTCTACAGTTAGTGCTGGTGTTATTCTAGCAAATACCACTGATTTCTTAAAGTAATATGAAAAACATGGATATTGAAAATACTTATAAGGAGACAGGAAGCAGATATTTAATTTCTTTATCCTTTATCAGGACAACAGTTCAGAAGTGAGATAATAATTACTGAATCTTTTTTTTTCCATAAAGCTGCATCCCAACAGAGCACACAATCACAGAGAAATGCAGTCATAAAATAGTTTTTTCAATTTTAAATATTATTTTAGGTAAGATGATGCAGGTGAAACTCACTGTATGTCTTTTTCATGGGATTTGTACTTTTTACAGAGATTAAAAGAAAAACATTCTAGCCTGTTTACTGATTCTTCAAAACTTGACAAAAAGTATTCAGAAAAAGGATTTACCATAAAGAGACAAGGCTGAAGCAATATAAGATTTTTGGAAAACAATCCTCTTTCTCCTGGTAACATATAGGATATGTCTTTTAGGCTGTTTCATTTGTGTGGAAAGTAGTATTGGGAGAGAAGGGTGTGGTCTTGCCCTACTAGTATCTTGGGTCTTTAAGTTCACATAATCTCTTTGTATTTATGCAGTTTTCATCCTGCTGTTCTTTACAGGAAAAAAAAAATCAAAGAAATTATAGAGAGACTGCCAAAGCTTTTTATCAATTTTCAAGGAAATTGACAACAGTTTTATCATCTTTTCATGTGTTTTTCCATCATTGTGAATCAGCTTTCCTAAAAGGTGATTATAATGACAGTCTTATGAAATTGCTTTAAAATTATGATTGATATTTTATGACCAGCATAAATCAAAACAATATTCTGTGAGTTTGACTTGTTCTTTTCTTTGCTTGATTGCTTAATTTGGCTAGAAACCATAATTTTATAAAAAAATTCAAGGTTGCATTACAGGTGCATACTGAATATAAAGAAAATGTTGACTGAAAAATTAGGCAGAGAGCAGATAAGAAAAATAGTGAATTTAAATAAAACCATTTCAAGTCTCGGTGATTGCTGTTGTGTACTTGCCATATCAGGACACCTGAGAAACCAGAATAATAAAATAATTCCCCTGATACCTATTCTCAATTCAAAGACACCATGTAAGTAACTACTTAGTTGCCTCTATTTATTTGTGTTTCATCTTTATAGCTTGAATTTTTAGGCAATTCTGATAATTTTATTGAATGAAATATCTAAACTGTTATGTTTATCTTGAGTGATTCTTACACAAGAGCACCTACCTGCGTCTGAGGAAGGGAGTAAACACCTTTTCAAGGTGCTTAGATTACAGAGTCCAAGAATCTCAGCTATGGAATTCAGATGCCTTAGTAATTTCTAGAATCTAACACTTCCTTGCCTCTGCATGGTCTGCTATCAGCAATGAAACCAGATATAGTGCAGGAGAATATGCAAGGCCACACAGCGCCACACAAAACCTCTTAATATACCTTGCCCCTGCTCCAAGGTTCTGTTCATTCAAGGCTGAAAAACAAAACCTCTGAGTTATGTCAGTATGATTTGCAGCTGGCAGAGAGGCACGATCATTTCTGGCTGGAGGTACCAAATGGATTTTCACTTCTGTGGAAGTACATATTACACTGAGAAACTAAAACCCAGTACACTAGATTGGTGCATATTTGATACCATTTCTTCAACTCTCAAGTGAATAGTTTATAAACACATACCAGAAACAAATTTTTAGGTTCAAAACTTACCATTCAGCATTTGAGTTAAAAAAATCCCCAAACAGCTAAAAGGTTTAAATGAGTGGTTTTGGTGTGCAGAGATTGTAATTATTCAGTAAATCACCTGGGATATAAATTCTAAATTGTAATTTCTAGTGGGGTTTCATTAAATTTTGTGGATGGGCTATGAAGTCAGAAATAAAAAGACAGATCTGAAGCTGAGGTTCTCTATACAAGCAGAACAAAAAGAAATTCTATTGCATATTCCTTTTCCTGTGCCATTGCATTAAAACTTAGAGCCTGGTATAATCACAGGTAGCTAATCACAGTTAAACACACAGAGGGATATAAAAAAACAATCTGGGTTTGTGAACTCAGGTCTTAGTTATGAGTATAAAATAAAAAGAATATACCACAGTTCTATTGTGATCCATGATAAGAGCTCAGCTATTGTTGCTAATTGCTATAAATATCTATAAGGCTTCCACAAATATTTAGAGAGAAGGATGAATTCTCATGAGGAAAGAGTCAAACCCCTGCCTTGAACGTAATTTTGGCTTGCAATTGTATGGTGCTTTCCCAGCTACAGGGTTTAATATTTGTGTTCATTACTGTAGCTGAAAACAAGAGATGATTTTATTTCTAACTGCTTACCCCATGATAGAAATGTTAATAAAATGCTGGACTAGGGCCTAGTTGTAGACATTCTAAACTGATGACCAGAGAAAGTCAGTAGAGACTGGGAATCTTAAACAAAAATCATAGGGGTGAAATTTTGACCCCTATGAACATAAAAGTTAAAGGAACTTCAATGAAGCCAGGATTTGTGGAAAATCTCAGAAAATAGGTACCCAAGAGGAAAATGCCCAAACTAAAAGGTCTCTTTGGAAAACTGGCATTTGAATGGCATACTAGAATTCACACAAGGAGTCGTTGTCAGAACTGAAATGAACTCATGATTTCCTGGCTCTCACTGATTGAAATAACTTCTTAGAACTGGCTAGCATAGCAATAAAAGCAAATTTTGCACCGTAATCGTTTCTGATACTGTGTTCAACTTTGTAAAATACATTCCTTGGGGGTGAAATTAATGAGCAACGCTTAAAGACTGGTTATTCACACCTTATGCAGCTGCACTTACAAGAGAATTGGGAAAGATGAAATCCAGTCTCAATACAAGGCCATGATGTGCTGTGGCCAAAATTCAGGGGATTGTGGCTTTCATTTAACCTTATAGGCTGGAATAATATCTGCTGAATTTCTGTGTGTTCTTCATAAGGATTCTAAGTGACCTTATCTTGCTCTGATGTTTGCAGCTCTTTTCCAAGCCTATTCCTAAATGCTTTGCCATAACCCATTTTGATGCATAATCAGGCCTTCTTCCTTGACTTTCATACAGAAAGAAAGCATTCCTTCTTCTCATAAATACTTTATTAACAGTTTGTGTGTAGGGTTTACTTATTGCACTTCTGTGAGCTTAATGACTTTAGGGACATTATGAGAGGGCTCATAGAAAATGGATAATTCCTCTGGCATTATCTATGTTCTATAGACAATAACAAGCTTTTATATAGTGTGTATCCTATCACTGACAGACCAACCATTAGCATACATAAGGTTTATCAGATAAATGTGACCTGTGGAGAAAAATCAAGTACAAAGGAAGAATTGTATACAGAGACAATTACAGACATTGCCATCATTCTTATGGAAGACACAAAAATTGTATTAGTCAGGAGTATTCTGTGGTCTAACTACCAATTGAAATCTCTTCTAAGAGTCAATAGGATTTGGACTGCAGAAGGAAATTAACTACTGAGTCTGGCAGTACACTAGAATCACTGGATTGTATACTCACTAAGGTGCAATAGCACTTGTAAAAATATGATTTAAATTAAATGTTGCTATGCTGATCTCAAATAAAGTGCTGTTTTGCTCACAAGTTACATTTTTGTATTTCAAAGTAGTCTTCTGTGATGATATCTGTGGCAGACTTCCTGTGTGGTGAGATAGCATTTACAGCATATCTAAATGATATTTTGCCATTAGCTCAGTGTCGTATAAACAGGGATACTCCCTTTCTAAGACTTTGTTACCTTGTCTCCAACACTACTACAACAGTTCTGTACAACAGTAATTGCAGTAATTGCATGACTTGCAGTACAAGAGTATTTTGGAATGGAGAGCAGAATGTGATCGTGTCAGCACACCAGGGCAGACATGCCCAGTGGTGTTAATTAGGGTGGGAGATCCTATCTTAACGCTGTAGGTGAAGATAAGGAAATATTTTTAACAGAGGAAGCTGAGACTCACAAGCATGTCAGAAATAAGAACTATAGAGGACATGATGAAAAAGAAATTATTAAGAAAATGGGTTTAATGTATTGATCTTGAAGAGAATTGCACCATACTTTCTTATTATCCTACTTGCAGACTCCTTATGTGGACTCCTAACAATACTTAAAGGTAATAAAATATCCTTTGGCTGTCATTTTGTTCCAAAGAAAGACATCGTGATGATGACAACTGTAGAAATATAGTTCTAGAAAGATATTTGCTTCAACTTACAAATGGGGATGGCTTTTTAAAAAATCCCTCCTGTATTACCCCCCTACAGTGCTTATTATGGTAATATAAAAAAGACAAACTATTTTGGACATCCTATTTTAACCCCATTGCAAAATAATCACTGTTCAGTTGAGCATGTACCCTTATTGCTTCATTACAAAGATTAATTTGGGTTTTCTGTGTATTTTCATGACTTATTTGTAGCAAACATAAACAACTCTCCTCAAAATTTTTAAAGGTAGCCTTTTAAAAGTAACCAAAATAAAATAGACCACCAGATCAAAAAAATTAAAGCCATGAAAACCTAGAAGACAGCTGCTTGAAGAGATGGTTTAGATATTTTCTAATTGTCAACTTCTATAAAATATAAATGAAATAATTTTCCTTTCCTTTTTGACCACTCTTTCGTAATACATATCCATTTAAGTTTTATTCAGAAGGTATATTCAGCTTTGGACCACCAAAGCCTATGTCATGCCATTGATTTGGGAAAGTATATGTCCTATCCAGGGTCAAGGTCCAACAGATGAAAAGGAATGAAAAGAATTTACTATAATACCTATACAATTTTAATGTATCTATGGCAGTTTCGAAACTGCTAGAGTTGTAGATTTTTTGGTAACTGTTCTCTCTTATCAATACTTAATTTAATGAAAAATTGAATAGTTCATCTTAACACATCAGATTTTGTTGCAGAAGTGACCTGTGGCTAGAATAGAATAAAATTGGTATGCTCCTTTGGATAATTTTCTTGTTTGAAATGGTGTCTCTCTTCTCTATTTTGAAGATATGAAAAGGATCAGATTCATTTGATTATTTCTGAACATAATTATGTTTTCTTCCTGGCAACATGAATACAGTAAACTAATATAAGAGGACTTAAAATTAATTTCTTCTCACAGGAGAAGGACAACTCTTTCTGAGGTTGCTATACTATGTGACCTTTTAGCATCTCGTAAGTTTTCAATTAGATTTTGACTCTGAGCAGATCTTAAAAGAGAATGATTGATTTAAAAAGGTCTTGTAAGCAGAGAAATATAGTTCAGGTCTCACATGGTTTCATATCCAAAGTTTTTATTCATGTAAGTGCCTAAAGAAAATAGATTTCAAAGTGTTAGAGACTGAAAAAACAAAGAACAATTTATCTAATGGTGTTGTAGTTTTATTTATTGATTGATTTTTTGTCATCAGCTGTGAAACAAACCACGTTAATGAATCTGCTTCCTCAGCAATAATGCATGCAAAATAACACTTGCAATGAAGTATTCCCAAAAGAAAAGTTCTTCTAGCATACTCTATTTCTACTAGCCACAGTTTGATGATGACTGTGTATTACATTTCTCCTGACAGTGAAAATTGTCTAATGATAACAAATTCAAGCTATTAAAAAGAAGTAGAATATGAATGCTCTTTTCTTTCCTTCCTTGCCTTCATAGAAGACAGAAAAGAGGACTTGACAGAAGATATCTCAAACTGTTGGTATCCAGTCTCATTTTTGCTGACTGTAGAGACTTCGGCCTTCTGAAAAGTCAATTTGACTTGATAGAGTACAGGTATGAAACAGATTTAGATTTCAGATTATAAATTCTCTTTGTAAGGACTCCCAATGCACAAATTTCACAGGTGGACCTACATCAGTGGAGACCATTACAGCACTAATGGTATTCTGAGCAGCTGCAAGTACAGTGGGTTATTATCTTTGTTTATAACACACCAGTACCCCTTGAAGGCTTTGATGGCTTTGGGCCTAATATATCTGCAATTCTAACTTGCTGATTCCTATAATAATCTAATATAGTAAGACTGGCCATCCTTTTCTTCATATTCATTTTTGTGGGTGTGTATTTAGCTATTTTTCTAGGTGTTTCCTAGGTTACTGTGTTTTCCACAGTAGTCTCTGGTTCTGCAGAACTTCTGTGTTGCTTGGACAACTGTCTTGTCATGCCCAAGCAGACTCTATAATATGAATTCAGAAGATTTTTAATAGGAATCTCTTAATCTCTTGAAATTTTGTATGGTTGGTCTTTATGTAAGAATGTGGGCTGTTCTAAAGAAATGTTTTTTAGATGTAGTCAAAACTACTACACTCTTGAATAACTCTATTATACATTCAAATTAACTGAGGTTAACCAAATACATGTTTATATTCTGTGCTACAAAAAAACCCTTAACATTCCAAAACCTGCATTTTCATGCCAAAACATGAGACTTCTTTACCCATATGGCTTCAAAATTTTTATTTGAATTTATGAATCAGATACATTTTACACACTATTACTCTTTTTACCTCCTTTTGCTAAAGAGGTTCTCTTCGCAATTTTATTTTTCTTTATATAAAGATAAATTAGTGGTGACAGGGAATCTATAAAAAGAATATGCCTTTTCTCATGGTAGTCTGTATTTTAACAAAATAAATATCTTATAAAAGTTCATCCATTATTGTCATACATTATGAATACACTAAATTCAGGATATTTTCAATAAAATAAAAACCTTTTGGTATTTAAAATACAAACTCCAAGATCTTTAGTGAAAATAAAATTGAATATTTTTCATTTCAGTCAGGCTCAACAATATAAGTAATTTTTCTTTGCCTTTTGTGTTTCTACTCTTCAAATGCTTACACAAGGTGAACATATATCCATGGTTGTTATTTATCAAAAGTTTTCATATACCCACAGTTATGTATTTACATTGTACAAGCCTAACTTCAGTTCTTTTTCTGTTGTTTTCTTTTGTCATAAGCATGCTTTCTCATCATCTTATTCTTTGTGCTCTACTCTTAGTTGTTCTAATATTTTTCTAACTCTTTAAGTAAGTTGAAATGGAACAAAGAATGAAAGCTACAATTTAACAGAAATATATAGAAATGGACTATAAATCTTCAGAATATGAAATCAGGAGGGAACAAAAATACCTCTTGCCAACATGCAGGATTCCAGTGCATTACAGAAAATCATGTAAAAACCTAGCTTTCTGATTTACTGCATAAATGTCCTTTACTGGATTTAATAAAAGAATGTCCCTTAGTCATTAATGCCATGCAGTCTAATACAGACCATTTACTGTCCTTGATCCATTGGTACAAGGTCTGGCAGGAGATTAAAATGTTTCATGCAAATGTCAAGGTGCCTATGAAAATACAACAGCTTGCACAGTAAGTAGTAGGATAAAATAGGGTAATTGCTGTTAGCCTTCTCTGAGTACAGTTCTTAATTATGTTCTTAATCATGCCCAGAAACAAATCCTGTCACTTTTCAACTAAATGTAAACTATATAAAATAGAAAACTGGGAAAATATATCTTCAGAGTTTCCCTGGGCTAGGACTTGAGTGCAAATAGGTGTAGCTTCATTTAATAGAGTTAACTTTAGTAAACTGAGAGTCTGACCCATGTGAGGATATTTCAAACAAGTAAGCAAAAAACAGTTTGAATATTGGATGTCTTTTATAAATTGCTAAAAGGTGGCATTTGGGATTACATTCAATTTCTGAACTTAGTTTTTAAAGTACGTTAACTAAAGAAAGATTGTTTGGGCAGAATGAATAGGGAAGGATGATATTTATTCTTTTATTGAAGGTCAGCTGTGGGCAAGTTGGCTTCTTACTCCTGTAAATAGTATTCAGGTGAGGATTAGGTAGTTCTTGGAAGAGAAGTGCAAAGAATCAAATGCCAAAGTAGATCACAGGAACATGTTTTTCAGATCACAGACACAAAAGAAAAATCAAGTGTTTGTCCTCATCTACAGAAATGTGATCCTGGAAGGAGTCAGGTCTATGTCCAAAAATAAAGTTGTAACTACAGAATGTTGACATTAATTTTGCTCTGGTCTTTTAGATTTACATTAATTTTTATGAATATTTGTGACTGGTCAGGTATATGGCTTTGTGGGTAGCAAGTTCTCTATATGTAGATAGCAGCCCTTCCATATTAGATGTGTATTTCATTTAGGAAATATAAGCATGTCTTTCTTGCTGTGAAATGTCAAACACATCAGCAAGTGAAAAATGTACTGCTGAGAAAATGGGGACATAGATGAAGAGGGACTGGGCAATAGCATTAATAGACTTGGCATAAGAAATATAAAATATGATGTTTTTTATGCAGCAATATTCATTCCATTGTCTCAGTTTAATTTTAGTGTGGACAATTGTTCAAACCTCTGATGTGACAAGTAGAGAAGAATAACTAGCCAAACAGCATTTGTGGTTTCAGTGCCACAATACATATTTCCTATGTATTATTTCCTGCCTCTTATTTTTCACAGTCAATTTGTGTTTAGAACATCCTTGCACTCTGCCCCAGGGACAGATGCACTTCAGAAATTCCTTCCTTCATGCATAACTACCTACCTAGTTCAAACCTGTCTACAGCCATGGACATTATATATGACAGAGTAAAATTAAAATCTCTACTACTTAAACCATTCTCAAGCATTTTAAAATATTTAAGGTGCCCATTAGAAATGTCTGCACTTTGGGTCTCCAAGGTTGATACTGCCTTATTTTCATTTCCTAGGGGGTGCACATATTCTGCAAAGCTTTCGAGCCTAGTATGTCCCTTGCCTGTATTTCCCTGTTTGGGAACTCCTTCCCTAGAGAGGAATTGTAAACTATTTTATCAGAAGCTCCTGCCTGAACTTTTCTGTTCATGACTACTTTGTATACCACAGTATGGTACACAAATACCATGAGAGTGGTATTTTTGAGAGTAGTATTTTTGAAATACACCTCGCTTTTAAAATTTTACTCGCTTTCTGCCAAAGCTGGATCACATCTGACAGAAACTGACAGACTTCTTTCTGCTCTTATTTCAGTTGGATTAAGAGACAAGGGTCCTGGTAAGAAGCAATGTGCAAAGAAGAAGTAGAAAGTCTTGATTTAAATGACAGGCACATATATGTTCTCAACAACAACCACAAAAAAATCATGCCCCTTAACACACAACTTCAATCAAAATTCAGGATTTCAACACAGGTTCTCTTTTCATCATTTATGGGAAAAGGGAAGAAATTACAACATCATTTTCTTTAAATACTGGTTTTATTTCTCTTGCCTTATTTATCTGCTCAAAAAATCTGGATTGGGGTTTTTTGAGCTGTTTTTTTTTATTTAAATGCTTTCCAGTGATTAGTTTTTCCATTGACTGCATTATCATTAAAATGGTGCAGCTCCCAATACTCTGTCACAATCATCTTCCTCCAAAGCTCAAAAGTGAGTGACCAACATTCTCCTTCAAGTTTTTTGTTTTCATTAGACCACATCCCTTTTCCTTTCAAATCTGTCAAGACTTCAGGTAATGGACTCATGACCTGTACATAAAGTAATATTCACACCTATATTGCAGTCCCGAAAACAAATGTGGTCTGTCAGAGAGAGGCAATTGGATCATCAGTGCTTTCATTCTCAGGTGGAAAATATCTTCCATTATTTGGCAACTGACAGTGAAATGGGCTCTTAGTGTGAAGTATGCTTTATGTCATATCAAGGCTGCTAATTCAGTTTTAGGGAAAGAAAAAGATAAAAGTATCTTTAATTGGGAAGCAAGAAAGCAACTACTCTAATATATTTTGTAAACTTTGCAACAACAGAGAAAACATTCAAGAATAGGCTACTCTTGGAGAACAGTTCCATGAGAATAAATGATTATTTGTTCACATACATTAACAAGATTCAAAGAGACATTGATTTATTAAATGTTGGGTCATTAGTCACGGAGGCAAAGGCTAAACAAGCTTGAATGGAAAGACTTACTCTAAAAGATGACACTGTAGCTTTCTTATTATTACCAGGATATGTAAATAAATTTAAACTTTACTGTTTAAATTTTGATTTACTGAAAGTTTGACTGTTTTTAAGAGATGTCATTTTATATATTACCTCTAACTTTAATGTATGCATGATTAGTGTAAGTTGGCATAGGGCCATTTGTTCTAACAGAACTCTGTTGACTTACTCCACCTTAAGATCCTACTCATTAGCAGCAGTTATCCTCAATTTGCTATGATAATATTAATATATGCCTCTTAGAAATTTTTTTTAAAGACAAATATTTAGAGAGTCATTGATACCTTGCTTCTCATAATGTCTATGGAAATGTAGGTTGTCTAGATGTAATGTGTCCTGAAAATGAGAGTACTTGTCCAGCTGGTGGGAAATTCCAGTAGGTAATATCTTTTATTTGCCCAAAAATATTTAAAAGAATCAAAATGATTTTTTTAAAAAAGCAGTAATTTAGAAAATGTAAACAAGTAGATTATCTCTTGAATATATTAATTTTACTTCATTATATTTGTTTTCATAAAATTGCATTTGCATTATTTTTATTTGTGTCTTGCTATGATCTACCTAGAGGGTAAATTAGGTCCCTCTTCAGGTAGATGGAGGTGTTGTTTTTCAGTGGTACCATTTTCCATAAGGAAAATAAGGCTATTTTGTTCAGGAGCATTGTAGCACAATAAAGTAAAAGAGCAACAAAACCCATGGAGGAAAGCCAACTGATAGTTTCTTAGGTTTACTCATATATACTCATATAACAATAAATTCCTGCTACATGGATCAGTTTTATTATTCTTAAAGCAAGCCATATTATTTTATGGAAGTAGCAGTTACTAATATTGAATTGTTTATACTGGAATATAAATACTGTAAGAAACTGTTTTAACTGAGTGTCACAGAGACAAGTAAAAAATTTTATCTAGAATTAGAGTTACAACTTATGTAACAAGAAATATAAGAAGGCTATATGGAAAACTGAGTTCTGGTAAGAAAACATTCTGCAATGTAGTTTGATGTTCTGACATAAATTTTTATTTAGTCTCTTTTGAAAGGCAAGTGTTTTTTATATTCCCCCCCCTTCATTTATACATTAATGTAATATTCCTTCTTCATGCTGGTAAGCTACATTTGAAGAGAACACATATATGTAAGTTATAAAAAGAATGGGTTTGAAAAGCACCATCATTTTTTATTTAGATACTGCCTTCATGCTTAATTGATCCATTATGAAAATGTGACTCATTTAGTACTCCAAAAGATTAAATAAATACCTAATAAAAACCAATACATTCAAGTATGTTTGAAACACTTATTTTAACAGTTGATTGTACTTAAAATAGATCTTTAAGTCAGTGGGAACATTATAAATTTTAAAGAGTAAAAATATCCTATTTTTTGCCATCAACTCTACGTCAGAGAACAGCACAGCAGCTCACCATAGTGCATGCAGAAGGAATATCAAATGAAAGAAGGGGGTGAGGAGGAATTAGCTGTTGGTTATACAGTACAGTGGAACCTCAAGCAACTATTACTCAAAGCCTTTATATTTCAGTCATTGGCATGCTTCTGTATTTGAAATGAGTTCATTTTTATCTGGAATGTTATTTAGGGAAATGATAACAATAAAAGGGAGTCTGACACATTATGTTTTTTTTTTATGATTTCTACATCTCTCTTCCTCCTTGACAAACCTGACAGATCATCTGACATCAGAGCATCAGAATATTGAGGATTGTTTTCTCATGCAAAGGCACATTGGGGTTCTTCACAGTTAAGGGTGCTGTACTGGGTCCCACAGCAGAGGTAATCAGCAGAGATCCATCACAGCTATCACATCTGGCCTCATACTATACTTTTCAATATATTCTGGACATTTTTAATGTGTGTCTTATACTTCAAAATAAAAACACTTTGAATTTTAGTAAGCTAATGAATGTAATTAAATAACCCGAAATATTAAAACATAACAAAGTTACAAATAAGCATCGAGAACAAATTAGGTCAACTCATGTGTGAATATAGTAATAGTTTATTTTCACTTGTACTGCATTTATTTTATACTTTTAACATGCTATCTACAGTATTTCTAAATGTCCTTTAGCCTGAACCTTGTTTCAACAAAGTTACTAAAGATAGCTTGAAAAGTGTCTGTTGTATCTTAGTTTTTCTTGGCTCTGTTATGCACAGAATGAAAGGAAGTATTTGGCCCTGTGTATCTAAGTTGTCATTTGGAAATTTCAAGTTTTGGTTTCTTCCCTGTATGCTGAGGTTTAATTTAAACTATGTCACCCACTCTGAGCAATGATGTCATATCCCTCTGTGATAGCTCTCTGAAGTTCTCTGAAGTTGCCAGTGAGTTAATGCCATTCTCTCCTCTCATAAACGTTGAGCAAGTGCAATAAAGAAAAATGTAGCACTTGCTCATGGAGAAAATTTTGTAATTTGTAGGACAAACGCCAGAGTCAATGTTTAATTCTCCAGTAACATAGAATGAAAAATAATTCAAAAGTTTTCCAGAACTTAATTTTAGGTCAATTTAGTCATACAATCATTATGGTTGTTCTGGCTTCAGGCTTTCATCTAGGTTCTGAGGAAACTGTGTCTTGCTTTACAATAGGAGGTATTGTGGTTCCTCACTCTGCCTTCAAGGCTGTCATAGATTAAGTGAAAGAAAAGACTTTCCATGTTATTTTATCCTTTTCCCTTTTTAGAACAGGATTATCCTTTATAATGGAAACTGCAGAACTATATTCAGTATAACTTAAAATAGCTGATCAAATGGCTTCCATCACCACTTACTATTTAACAGATGTAATGATGTATGCAAACATTGATTTTCAAGTGTCATAGAAATTGTATTCTGAATTTTAAATGGAAGGACACATTAATACTGAAAACCAAACAAAGAAATAATTCTGTGATCATACTTGAAACCTCAGTCCTACATTACAGGAATCGTTTAGATGTATAAACTGATACAGATGAGACAGAAAAAGGGACACAGACAGATTGAGAAGCTAGAGCAGGGACTGGTGTGGTTCAGAAGAGAACCTCCATTGGAAGATGGAAAAAACTAATGTACACTTGAAAAATTAGATCTCAGTTATAAAGCATATAGAATCAAGCTTTGTGAGTATAATTTCTTTGTGTTAGTCTCTGTGAACTTCTCTGCATTGGAAAAATGAGATTAAATGATTAAGGTATGTGGTATAAGTTACTTTTATAGGCAGTACAGAAAGATGAGCATATCACAACAAAAGGGGGACCAGGTACTTGATGGATTTTTTCAATTTGTGTCGATTCTGAAGTTAACCTACACTTAGCAAAGATAAGATGACCTTTTTGAGATGAGTAGAGTCAGGTGAAATGCTAGTTTGAAGGAGTCAAGGCTAATATTGACCATGAACAACTGGATTTTAATTCTATTCCAAACTGGTTGTGACATTATTAGTTTTAGCAGTCTAGAAAATTTGAAAATATTTTGGGAAACCAAATTTCCAGAGGCAATTTTATGCGATCTTTTTTTGTGTAAAAATCCCACTATGTCAAGTACTGCATAAATAATTTGGGTTTTTTTTTTTTTTTTACATCTGTGCTAACATGATAAACTGCTAACAAACTGGTATGTAACACTGATGAAATTTACATATATAAATTTTAGTTTTTCTATATACAGCAAGGATAAATCAATCAATGTAGAGCAATTTAGACAAACCTGTCAGCTCTAAGAATGTTTCTAAAGCAGAAAATAAATATTGTGTCCTTCTTAGCTTTTTAAAATGTTGCTTACAGATATGCCACTGAAGACATTTCTATGCTGCCTTTGTTTCCTGTTGGAAAGTAATTGTTGAGCAAATTATTTTGACTTATTCCTTCTTGAATGGAGATTTCTACATATGAACTGGGAGGATGCCAGAAATATTGATTACGTTCTTGAGTTTCTTTGGGGTTTGCATCATTTTTTCTTCTTCTGAACAGTTCTGAAAAGCATTATAAGGTGGGGGAATCCAAACCTGGCCCTTTGTCATCCCTTATTGTTTACCTGGAATAGCATCTGCATCGGTCCCAGAAATCTCCCCCAGATTTTGATTTAGCAGAAACTATTTTCTTCATTCCAAGACAAAGCCCAGGAACTAGATAATCTGCAGAGCAGTACTCAAGATCAAAGACCTTCAGTGTATACAAACACCCAGGCTATCTGGGAAGCACTGGCTTTGAAAACTAAGTTTTATCAACCCTGTTGTTCATGAAATGACTTAATTCAATGTCCTTTTTTTTTATCCTTGTAATATAATACTTGTTGCTTTTTGTGATGTTTAAGTTAATGTTCACAAATGCCATCAGATGAAGGGGAATAAATAAGGAGAAAATATTTTTGCTATTAGATAGTAGCTTGCAAAAATAAAATATCAAGCTGTCAACTATGCTTTAGTATGTACCTTTATTTCCCATATTAATTTGTTTACATCCAAATGCAGAATATCTATAACTTAAGTAGGTTCTCTTTTCTCTGCTGGAAATCTTTTTTACTTCATCATGGAAATGGAAATGCTTTCATTATCCTCCCCCAAATATTTTATTCTGCATGCATGGCAGGATATTGATTCTGTGTAATATATCTCCAGAACAGTGTAACAGGCTCTGCCTGGAAATATGGTGTGCCCAGCATGCCATGAAAAATAATAAAGATCTCAGAAGCAAAGATTTCCCTAATTGTTTTATTTTGGACAATGGAAATGCTATTAGAGAGACATAAAACTTATTAACAAACAACATTTGTGGAAATGTAAAAACATTTACTTTCTGTATTGGTAGCCATTCCTCATCATGTTTTTAATTGTACTTCTGACAAAACAATAAGAAAAAAACCCTGCTTCTCCTAACAGATCATTCATATTCTAATAAATAAGTTTGTATATGCATTATATCAGCAAACGTTTTCAACCATAATGAAGAAGGTACATGTACATTCCACCTACTTAAAAAGAATAATTGTCAAATGAAGCCTTTTTTGTCCTAAGTACTATAAACAGATAAAATTATGCTAATATTTGTGAAGAATTTATTGACTTTTATTTGGATAAAATAAGAGGAAAAACAAAGAAAATAGGAACAGAGTGTCTTCTAACTTTATAGTCCAAACAGCAGGATACCTTTGAGAACAAAGAGATTGAGTTGTCAGTGAAGACAGTTTCTAACAAAATGAGGCACATCTCCAAACTGCACAGCAGTTTTCTTTGCCACTTTATTTCCTTTTTATTTCTGTCTCATTTGTGTTCCTTATTTGTTTGCTTTTACTGCTTAAGTGAGAATGCATACCAGTCTGCACAATTTACATGTCAGGGGTGGGATATGCTGTACCAACACACCATGACAACCAAGGAAATAACAACATGTCTTATTCTATAATCTAGAAATCAGAACTGAAAGGAAACCTTTAGTGCTCTTCTTCTCTGCGTTCCTTCTATGCAATCCCAAATCTCTTTTAACAGACTCCAAAATGTCACTCAAGCAGATGACACAGGAGATTGAAATCTAATAAACCAGGTAATACTTCATTTTCACAGACCTCTAGATGAGTAGAGGACTTAAAAAGAAAAAAAAAAGATACTCTTAGCCATGTATTTAACATTTGAATGTTAAATGAAAAACTGCTGTCTCTTTTACTGAGCACATCTGGCTTCAAAGTACAGATTTACCTTTTTTATGGATAAATCTGTAACACTAATATTCTAATGTACTCCATTATGTGAAACTTAGTTTCACATAAGAAATGATTAGCATGCTGTCCCAGTTATTTTTGGATGAGCTGTGTGACATGAACTGAGTTAGGCAATAAAGGAACAGAACAAGTGGATCTCCATGAAGCTGAGCAATGAAAACAAATGCAACAAATTGCAAAGAGCAATTTTGCAGGCAGGTTCCTAGGAGCCTTGATGAATAAGATGAATGTGTCTGTCCAGTGTATTTTTGCAGTGATCAAGGTTAAATGCACTGCCAGGGCTCTGTTTTTGGTGGGTTGGCTCTGACCTGACACCAGGTGCCCATCAAAGCTGCTCTACCACTTCCTGCCCCAACTGGACAGGGGATAGAAAACATATGAGTCTTTATGAGTCTTTACATGGATGGGGAGAGATCACTCATCAATTACCATAGCAGGAAAAAAATCCCTTCCCTTAGTGAGATTTATTTACTTTTCTTCCAATTCAATCATAATCACATAATGAGAAATAAAATGAAACCTTAAGAACACCTTCCCCGGACTTCTCCCTTCTTTCCAGGCTTCACTTTGTTCCTGAGCTCTCCACCTTTTCCTCTCCACAAGTGCAGGGGAATAGGGAATAGGGATGGTGGTCTATTAATCACAATAATTCCCTGTCATTTCTTCATCCTCGGGGTGAGAACTCCTCCCACTCTTCCCCTGTTCCAGAGCACAGAACTTCTGTGAGGTGAGACTTTCCCAAAGTTAACTGCTCCAGCCTGGGTCCCTTCCATGGGGTGCAGCCCATCAGGGAGAGAGTCACAACAAAGTCACAGCCTCCATGGATCACAAGTCCTGCCAGCAAACCTGCTCCAGCACAGGTTCTTCTATCCATGAGGTCACAGGTCCTGCCAAGAGTCAAATCCAGCAAGGGATTCCCATATGATTACAACTTCCTTCAGGATCCACCTTCTGCATGGGACTCCTCTGTGGGCTGCAGGTGGATCTCTGCTCCCCTGTGACCCCCCATGGGCTGCAGGGGCACAGTTGCCTCACCATGCTCTTCACCATGGCCTGCATGGCAATCTCAGCTCTGGTTCCCAGAGCAGCTCCTCCCCACCCTTCTTCTGTGACCTTGATTTTCCCTCAGATATTCCCAATCCTGTGTTTTCTGAGTGCAATTCCTTCTACACAGTAACTTTTTCCCATCTTAGCTTGTTATCCCAGAGGCACTACCCCTGTCAGCCACAGGCTCAGCCTTGGCCAGCAGTGGGTCCATCTTGGATCCAGGTGGCATTGCCTGTGTCAGACACGGGGGAAGTTCTTATCAACCTCTCACAGAAGCCACTTATATAGCTCTCCTTCACTACCAAAACCTCGCCATGCAAACACAATACAACAAGCCAGAAAGTAGCCCACAAGTCCAGATTGTGCTTACTTGCCTCTATTTCTGTCTTGCTCCTGAATAGTTCATCCAGTTTTGAGGCTACTGGACAAAAGAAATATTAAAACCCAGAGTGATTTTAGTGACAGGTCACCAAGACAGTTAGGGAGCTGCAACACATAACCTAAGAATAAAAAAAAATTGACCAAACTAGTTTGGCTTGGATGAGAAAAGGATAAATAGTATAGGAATTAATTATACTTATATAAAACTAATAGCAGTATTTAGCTATTTAAAACAAACAAAAAAAATTAGAAAACATGGAACCAGATTTGGTTTTGGTGTGTAGTAAGAGGATGGAGTGTAGTGGTCACAAGTGACAGCACAACAAAGCACAATTGAGCATAAGGGAAAAATTCCTCCCCTTGTCAGTTATTAAGCATTGGAACAGCTTTCCTAGAGCAGCTGGAGGATCACAAGCCCTGAAATCTTTCAGTGTTAAGCTATGGAAAGGTTTTTAGTGTCTGGTCTAATTTTGAAGCTGGCCGAGCTCTGAGAAATTCAAAGCAGATAACTTCCAGAAGTCTCTTCTAGTCTAAGTTTTTCTTTGATCCTGGGTTCATGAATTTAAAACTTTTATTTTGTAAGGCTCTTCTTGCAGGATTTTTTGGCCCTTGCAATCTTCAACACGATCCAGAATTACCTTTTCCTTCAAAAAATGAGCTCACAAAAACTTGGGTTATGGATAGATCTTCTTTCAAAACTAGCTGTCAGAATGTCTTATTTTTTAGCTGATATCTGATATTAGCAACTCTGTCCTGTATTTCCACAATCACTCCAAATAATTCCAACACAGAAAATTTAGCAATGATCTCCTGCTTGATTAGAGAGGATAAATAGTAAATACTTAATAACCCTGCCCTTTAGAAGACACTATAAAGCTTGATTAGATATTTTCATAGATGCTTTCCAAGAATATTACCACTTCAGTATCTCACAATCCTGTTGGACAGAAGATTCAAAGGCAAAAAAGAAGAATAATTCTCTGTATTTGCTAATTCATATGATTTGCTGCACTTCCCCTAATTCCTGTCTCCCATATTCTTCCCCAACTCTGTTTGTATGGTCCTATGTCTTCGACCTGTACATAATCCAGGGTAGAATTCCACAGTTCTCCTAGCCATTGGTTACCACAATTGCATATTAATTACTGACTGAACACAGGCATCTTCTGTCTTGTAGAGAATTTGAGACTACAAAATATAAATGAGGTATTTTGTAAGCAACAATAACAGTTACTTGAAATTGGTAGGAGAAAGCAAAGAAATAAAATGCAAAAGCCTATGAAAATGTCTATCGCAGTAATGTGAGTAGTCTGAACTTTTTGAGTAATGTGAATGAAGGTATTGGCCTCCCTCAGCTGATGTTCAATTATTTTAGAGCTGTGATGAGCACGTCTTTGGCCTATCTTCTTTAACTGAACAACTGTTTCTTCTGGGCTATTCCTTCCCTCCTTACGTCTTTAATCATAATCATAGAGCTTCAATTTAAAATAACCCAATATATACTGATACAGAAAGTGTCTGAGCGAGTTACAAAACATGTATTGTACATAAGCTGCTGTTAGCAGCTTCCAATTTCTCTCACAGGCTGTCCATAAGTGACTGTCTCCTGGGACCAAGAGGAAACCACGATAAAACAGCAGGTTTTCAGAATCATCATGCCCAGAGCTGCTCCAATTTGCACATCACCTTCAGCCTGGGGCTGTTTTAAGTTTTATGAGCTGATGTCTGCAGGGCAAACAAATGCTGAGGTCAGTTCAGAAAAGTTTCTAAACTTTTTAATTTTAACTGAGTTTACCAGTTATTGACAAATTGCTGGGATACACACAGCTGTTAGTTTCATATATTAGGGAGACAAAATATTCCCTGTTAAAATGAAATGAAAACTACGTCAGGATTTAAGAGAACTAATAATTCCTATTATTCTCCCCTGTGAGGTGGCAGTTATTGAACTAAATCCATGACATTTGCATAAAAATCACTTTAAGTGATTTGACAATAAATAAAAGAAAATTTCAGAACCTACAGAGGTCTCAAAATATTTAAAGAATATTATTGGAAATTATGTATTCCTCATAAAACCTTTTGCCTCATCATGTTCATTTAAGAAGACTTATGAAGGTGGAATGGCTAACAATGAGATAATCCAAATGACTTATATATCAAATTAATGGTCTAGAAAACCAACATGGAACTATTCCAAGACACATGTTTTGGCTGCTACCACTGCAGATAGCAATTTTTAAAAAAAAAATGCTGGTCCTTAAGGTAACTTACTACCTTCATTCATATTTTGAGTAATTTTCTCCCTCAACCAACAGTTTCTATCACAATCATAAACACATTTCTTTTATGCAAATTTATTCCTGACTGTTTATTATATGAACTAGGTGATATGCCTCTATATTGTATGTAGCATACATATATTGCATATGTCATTTTATGAAACTGTTCTTGTACTATTCAATGTTATTTCCCATAAGGTATTTCTGCCTTATTTAATTTTCAAAGATATTTTTTGTGTTAAAAACATAGCATACGGGCATAAATTGCTATAAGGGAAGGCATAAATATTTTTTTTTTCTGATAATAATTCTTTGTTGTGTCTTTCAGTAGCCTTGATAAATCTGTTTTATTTCTCTCATTATGACAATCTATAGTTCAAAGTGTGTATATATTTTTTTATTTATTTGAACTTTACGTTAGGCTGTTTAGTTGCACAGAAAGGTCTGAAGAGGTCTAAGCTATGCTATCTGCATAAGGATCAATCGTTTGGAAAATCCTAACATATTTGGTTCATCATTTTTATTCAGATCTTAGTCAATAACGGCTTTCTCCCCCAAAAGAGAGGAAACCACTTTTTCATCTTTATTTTAACACATAAATATCTCTGGATATATGAAACTGGGTCTCAGTTTGCCACTTCCTCTTGCTGTAGTTTTGTCTTTCATAAAACACTGTATGAAGCAAGAACACAGTTGCATGAAAATTGGCCTAAATAAAAAGGTTATAGTATGAATAAACAACTGCCCTCCAAAGGCATTAATGTTTTTCATGCAATTATTTATACAACTGGCATTGGATTTCCACCAATCTCTTATCCTGTGATCTTCCTTTTGAAACGTAGTAATAAAAAATTTTTCCATTAATTTATCTCCTAGCTTATTCTGTTTTCTACTGTTCTAGTATTTTCTGGTTTGTTCTATTCTGCTTAATTTTGTAACTACCTCAAAGACCATTAATTCTCTCAAACTGTTCTAATTTTCTCATGTTTCTTGTAAAAATTTTCCTTCAAATTCTAGAAGCATATACTTCAACAATTCTCTGGTGTCAAAAATGTGAAAAGTTTTTCGCAATCTGGAATGCAAAAAATAATATTTTATGACGAAAAAGTAACAGTAAATGTTCTCATTCATAATTCAATAGCTGTTAAACAGATTAGATCTTTGTGACTGTCATGCAATCAGCTACTGATGCTTTAAAAAAAGCAGTTTTAAAAAACCTGGTTAATGTTCTTCACTGGTAATTAATAGCCCCCTCCCCTTCACCACCCCTCTCAAAACAAACAAACAAACTGACTAACAAAAAATTACAAAATATCAGGAAAAAATAGGAAAGCTAAACATTTTAATGAGGGATAAAATACTCACAGATAATGCAGAGGATGCATAATGCATAAGAAGATACGTGACCAGTAGAGCATGATGAACAGAAAGAGAAGCTGGGAAAAGGTTTTATTGTGCTACTCCCTGTTTGTACCCTTCTAAACTTATTTTTACAAGACTCTTACAAGGTGAATTAAAGTGTGTTCTATTAGATGCCAAATGTTTATTTATTGAGCTTAGAATGTTAACCATTGGCTGAGAGAAGGGTATAACAAAGCTCCTATTTCGAAAACCTCCACTTGTTTTATAGGTTGGTCACCTGGTCTAAAAAAGGTAGATGTAGCTTTTCTATAAATTTTTCTTTCATTTTCCTTCTAGATTTTCATTGAAGCAGTGTGCCTTAGAAATCACAAACATTTGATATATTTTATTTAGAAAGCAATTGCTTACTCTATCAGGGGTGCTGTGAGAAACTAATAGACCCAGAGAATGCTTGGACCTTAATTTTCATTTATCTTTAGCCCCCTTGATTTGTTCTGGCTATGTAAAGTGGCTTTAAAATTGTTCTTACCATGTCTGAAAATTTCCAATCCATACCACTGCCAAGAAAAGGGTCTTAGTGTAAATGAGAATCAGGCCTCCTAAAGAGTGTTTGCCCAGCAGGTTGTCACTAAGGTTATTTAGCTGCAGTTGCTTCTGCAATAGAGTCACATTTAGAAACTTCAGTCTTAAATGAAATTCCAGCTCCCAAGTTCCTTTATCTCTTTGCACTATCACAAACAAAAATATGATAGTGCAACACAAAGCTTGTGAATGTGCAAAAAGTATAAAGTATTGAAGTAGCCTATGTTTTTTCCAGAATGTGGTCCTCTTACTAGTTAACAAGCCATCTAAATGGGTCATCTAAACAAAATAGAGTGTTTTAACCCTTTTAAATAACTCACCAGTTGCAAGACTTGATTTCTGTTTGAATTTCCTGTTCTGGAAATGTCTAATTTATGCTCAGTACCACACTTGAGGACAACTATAGCTAGGGACAGATTTCAGTGACTTGATACCAAGTAAAAAACTATAGTTTAGGTTTTTTGTGAAATAAAAAATGCAAAAGGAAAAAAGAAGTTACATCCAAAACCTCTTGTAATCTTACTGAAATATTTATTGTCTTATTCTTACACATGTAAAATTTTAAAAACATGCCAAGCAACTCCTTCTTATTTTTCCAGTACAGGTTACACATTCTTCTGTGTATAGTTGAATCAAATATCTGCTGACAAGCTTAAAATAAATTTGTTTGTAAAGGAAGTGCACAGTCCTCAGAAGAAGGATGCATTAGGAGCATCTATCTCCTTTCACAGAAGATACAGGTCTGAATCGGATAGGTTTGTATTTTGAAAACTAAACAGCTCCTTGTGGGTAACTTTAACAGCCATGCAGCACCATTTGTTATAGCAGGAAAACATTAGTATTCTATCCAGAAAAGCAGTAAATTCTCAGTGAGTTGAAAGAATAGAAAGGTAGATCAAAGATTAAATTAATCCATGCTGCAACAAAGTCATGTTTGCATTTTTGTATTATTATTCAACATTCTATTATTAGAATATATTGATAACAGTATATATTACCTTTGCAGTATACCCTTCTGAAGTTGTTCTGTTTCCTCGGTGCTTTTTGCCTTATATTTTCTTCTGTCTCATTTCCTTTCCATGATGTACTATTTACTGCTTATTTTCTTTCATCATCGAAGGCAAGTTAATATTTTACAGAAAACTGTTGACATCTAAATTTCAAGCTCTTCCACTCTCTTTTGGCAGGGGGAAGGAACAAACACAGCTAATTGCTTACCAAAAAAAAAAAAAAAATCCTCCTTTTTTGATTTTTTTGAAGGTTCTATCAGTTCACAAACATCTGTGGAATGATTTGTCCTTGAACAATTTTCATTGAGTTTTTCAAGCTACACCCAGCAGCAAATAGCAAAATGCCTACTTGGCATTTTGTCACGCCAAGCTGTTGGGTATGACAAAATTTCATGGGAGCTTCCAGGCTGTTCTGCATACAGTGTGACCTTACAGATGTCTGATCCCAGTACAAGCTTACTGGATTAACCTACATGTGCCAGAGCCCTGGAACTGCCATTTGGAAAGACTGTCTTCATTTCAAACATTTGTGGCAGATGTTTTTCTTCCTTAAAGTAAAAATTATATAAGTAGGTGCTTTATAGAAATAAGGAGAATGGTCTATGTGGATCTAATATTTCAGATTTTCTAAATTACTTTTCCCAATCCATTAGCATAAAAAATTAAATATACTGCATTTGAACCTTTGATGAGATATTGCTGTCCTTCTTGCTACTTTTCTATAGATCCTAATACCTTTTCATTATTAATTCCAATAGACCAATAGACATTATGTTCAATTTCTGAACTCAACTTCCTCAGATTTTTATGCCTGTTTTCCTAGGCCTAAGTAATTGATTTTTTAAAATATTATGACATTTAAGTCAGTATTTTTTTACTGTCCCATAACCTGTGGGTATATGCTTACATGTTTATAAGATCTGTTTCTACAAATTATATTTTATTTTTTTATCTTTCTGTTTTCCTATTCTTACCAACGCTGAAGCTATACTGGATGATTAAAACATCCTGTCCACCATTCATCCCACCCCCCCACCCCCCCAAAACTGAAAAAAAATCCCAACATGCTTTTGATTTATATCTTTAATTAGAATAACAAAAATATTATCAAATGAACTAAATTATACATGGAAAATGGATGAGTTGCATGCTTGAGCGTTTAGTAGAACATGGAACTTGCTACTCCAGCTCTGGTTTACTCCCAACCCAGTCCTGTAGCACCCATAGTTAAAATCTAATGGATGTTTTGTAACTTGTCATAACAGACATGATTTCCAAACAAAGAGGAACCATAGCTAAATAACAGCAAAAAATATTGGGCAAAATCCAATACATGTATTAAAACATAAGAATATTATTTTTAAATTTTGTGCATCACTTCTATTTCTTTTTGCTGCATCCACATACTGGGAAGATGCTCACTGAGATTTATCCATCTGCTATCAGTTGCTCACTGGCACTTTGAATCAAGCCCCCTGAATGTATCACCAAATGTTATAGGAGAATTTTATCAATTGTTTCCATAGGACACAAACTTCATCTTCAACATTTTCAAAGGCTTTTATAAAATATTAATCATCTTTTAAGATAGCTTAAGATGGCCTGTTTAAATAAAGAATAAATTTACTCTCTCTAACTACTGAAAATAGTGCAATGAGAAATTATGATTTTGTATTCTGTTGATATCTAAAATGCATATGTTGAATTTTTTTATTTGCTTTCCCATTTTGAGGTCGAAAATTGATTGCAGAGCGATTTTATTTTATGGCAGTGTTTTGGAGAAATGTGAGAATTGAAAGTGAAGTGAATATGTAATGTAAAACTGAATTAATTTTAAAAAAGTGGAAAAATTTTAAAAATTAACTTCAATAGAAAGAGAAGTTTATTTGTCAAGAAGAGTTATCCTGATTTTATTAAAACCTGGAGCAAATCTTATTCATCATCTGAACTCTGTTAGTTTCATTTCAGTGCTCAAAATGTGAAGAGCCTTATATATTTTGCAAGTGCACTAACTCTGACTTTACTACCAAATTGGGCTGATTGAGGCTGATGTCTTTGTTTAACTGATTGTCTATGCAAAATCCATATAATGTACACACTTGAAGAATCCATTTTGAATGTTTACATCCACTGGTACAACTGCAATGTAAGCAGAATGAGCACACATCTATTTTCTGGTGCAGGAAAAAGATGCTGCCCTTTTCTTCTTTTCAGCCCAGATATATGAAGTTGCCTCTGTATGGAAATCAGAGTCACACCACAGGGTCTCTTGGGGAATACTTTCTGGTTGATACTTGTAAATTTGTTAACCACATATGCACGATTTGTTATAACAAGAAAAAAAATTGCAGTAGTTTAGTCACATTTATTGTAGGACAAGCTTATGTAATATCATTATATTCTGATCAGACTTCACAACTCTTGGAGAACTACTTTGGATTTCTGTTTTCACAAACTGCTACTTAGTATTCAGAAGGTTGCCCAATGGTACTGCTTTTTAGTGCTACACCTTGCTGATATTTCATCTGGGATTATGAGAGTTTCCTCCAAAAAATTGAAAACCTAAAGAAATGTAAATCTGGGGAATTTGTAAGTGATTTTTGCACAGACATGATGAAAGAAGCTTCTTTTGCTTATAAAATCAATATAAAAATTAGCAGTTTTTATATTTACTTAGAATATGCAGACTTTGTGTCACTCTGAAAACACAAAATTACTTAGAGACATAAAAGAATTACACTACAATGTTTACAAACCCTCTGCAGTGACAAGTACCTCATCTTATTCAGGCATTATAGGCACGTTGCACCCTCTTAAGAAGAATGACAGCTAGAACCAATTTTACTGGAGCTTGTTGAAAATTATCTTTTGTCATGACTGGCTCCTTTTTTTGCTCACAGTTTATCTGTATGTGAAGTGCACAAAAGGTCAAGAATCGTATATAGTTACTTACCAGGCAAAGCTAAAATTGCAAGGCAGAAATGCAAATGAGGGTCATAAAAGCTGGTGTGGAACTACAGACAATGTATCCAAAAAAAAAAGTTGCTATAATCCAGGAAAATAATTCAAGGTCTTCATGAAATTCCATACCTGAAATAAAAGAATACTGCAAAAGTAGTCCCTGCCTTCAGTTTCCCAGTGTTAACTTTGAAAGTAATAAGCATGAATAATTAAATATACAACAGTCATTTCAGTATAAGGATTCCTGCGTAAGATTCTGTTCTTCTCTCCTCAAGAACTTATTATAGAATCTAAGATAGTAAAAACTTAGGAAATGCAAATTTCTGAAAAGTCAAGGAATTGAGAGGTCACTTAGTGATAATGTAAATGATATTGCACCAATGTATTTCATTATTTGAAGTTATTCAAATTTTCAGCTATTTGTGATAACTATATATATTACATGTACAGTTTAACTGAAGATTAGGACATACATAAAAGAAAAATTTTAGATAGCACAGGTACATTTGGCCTCATCTTTTCTGTAACAGGATCAATAACATTACAAAGTGAGGCAGCAGGGTTCCCTGAGGGACATTGCTGTGCTCTAATACTAGGAACTATTTAGGCCACAAACATAGCTTAAATATCAGCAAGAAAGCACCTCAGACAATTTTCTGCTTTTACTGTGTGTTTTGTAACATGACGTAAGATACTCTGTAGCGTTTGGAATGATGATTTATTCCAGTAGATTTCAAATTAGTACACAAAAAAGGAGGTAGAATCTTTTTTTTGTCTTGTTTTCAGATGTTAAAGTGGAGAAAAGAAAGTTCAAATATCTTGCTGAATGTGAAGAGTCAAGATTTCACTTCTACTTTTTAGGTATGTATTAATCAGTGAAGAATATGTGCAACTTCAGACACAGGGAGACCCAACCTCCATTTCCTTTCTAGTTTAAAAACACAGGTGAATATTTTACAAAGTTTCATGACAAATGTTAGCTTAAACTTCCCACTTACTTTCAGACTTTTGCCCTCATCTGAATTGTATATGAAAGGGAAAAAAATAGAGAAATTGATTGATCTGGTGTTTGACATCAAGTTGAAAATAGCAAACGGGATAAAAATTTATGAGAAACTTGGAAGATGAAGACTGAGTAATTTTGACTCAGGGCCTGCGGTTCCTGCCTTATCAGAATAATTTTCTTCTTACCATGTCATCAAACAGAATCATACATTCTGCTTTGCTTCAGCAAAGACCTCTGAAATGTGATGTTTATCTTAAATGCTTGTAGAAAGTTGGTTGAAATTGCTTAAATGTTTGAAAATTTCTGTACATGAAATCTGCAGGTATGCTTTTAATGGTTGATTCCGATCAGTTCAGCCAGCTGAATCCATGGATTCAGTGGAAAGGCTGCAATGGACAGTGAATGCACTGATAACCAATTTGGTGCTACAGCTAAGTGCAGTTTGAAATATACTCTTCCTTTGAAGCTTAAATGAGGAAGCAAGTTTAAAGGCTAAAACCAATACAAACGTTTTACTTTTCTTTTTGTCCCATGTATTCTTTTCTGGTATCATTGAAAGTCTTCCCAAAGGAATAATAAAATATTAAAAGCCTGTAATAAAATAGGATTTTTGGAGTTTACAAGATCAAATCTTTGCTGTCTACCTATGACAGCAGAAACATTTGTTCTCTCTAAAAGGGTCAAATATTTATTTGATAACTTGTTGTTATTTATTTCATAATTGCTTGTTTCCTATTTTTTCCTTCTGTCTTCCTAGCAATGCCACAATACCATACAATTACACATAAAGTTTATTTTGAAATTTTTCAGATTAGAAAAATATTCAGAGCAATAAATACAGTTTTCTAAACAAATCATCAATTAACTTGCAGTAACAGAGCACAGTCCTACATCATCTGCTGTTATAATTGTATTCCAGCAGGAGATGTATCCAAGAGTTCAGGTGCTCTCATCCCTGAGAACTAACTATTGATCAGACACACTTCCTCTGCAGACCATGTAATACCATATAAAGGTCAGCAAGGACAGCACAAATTGCTTTTATTGAACAGTATAGTCAAGTGGCATTTAAGGCAAAAAAGCACCTTTATGTTATTTTGGCAGGCAGTTGATTGTGACTGTGTAGTTCATAGTCCTGAAATCTGAAATTGTAACACTCTGTCTTGCCTGAGTCCTAAGACTATTTACCTTGGGAGTTGAGTGTCTCCCAAATGAATCAGGCTGAGAAATTTGTTTGCACAGAACAATAAAAGATTAAAAGACTAATGAAATGCACCTTCAACATATTTTTTGAACACCCACACAGGTGAAGGAAATCTCTCTTTAAAAGGCAAACATACATTTGAGTATGTCAAAGACTTTAAATCTTTTTTTTTTTTTGATTGATAATAACTGGTATATCCTACTTGAAAACTAGTGATTTAATTAAAACAGTATTTATAAATGAGTGTACCATAAAAAACAAAACCCCAAACAAGCTGAAATTGAAATCCCCAACCATATTGTATAAATTAAATATTTTGGTCCTTCTGAAGCTAAGTTGAATTTCATTCCATTTCTTCTTTTGGAGGAATAGATATTCCATTAAATTGAATTTGTTCCCATACAGTACTCAGATTGTACAGAAAAGATAACATCCTATTTAAAAACTCCCAACAGCATTGATCAAATTTCAAAAGGAAGTAATGTGCAGTTTGTAGGAGAGCAAATGTTCAGCCCCATGTTCCACCTCTGCTATTGACACTGGTCCACTAGTCTTATGCAGCTCTTAATTGATCTTGCTGTATGTGTGAAGTCAGTGCCATGTTCTTCTAGCCCAGCTTCATTATTGTAATATTGGTAGAGAATAAATCAGCAAGGAGAGTCCTGATAGGCAATTGAAGACATAAATGTATGCATTCATGCACACTGGAGACAAGAATCAAATTGAAAGGATCCTGAAAAACTGATTTAAAAACATTAAAAAATGAAATCCTTCAGAAGAGATGTGGAAGGGTTTTCCTACTCACAGACATAATCAACTGAAGCAATATTGGAATAAACAGGTCTGCAAGAATTGTCAGAAGTTAGGAGATATTCTGTAAAAGAGAAATGACAATGGCAAAAAATCAAGAAAACACAATATAGGGGGGAAGTTTAAGAATTTGGTTTATATGAAAGGCAATAAAGAGAGCTGTTTTGTAATACCCTTCAGACAAGTATAAGCCTGCTGCAAAGAGGAACCAAACATGTTTTCTATCTCACTAAAGCACAGGACAAATATTAAGTTGTAGCAGTTACTAATGTTCTTGTTGTTATTATTATTAATATTATTCCAGATTAAATATTTAGATAAAGTTTTCATGTGTGAAAGTTACTGAGCATCAGCCTCTGGAGGCTATAAAACATCCAGCCTTGAAAACTCTTGATGATAAACTAGTACCAGGAATAGCCAGTGGAACCATCACAGGTTCTTGGCAGGGCAGGTCACTTTTCCAGGTTCGTCAGTCTACCATGCTTTCCTCATTGCTCATATCTGTCATACTGTTTCAAGGTTTTGCCTAAGCAGTGTCTAGTCTGAGTGTCCATTCCTTGAAACCAATCTAAGACAGCAATTCATCAGTTTTCTTTACAAGAGAAGTTAAGGTAGCTCAGAGTTCATGCATGACAATGGCCATTACTATAACTAAAACAGAAGGGTTTATCAGTTTTTGTCTCAAAAATCAAGTTGGATTACCATCTGAAAAATAAAAGATGTTTTTCTAAAAATTTTAAAAGGCATATTTAGGTTCCTTATGGGGGTTTATTCCCTTTCTCATGTGGCACTGGTTGCTCAAGCAATAGGATAATATATGAAATAGTGTCAGAGTATTCTGTTCTTTTGTCACACTGTCTGTGCTGCTAAATGATGCACAGAGAGACTTCCCCAAGTCACAAGATGAAAATAGATATCCTTCAGAGTGGAAATGACCTTTTTTTAAAGTTTTGAAGTACAACACTAAATTCTTGAAGATTACAGAATCCCCTGTATCATATTCAGCATTTAGGCATCCTTGAGACCATGGAAAACCCAAAGTGCTGTATAAGTAGGGCCTTTCCAGACAAAAAATGAAGATGGAATATATCTATGGCCAGTGATGGCTACTGTGGTTATCCAAACCAAAAGGACAGTGAAGATGTGCAGAAACACCCACAAAGAAGGGAAATGAAGCAAAACATTTGAAGGTAGTAACAGAGGGAGCTGCAGGGAGTTGAAATGCTGAGTGGTTGCTTAGGGAATAAAACAACAGCCAGAAATCACTCTGCTGGAAATCAGCTGACAAACCTGGCTAAATAATTCTGTCATTCAAAAACCAAAGCAAAAAGTGGAGTGTGACTTTCAAGCTCTGCTTTGCTGTCAAGCATATACAGAAATGAAATGTGGAGACTCATGATGATGTACATTGTATTTCATCAGCTAATTGACACTATCTGCATCCAAGTGCAGACCTTCACCTCAAATACAAATTGATCTGGTTCTTTTTCTGCTGGTCTTAAGGCTGTTCCACCTGTATATATAAAACTTGAATGAGTTTATTTTCATATTTACCCTCAGTTATAACTCTCCAAAGGTGAGCAGCATTTGTATTTCAAAAGGAATTTTACTCAAACATCATAACCAACATAATCAACATAGTAATCAAACATCACAGACAGATATCTGTGACCTGCCTTCAGATAGACTAGAACAGTTTTCTTTCACATTGTTGAAAGGATTTTAGTTCTTTCAATAGTTTTTCTAAATTAGATGAAAATCAGGCCTAGGTTTAACACTTTTCACATTTTTTCTATATTCTCCCCTTGAGAGAGATATGAAAAAGCAATAAAAACCCACGTTGAAAGATAAAAAACCTCTAAGTCCAGAGTTCTCTGTCCTATGATGATCACCAAGCTACCAAAAATAAGCAACATCGTTCTCTTTATGAATACTTCTAATTAAAACTTCTTAAAGCAGCAAAATTTTGGAAAAAAACAATCAATCAAAAATGCATATCAAAGCTTCTAATTTATGTAAACTGCAATTATAAAAAAAAAAATTCAATAATATCTGTTATTTTTCAGCCAAAGTTGTCCTTTAAGAAACAGTTAAAAGAAAAAAAAAATATAATTAATTAGATTTTAAATCAATCAGTTAGTGAAAAATAAACCTAATGTCCTTGATATTGGGTTTGGTATTGATTTTCCTATTTTAAACCACAGAAAATCAAATATTCTGATTCACTGTGATATGATTGCAAAGTTTAAACTTGTGAGTAAATGTGAAGAAAATCTGTTTGTAATACATCATTTCCTAAAATTCCAAAAGAATAATTTCTGTTACCCAGAGTCTGGAAAAATACTAGTTTAGGAAAGACAGAGTTACTTGAGTGGAGAGCTTGTTAAGTAACAGAAATCATGAATGTTTTCATATATTTTAAGCCAACTCTTTCCACATAAAACTCTTCACCTACAATTCAGAGTAAATAGCAAGGACTAATTTTCTGATAGTGTTAAATAAATACTTGTAGAAAAAGTTGGCAACTTCATTGTTTAGAGAATTTCAGTACTAGAATAAATCATAGCAACAGCCCAATGCTGGCCTCAAAGACCTTATTTTTATTCTCGTTTGCACAAAGCTACTTTCTGTGCTTGCTGTGCCTGAATCCTCTTTCTAGCTAGAACACAGCAGAGAAAGAAAAGCCTATCTTAAGAAAAGTTTTTCCAAAATTTGCTTTTATTTTTCATTCAGGCAAATGCCATGTCTATCACTCGCTTGTAAAAAGAGAGAAGTTTGTGAGGTGGCAGTTCATGTAGTTTAATAACTGTAGGGTGATAACCTAAGCAGAATGAAATGCACCTGTGGGATTCTGTTTGTCTGAGTTGCAGGATGTGTTCCATCTTCTCATTAAGATGTGGGATTTAATGCAAATGCATACACATGGATGTGTAATGCCATTTGAAATACCTGCTGCTGTCCTCCAGCTATTGCTCCAGAGTGATATAGGATTCCCTTAATCTTTCATCACTTCTGCCAATTGTGTGCAGATTTTTGGATTTGGATGCTTTGGAGTATGTCAAACACTATTGTGCATGTATGTAATAGCAAATAATCAAATTCATAGAGAGGGATTGTCTTGGTTTTACTCCAGATCGCAAATAATCCCCACACAGCCACTCATTCTCTCAGTGGGATGGGAAGAGAATTGGAAGAACAAAAGTGAGAAAACTCATGGGCTGAGAGACAGCTTGAGAAGGAAAGCAAACACCATGCAAAAAACAAAAGTAAAAAGAACAAATTCACAGTTTGCCGCAAGCAGGAGGGTGTTCAACCATCCCCTGAGACAAGGCTCCATTGCACATAATGCTGACTTGGAAAGAAAAACACCACCACTACAAATAATAAAAAAACCAAAAAAACAGCATGGGGATAATTTTGAAGTTAGATACTGAAATTTCAGTGTTTGCATGCCTCTCAGACATACATGCTGGCACAGTGGTCCATGGGGTGGAAGCCAGCACACCCAAGGATGTGCAGAATAGTCCAAAGTAGATTGTGCTGAACTGAGGTTTTGGTCTTTACAGAGCCCTGGTTACCTTCAAGGAGCTATCTAAATTCACATTTTAATAGGAAGAGATCATGACAATACAGTCAATGGAGCAGAGACAGGAATCCATCTTATTTTTAATGCAAATGGCTATGCATTTTAGGCTCCATTGCCTGTAGTGACTTCCATTTACTAAAATGGATATCCACAGTCCTGTGTTACAAGCAGATGGCTAGGTCTTACATGAAATGTTAGAGGAATCCAACATCTGCTTTTAAGTCTTAGCTCAGGAGATCATTTTTATTCATATCAGTCTCTATAGAAACATCTGAATGCAAGTTTCTTCGTATTGCAGACTTACTGGTACGTGCATTAAATCCTCTATTCACATACAATAACTTTTTATAAGGTGACTTAGAAATAAATAATTCTCAGTCAAGAACTTTGTACAGACAAAGTATGACTTTGCAATTGGAGTAATGTTGGATGAAAATCTTTTACTTAGGCCTATTAATATCATTCATCACTTCTGGAGTCCAAGTAGGCATCTTACAGAAGTTAATACATTTTCTTTCTAACTATTTAGAAAGAAAATATATTATTTATGATATTCAGAGTGAAAAATAATTTCCTTGCAGGTATAAATCCTAAAATCACTGATGTTTTCAAGTATTTTAGTTATCAAAACTCTAAGGCAAGTGTTTAAATTTTAGGAAATAGTGATGACTATTTAATTTCAACATAAGAAAGTATAATTTTTTTTATTTATTAACTTTATATTTTTATTTTTTAAATTATCACATTCTAAAGATGAACCATGGAACAGAGACCTGGAGGATAAACTATTTCTCTACATGAGCATGCACTAGCTAAAAATTATGAAGG
>JANRGV010000094.1:17709142-17738264 GCA_024734035.1 Alethe castanea
GGAGTTGTACACATATATAAGAAAGATTGGCAGGAAGTCAGTAAAAAAATGTGAACTAAAAACAGTGCATGTTCTCTGCAGAAAATCTTCACATACACATAAAAAGCACACATCCTTCTTATATATGCCCCAAAGAATGCTAATTAATTTAAAAGAAAATTAATATACTAATGCAACAATAATTCAAAACTCAGTAAGCAATGCTGTGCTTCATTATTTACAAAGTCAAAACCCAGTGACATTATCAATAAGCCAATTAGTTAACTTTAAGCTTAAAACCTTTTTATGGCTAACTTCTGCATTTATTTATAGTTTTGGGTCCCAGCTCTCATGACAGAATCACATAATCATTTTGGCCAGGAAAGACCTCTAAAATCATCTAGTCCAAACTCCAACCTTTGACTGATCACAACCCTACTGTATTACATGACAGGAAATTAAAAAATGGAATTTACAGCATCTACAAAAATTCTGAAAAATATGGTTTCTGCAGTTTTGACCTATCTTGATGTACTAAAGGAAAGGTGAGGAAAACTTCAATCTTAATAAATCTCCTGCAGCTTAAGATTTAAAACTCACACTGTTTCAAATTAGTGAGGACAGCAATATTTATTTGCTGTTGAATTGTAGGCAGCATGGCATTTCAGCAGGAAACATTTTATAAGAATTCAACTTATGACCGCAGAATTTGCAAACAAGTACTTGAGCCACATGCAAATAAAAGGTTTGCATATTGCACAAAAAGACAAGTGAAATTGATTGCCATTTCTGTCTTTGATCTTTCCAGAATCAGAAAACTACATGTGAATTACAAGGAAATGAAGCCTAAGAAGGACAGGAAATAAAGGCATTGCTGTCCCTGCATGCTTAGGGACAATTGAACAACATTACAGTCCATCAGATCCAGTGTTTTCAAGTAGGTTGTCTCTGCAAAATAACAACTATGAAGATACAGATCCAGAAGACATCTTGGTTTTTTTTGTTGTTTGTTTACTTTCTTCTTCAAAGGAAAATTGGATGGCTGGCTAGCAGAAGGAAATTGAAAATAAAGCTCATCAGTTGAGGAAGCAGCTACAGACAACATACTCACCCACAACACAGGTTCCAACCCCATCACAGCTTTTGACACTAGATTTGTTTATTTCTAAAACCCAGACTTGTCTTATTTTGAAGCTGCTTTACAAATCCAATGTATTTTCAGTCTGCTTTTCCCTCTTTTCTTGCTGTTTAGTTGCATATTGAAGCTAATCTGTCCTTTCAAACGGGGTTATATGATCGACTCAAATAATTATCAGCCTATCTCAGTACTACCAGTTGTTTCAGTTGTTTTTGAAATCCCTTTGAAAAGTGTGGCTCTCAGGTCTACTTAAGAGACTATAACTTTTTTCTCCATTTGAGTGGGTTCTGTAGTTAAATGAGATGCCTTGGCCACCAGAGTCTCATATTTAGCCATACTTCATCTCTGAGAAAGTTAATGAGAGGAATAAATACTATTATTTACATCAACCAAGTGTTGTGGAGAATTTGAAAAGTTTAAAGAGAATTTGATGGAAAAAAAAAAGCAAGTAGGGTCATCAATGAATTTCCAGAATTGTAGGAGAGGCACTTATGTACAGGTGAAAAGCAGCAGTGTCTACCTTTTTTTGACTACAAAGTAAAAGGGAGTGTGCAGTCACTTTTGCATGTGAGACTAATAAATTGAGTAGTTTGGAATTAGAATAGGAATCCTGAAAGATAAGGGTGAATTAGTGTTACAAAAGAAAATATTATTGCCTTTAAATCTATGTGATCCAGTAATTTAGGGTCAATGACAATCCAGGAAAATATTTGCAGTCACTTATATTAACTGGTATTGTTGAGCAAACTAAAATGGTATAAACATGGCTTATATGAACAAGAATTAATCAGAAGTTTTCCAAAGCAACAATTTTTTAAAGAAAAATACTCACAGAAATGTTTTGAAAGCTGAACACTTTTGGCAATATTTATAATTATCTAAGAAAAGTAAACATTTCAACACTTTTTTGGTTGCAGCACTTTCCTTTTCATGCAAATATTCTTTTGACATAATAAAAGGTGAAAAAATTACAAAATAAACCTTTTCAGTAGGCTAACAATAATGAAAAGCTTAACCCTAAGCAATCATTATTTCATATTGTGAAACATTTCTGCTGAAAGTCATGTTATTTTCTTTTGGAACAAAAAGAGTAAGAAAACAAATCTTTGTAATACTCACAAAATGCAAAACCAGCTCGAACCTGTCTTCTAAATGAATTAATAGTACAGGTTATCATCCTTTGGATAGCACACACCAAATTTGGTGTGCTGGCCATCTTCCAAAAAGGGTAATTACATTCTGCACACCTGTTATTCTCCTGCTGTTTTTCTTCTAAGATGTATTTTTTTGTTACATTCTGTTCCAAAATATTGTTAATGATGTTGTCTTCACAATGATGGGGTTTTTCCCCGCTTTGTTCTTAACCATTAAAAAATAGACTTTCTGTGGAATGCATGACAAGCAAACAGTAACTGATAAGTTATGACCCCTAAAAATTATTAATTCTATAGCACCATATCTATCTGTCTCTTTCTGAACCTTCAACAATATGAAATAAAATTTGTAAAAATCTCCACAGCTGCTGCCATGCAAGATAACTGCACTCAATAAAACACCCAAGAGCAAAAAATGAAATCTAGAGAATTTTTTAACTGATGCAGATAGTATAAATTATGATCAAATATTGAATTTTATATATACTTACTACAACAGATTTAATTCCTGTGTAAGCTTTCTTCACTAAGATCTCAAATATTTGAAATATCAATGATATTATGCAATTATATAAACATAAAAATTCAGTGCCTTTATTTATTAGTTCTGCCACCTGTTCCTGGTCAGTATCTATTAGCAAACTAGGACAGGGAGTAAACTTTTACATATATATTATCTCTTTTCAAGGTTTAGAATTCTATTATTAGACTAGTTTCCTATAATACTAATTCAAAATACTCTTTTACTGTTAAAATTCCATGTCCAGCGAGATTCTGTGTACCTGTACCTTCATCACTAGAAATTCTGTTGGACTGGTTTCCCTCTTTCAGGCAAGGCTTTCAAAGCTTGTGTGTCCAAGTATCTTTTCTGGTATGCTTAAATACTTGTTTTGGAAAACTCGGGATTTCTGTGCCATTCTAGTACTACACAGCAATTGGGATCTCAGCTATTCATATTATCCCACTTTTAAAATTTTAATAAATAAAGGACTAGTAATTTATTGTTAAAATTCAGAGTTTAAGCATATTCATAGGTTATTCCTTGTTAACCACAAATTAAACAAACCCTGGACAATGAGAATTACCAAATAAATATGTGAAAATAAATACACAGGCTGTTCTCTGGGCAATGATCACAAGTCCTTCCATAGAAAGCAATAGTAAGTGGTGGTTTGATTTTAAGAATAGAGAACTTGAACAATGCTCTTGCCTTTGCCTTCCTTTCCTCTTCCCTCCCCTCTTATCCTCTCCCTTGTATCAGCAGCTATAGATGTCAGAGCTTACCCAATGAGCTATCTATTATAAAGCAGAGATTCAACCACTGTTTTTAATAAATGTGGAATCAAAAATGTTTACATGGTTCCTAATTTTTGGCATATGCCCTCAGGAAAGGTGTATCTTCTTCCAGTAGATTTTTTGAAACTGGTATTTAATTTTCGTTTTATTGTCTAGAGCAATGTGTTCTCCAAATCTTTGACATACCTGGCTTTCATATGATAATCAGGACTGCCATATGTTTAAGAGATTTGCTTCTCACTCAACTGCTTTAACTTGCTGAAATAATCAGCCTGACTCAAAGCCAAATTCAATAGCTTGATGAAAAGAGCACTCACAAAGCAACTGTCCACCACTTTTTCACACTATGACAAAATGGTTTTCATTTTACTGCAACAATTTTAGGCAGTTGATGTGTGTTCACAGCATTCTGTTTCAAACTTCCTTTTGAGAATACAGCTGAGTTAATTTCAATGAAATAGCTATTCTAGTTATATATAAATTACTTATTAATTTGTGGGCATGATAAAAAATTCTGAAGCTGCTGTGGACCAAAATACTAATTTAGCACTTCAAATTACGTATACAAACAAATTAGAAATAGAATAATACCTGTCCCAAATCACAATGTTATGGAACTTATATTTGTGTCATAAATGAAAACCTGGTGTAGAAATGTTTTGCTGAAGAAAAATCCTAACAAGGAGGTGCTCACCAAAACAGAAGAAGCTTTCTTATGTTTCTGCTTGAGTATTTGTTCAAATGTAAGTAGTGAAAATAAAAGATGGATTAACGGTTGGACATAATTTACATACACTAAGGCAGACAGACATTTAGTGCCTTCATTAGTAAAACTTATGTTTTAGGCTTTACATGCATGACACAAAAGTTACTCAATCAGTACAATAACTGGAGTAAGCCCTAACGAGCTTCACTTGTTGATACCTCGTAGCAAAATAAAACTTATGATTTTCTCTAATAGGTAGTTCATTTCTTATCCTGTTCCTCCACAAATTGTGAGAAGGGAAAGCAAAAAATATAACCAGCAAATCTATTTGTATTAATCTTATAATTGTACATAAATGTTTTAATTAACATTGTCAATATTGTAAAGTCTAAATATTGCTAATCAGCTGTGCTCATAAAATTTATTTAGTGTTTTTTATGCATCTGCCTGGAAGTAAAACTACATTTTTTATTTTTTAGCTTCACAAAAGACTATGCTATATAATATTTTCTTTTTATTGCATTTTATCAATATCTTCATTTGCACATGCATATTTCTTCTTGTAGAAGAAAAAAATGGCAGTATTCTTAGCTAACTATCTTATCACAAAATTATACCTATATTATAGATTCAGTATTAAGATCAACATAGAAATGCCAGAAAAATCTCAAGAGAAATCAATAACTAAGAAAAGTTAAAGTTTTCTGGTAAAGATAAATTAAAAGCTATATTTTATAAAATCTGTAACTTCACTACTAAAAGTACTTTTAAAAATATGTTTTTCTCATTGAATTGGATACATTAATATCTGAATTTTGTTTTATGCCAGTTTCAGTGATTAGGCTTGACTTTCTTTTTGTGGATATATTTTAGCAAGTAGATAAGTTTACTTCCTTGCATGTTAGTATCCCTGTAGATTTAAGTAGGCATAAAAATAAAACAGCATCAACTTAACTATTTTTTATTGGTGCTATCTTTTATTATTTCCATAGTGTCAGAAACCAGGGTAGATCTGGTTATATTGCATATATGCATATAGCATTTTATATACAGCCATGTATCATGTGCGCTTCAAAATGGAATATTGGAGCACACAAGAGGAGCACAGGGAACTAATTAATACAGGAGCAGAGCACAGTCAATTTACTGAGTAAGACTTATCAAACCATAATTACTTTTAAATGTTAGGTGTTATCAAGAGTTACAGTCACATTAGACTTCAGGAAGAGAAGTAAGGGTAAAATGTGACAGGTCTTAATATTAACATCAAAGGTTGCCATGTCTTAGAAGTAACATGAATGCTACTTAAGGAAATGATAATACCTTTGCAGGAAAGGCAATATAATTTTCTCAGATTTTCCTAGCTCCGTTTTTTCACATCTTCCACTGAAGCTGCCAGTGGTGAAGGCTTTGGCAAACCTTGAACAGTTTTAGCCTTGCAGCCCTGTGATATGATGCTGCCACAGGTCATAGTGCTTGTAGCTTTGTTTTACTTGGTTTAGCTGTAATAATTTCTGTAATTGACCAGTTATCTGCATTTAATTTGTTTTAATTCTGCTTATCTTTGTATGATACATCTAGAATTTTACACAGGAACAACCAGATCTTCCAGGTAGAATGAGATATTCCCAACTCTTCTTTCCCACTGCCAGTAAATTATAAACATCTGACTGTAGAAATATTCCCTCACTCTTGTACACCCCACTGTTTTTGCAAGGATCACATCTTGTGTACTTATTTATACCTTTATCTGTAAGGATCAGTAAAACCAAAGTTTGGCTCTTGAACACCTTTCTGAATCTGAATCTAGAAGGACAAAAGCATTGTTTAAGTGTGACCCCTTTGCTATGGATTACACAGGTGAGTCTGGTGCCTCCAAAATGCAGGTAGTTCCCAGGAATGTTCAGGGACTCAGAAGGGGGATAATAGTAGATGCAACACTCAGCAGGATGTTTCCAAATGCCTGGTGAGGAGCTTGCTCTTCCAACTGATTGCAATGTGTAGCTGCTCACTCAGGCTTGGTAATAAAAACTAACCTGTAATCATTTCTCATCTACATTCAATCAACAAAATTTTAGTTAATTTGAATAATTTCTTAAACATTTCTTAACTTTTTTTTTTAAATCTAGATAATTTTGATTCCCTGGAGAAATGTCATGCTTATTGCCTCCGTTATGCTGACAAATGTGGGGAAAGCAAAGTGAAGGACAACCAGGAATTCAACACGACTCCAAAGAAATACAATCTAGTAATAATTGCTCCATTTTGCCTAAAAGCAGAATAATTTTTTGAAAAACACATTATATATTTATAAGTATATTGGCTTAAAGGAATTCAAGTAAGACAGAAAAAGATTAATTTGAGAGTCTTCGTGGGGTTTTGGAGAGAATTAGCTTCTTGGAAGAACCTTTGCCAAGCAGATTCAAACTCAGTTCTGTTGATGTTGAAGCATCAAATTTGATGCCAAGCATCATGAAACCTGTGATTTTGCAGTGAGTATTAGAGGATTACCTCATGCTGCTACCCAGCACTGAATAAACATACACTTTCTAACTTTAAATTGTTAGAGAGTCTTTTGTTGGTCACAGCTGAGTATCGGTATTAGACCAATACTCATATTGTTGGTAAATTAATCAAACTCAGCAAGTTTGGGGAATTTCCCAGTAAAACTTAATGCATGAATCCACTCCATATCAAAGTATCTATGTCTTAGTACTGACAGCAGCTCTAAGAACCTTTTGGAGTTCTAGTTCCATAATCCACCTACATCTTTACATATATCAATGCTTTAAAAACATTACCTTGGTTTCCTGTAGATAAAACAAAGTCAGTCAGCAGGAGAAGATGCATGGTAAGTCAGAAGTAATTGGATAAATGGTTCATTTCTTATACATGTTTCTCCCCATTTATTTCTTAGTTTTCATTCTTCCGCAGATAAAAAAATCATCCAATATAGAATTATTCCATTAAGATAAAGTCTAATCCCTTTTCCTGAGAAATCATGATCAAAGAAATAAAAATTTTTGTAAAATCAGGTTTAGTTTTCTTAGCTGTGTATGAGATTGGACTTAAAAAAATATAATAAAGAAAGCTGTAGAGATATGGCTGAAATAGGAGAAGAGATTATAAATCCTAACTACATTAAGTCCTGTGAGCTCAGGCTGTATTAAAATTACCTGGACTAAGTTGTGCCAAGGTACCTCCCTGAAACGCTGAGAACACCATAACTGGAAAAATGAAGGCGGGAACCAGGAAAACAGTGGAGATCTGGTGAGCAACTCCCCTTTTCCTGGCCCATGGCTGAGGTTTGTTTTCTACATACAGTGAGAACACTGACAACCATTTGCGCACTTTTTAAAAACACCAAAAAATTATTTAGAGTTATTTATTTATTAAGGGAGAAGTAATTTCTTTATCTTTATCTTTGATACTTAAATTGTTTCTTCAGTTTGATTCACCTTTCCCTTCATCTACACCTCAACATATCAAAATTGTTGTGTCTGGGTTTACCTAGAGTGTAACACTGCAGCTAAGATATCACCTTGAGGTGCTTAATTGTTTTTTTTCTTTAGCTAAGAGCTTGCTTACCAGAAAGAATAAAGAAATGAGCATTGCCTTTAGCTAGTCTCCTAGTTCCAGGATATGTTAAAAGTCATGCTCTAAGCCTGACTTGCTTTCAGTCTAACATCTTCTGTCTAATATCAGTCTAATGACTAATACTAAAAATATTCTATCAGAGTTTTGGACTGGATAAAATTTTTGGGACACTGGTCCTTAGAGTAGGGACTTTCACCAAAGTCTGTGACATTAGCTTTTGATGTTCTTGTATCTTTAATTTTAGCAGCAAAAAATTACAGTGCAACTTTTAAGGAGGAAGGCAGTAGTAGAATCATATGTGCTTTAAAGGGTACAAAAACATCTTGATCAGCCTTTTTTTTTTTTTAATATGGTTAACTGTTTCCTTATTTTGCAATGTCTTTTTCACATAAAATCATCCAGAATTGCTGCACTATAGAATATATTTAATATAATAGTAAAGATACATTCATCCAAATCTGTCAGCTAGAACCTCAGTGCCTTGTCCCTGTAGCAGATTTAGTCCCATTCTTTTTATGTAAAAGACTGAGTTTTAGACAGTAATTTGAATGGCATCACCTAGGTATTTTCCACAAGAATACAGCAGTCACAATCTGGGTTGTCAGCAAAGTGTAAACATAACCATGAAAATATTGCTTCTATGTATGTAATACAAGAACTTCCTGTTGATGTGTCTGAACACATCTTTGTCAAACAAATGTGCCAATATCACAGGAACTGCTGAGAAGACATTTTAGCTACTTCATATTAAACAGCATTGATGTAACTTCTGCCTTGGAGACAGATGTATCTCTGCACCCGGTTAGTATTAACTACACATTACATTGACAGATTTTTTTTTTTTTTTTTTCTTCCTTCGGCTACACCCCAAAATAATAGTCTGAGTTCTTAAATGCAATGAATGGCTGATGCTTATTATCTACCACCCAATACATTGCATAGATGCACATTTTACAGCAAAAACCACTATCTTGTTGCAGAGACTGAGATATTTTTTAAGCATAAGTGCTTTGTTTCACAAGGTTCTTGTATCTGGTGAGATTTTTCTGCACCTTATTCCATCCTAATTTTATAATTCTGCTTTTATTTTTTGTTTTTTAATGGCCTTTAGCTTTCATCTGGTCTTTGCAGAGTCCAAAGTGCAGTTTCTCTAATATGGTTTGTAGTAGGAGTGCCTGGTAAGTCACTGATTGATAAAAAAAGAAAAATAAGAAAGAGTACTCAAATGTCTGAAAGGGCACAGCCACTCCACAAATATAAATTTTGAGGTCCTGTTTACCTTTTTATCAAATGGGTAGCAAAAAAAAATAAATAAAAACCCGAAAGAAGTAGAAAGAAAGAAAATGTAAAGCTCTGAGTATAAATAAATAAATAAATAAACAGCAAAAGATTTAAAAAATTAAAAGGTGATTCTGTAAGCTTTGCATAAAAATATTTGGTTTGTCCCATGCATAATTTTAAGCCACAGAGTTAGATGTACTTTAGGGCTGAATAAGTAAGAAAGTGCTGTTTCAAATAGAAAACATTATAGGTTTGAATGCTGGCTAAGTAATTAAAGGATGTAATACCCCATTATAAAAGATCAATATGCACTTGAGACCAGGGCAGGATCTATTTCTGAAATGATATAGCACACAATGATTTCTATCACATTTTCAGTATTGATCTGATATGAACCTTGTTGATTTGGCTTCTCAGCTTGTTTGCCGAGGTTTTAAGACTGCCTGTGCCTCCAGAGTGAAATTAAAGTCAAGGCTGTTTGCATGTCTACATAAATTACTGCTAGCAGGTCTCAGTCAGAGACTCCAGTAAACAGGCTGTGTATTCCTTTGAAATGATCAGTTCCAGCACTGTTTTGACAGTTTCTTAGAAACTGATTTTCATGAGAAATTCTTTGATGAGAATGGTGAGTGCAAGAACCATGACGCCATAGCCCATTGCTTTCTTTTACATGTTTGTTCTTTTATGCATAAAGAAGCTCTTTACAGTATTCTGATCAGAAAAATGCTGGTAGGGAAATAATTGCAATGATTCTTAATTTGCTTTAACTTGACGCAGTTGATATCAGCAATTACTTGGATAAAAATGAATAAATTAAGGGAATGACAAGAATCATTGCAGCATTGCTTAGTAACAAGACAGCCAACATAATGGGACAATCTTATTTTTCTCACTCTATTAAAATTGGAAACTTCAGAAGGACAACTATAGACTTTAATTTACACATGAGTCTGAGATATCTTTCTCATTTCACCCCATGAAATATGAGAAGAACAAGTCCTTTCGACAGTGCTTTTGGCACTTTCTGTCACTGGCAGGGTTAGAGGTTGGACCCCAAAACCTCCAATTCTTAAAACTACTTCCAGCTTCCACACAATACTTCAAGGTTTGGGTGGCAGAAGTTAACTTTTATTCTAACCAGGAAATTTTAAAGCTTTCTTTTGAGATCTGACTAGTGCATAAATAATAATGTGCACAAAGCATACTGGGATTTATAAGACAGAAATAGCGTCACTTATTTGGCTAAGTTTCTGTATGCAAATTTTTTTATGCAAAAGAGGAATAGAAAAGCACATATTTCTCTCATCTCCCCATGCGCCTGGCATTTCAAAGGTTATATGGCAATTTGAAAGACCTGGGTTTAAGTATGACTTTTGTATTTGAGATCTTCTGAGCATCATCATTACCATGAGGTTAAGCTGTTTTGAAATGTCATCCACCAATCTTCTAACAGGCTCTGGATCCACTGGGTCAAACTCACTGGCTTGAGCTCTGATTGTAGTTCTAGATTTTAAATAAAAAACAGTAAAATATATTCACTCCTCTCTCAGACGAAATGAGATGCGTGTGGGAGGCAGGATGGAGGGGTAGGCTCTCACGGGCATGTGAATCTTCTGCCTCTGACAGAAAACAAAAGCTTCATCACAAGTGCCTGGAAGTGAGAGTGCTCCTCCCCAACAAGTGCCTTTAGCCTCCTGATTAGGACACTCATGTGGGAAGGCAAGATGTGGGGTTTGGTTCCTGGGGCTTTCACGTCCTATGGGAGGTCTCTGATGCTCCAGTATGAAATTGCAGCATCACAGTAATATACCCTCCTCCAGCTATCTCCTATAAAAAGCAGTGACTCATTTTCCATTTAGATGTTATATCTAAAGTATATCTCGGTAGCACTGAGTTCATAATTTAGCACAACTACTGCTTTTCTGAGTTTTTCTGTCGGCTGCTTTAGGAAGTTTCCCACTGAATAATTTGTTATATAATTTTAGCCCCTATTCTAAACTGCCTAATTTTCTTTAGACTTAGCAGAAGCCCAAAGTAATTTGGTTATTGAGTGTAGATTCTGTTTGCAGGATCAGAGACCTTTTTGCAGGACATTTTTCTGAGACTGTAACACTTACATATTTTTTAAAATTTTTGTATTTATTTTTCCACAGAGGAGCAATGCAAGTTCTTGATTTTGGGGAAAAATAAAGCAAAACAAAGCAAAAAACCCCACAAAAACAAAAAAATCCCCAACTTTTTAATGGGAAAATGTCTTTTTCTATGAAGAATCACTCACTTTTTTGATTATGTAGACCTAGTAGCTGTATTTTTGACATTACCTGAGACTGTCTTGTGTTTCCATAAATTCTGCTTTTTGTTCAGTATCGGATTGCCAAAAGAGCTCTTCCATCTAGAATCCAAAAAATAATCAAAGCAGTTTCAAAGAGAGTAATGTTTATTTGCTTTATAAGTCTCTGTAGCTTAACCTTGCATTTGCCTTGACTTCCAGGTAGATCTCATTTTAGCTTGGTTCTATTGATTTACTTATTCTAATGATAAAATAAAACTTTCCATGAAAGGCCAGCTTCTTAGATTAGGTAAATCAATGTAATTCAATTGATTTTGTTATGATGATCTGTGCAAACTGGGAATCTGGTCCAAAGGTGAGCATTTTATTACCTGGAACCTTTTTATTTTTAATTGAAAAATATTTATTTATATTTTGTCTAGATTTCTAATTATGCAAAACAACTGACAACCTGTGATACCAGTGATGTCTAATCGCTATATACTACAGACAGCAAAACAAAAGATTTGTAATTTATCCCCATGCCTCCCTGAACCTTAAATCTACAAGATTAAATGCTTAAATGTTGCAGTCTCTACAGTAGCTTAACATTCAAGGAGCATTTGTTCTGTTAAATCATTTAAGTGACTTGAGGAGGTTAATGAAAACACGAAAAAGCCTCAAGCTTCCTAAATAGAAGTTGAAGGATGATTTTCAAAAGCTAAAACTGACAAGATATTAGACATTTCGAGAGGGCAGCATAAAGATCCTTTACCAGGCCATTTCATAATAAATAAGAAAATTAGTATTATCACCCTGTTTTAGCAGTTTTGATTTCTTTATTAACAAAATTTTCAGCAAATTGTGAGATTTTTTTTTTTCTGGATAGTAAATTAAATAAGATACACAGCATAAAATGTAATGCACTGAGACATATTATTAAAATAAAAATTCCCATCCTTCTTATGTAGGTCCATAACATGAATGATGTGACCACCGCCCTATTTTAGAAAGCTAAGTGAGGAGGTTTTTCCTGACTTCTGCTCAGTTTGAGAGACAGTGACTTGGAGTCAGCCTTCTCTGGTGGAATCCCAGCTGTACTGCAACTCTGAATTTTCACTGGAAAAAATGTGAATCTCTGCCTTTTTTTTACAGCAGATTTATCCAAATTATCTCCCTGTTCTTCAGTAAACCTGAAGGTGTAAATTTGTAAGCATAATGAAGGAATAAAAATGTCACAGCGATTTCTCAAAGAAACCAAATATGAGTTGCTGTCATGCCCACCAGCAAAGGTGTGTATACGAAGTTAGATACAGCCTACTTGAAAACCTCCTGCTATAAGCCAGTGCAAGGACCAGACAGACCCAAACAATGCTAAATAGTAGTGGTGGTTTTACTCCTTTAAGAAATATTCTCAGTCTTGGTATCTTTTGCTTCCAGGCTGAAAATGTCCTGTCATCATATTTATATGCAATCCAAAGTGTTCATCATAGATGTCTGGACACCACAGCACGCATTTTTTAAATGATGTTTTCAGTTATGTAATGTATGGTTATAAAATGACCATCACCTATGTATTATAAAAATGAAATAAATGTAATAATTTCTTAGATGCTGAAGAACTCATCTGTCAAGAAATAATAGGAAACCAGAATTTGTCTAAAGGGGTTTTTCCACTGCATTTAGTTTGATGTTCTCCAACATCTAATGATAAGATGATAGATTTTAAGGTTAGGATTAAATATTCTGTTGTAAATATGCAGAAAAAAATGTTTTCTGATTTTCTGCAAGGTGATTTTGGAGTCTCCCTGTTTATATACATTTCATTAAAGTTTTTTAGATTAATCAGCAGTTCAAGAAAATAAATTTTTTCTAAACAATTTTTTTGCAAAAAAAGCGCTGCTGATGTTATTGCTTTTGACAAAATTTACTCTCTATATAATTCATTAAATTGAAAGCATTGCTAAGTCCTTTGAAAAACTGATATGTCTATAGGTTTTTTTGCCTTTTTTTTATGGGGATCTTCCAAATTTCCTGCATATTCTAATGAGACCAACTTGGTTTCTCATTAATATTCTTTCCTCAGGGGAAGTTCCCTCATTTTGTAAACCTTATTAATGCTGTAGGCAGAAACTAAGCAGACTACTCACCTGTAACTATTTTAAAAATACTTAAGTGAACATTTGCCATTTCAGGGTCAGTTTGCATTCTGGATGAATGCTCAGATCTGCTTTTTCTATGCTTGCTGATTTACCCAGGCTGCCAATTCCTGCCTGCTTGGCATACAGAATCTCATATCTCACCATTTGTGCAGATGTTGTATGTCATCACTTCACTCTAATAAACATCTGAGATCTCAGCTTCTCTCAATTCTTAGCAACTGTGTAAACAAAAACGCAAAGGATAATCTTGAAAGGAAGAAAAAAATAAAGAGGGGAAATAAACCCTTTCACCTGTGAAACCTCAGTCTGTGCTGGTAGAAAGAAATAGGTTTAGCTTGGCTTCTATTCATTTCTTAACTTACATCCCAAAATTGTCATGCATAATTTGATCCAAATGGATCGCCTTGGTTTCAGGAGGGGAAACAGCTCAAGTAACAGAAAAGAGTGAATCACCTGCAAGTTATTGAGAAGTCAGACTGCCACTTGGGTCAAGGTTAGGGTAATTAGCTGGTCAGGCTGAACTGCGATTTGCCTGAGGAGAAACAAATTAATTTGGTTTCCACATTTTCAGCATGACCCCTGTTGCATTCTTCCTGGATCCAACGACCTCTTCTTTATGCATGACTGAAAAATATCCTTCCCACTGCTAAAATACTAATATTTCTTTCAAAGACAGTAGTGGGTATCAGCAGTCATGAATGTTTCTAATTTCTTGCCAGTCTGCCTCAGTTTTCACACATTTTATCATTGACATTGCAGACTAATTCAGCTGTAACTAGATTATGCATGCCTTTTATTTTTCAGTTCCCCATAATTTTTTTAGTAAATACAGAAATCTGAGTTATTTGCTGCAGCACATTGACTGAGCTTCAGTAATACAAGCACATTTATTTGTGATTCTTGTCTCTTTCTCAACTTTATTTCATATTGTATTTTTAAATCTTAACTATTTCTTATAGCTATATACATGTGTAAAAATGTCCTTTTTAGGAACAAGGCTGCCTCTCTTAAAGACGACAGAATCTTTCAGTTGACCTCATTACTTCACCTTAGCCAGTGTCTAGAATGATTGCGCCAAAGGATTAAGTTCAATCTAAGTAGTCAGTTCTACCTGGTGCACTAGACTACCAGGAAAATTCAAATTAAGATTATTTCTGTATGTGATTCTTTAGTCAAAATCTTCTTTGCATATCCGGATGTGCATGTGTGTATACATAACCTTTAAAGTGTGAGGAAGCAGTAAAAAAGAAGATTAAGATTGTCTGCTCTGGTCTGGAACTTGGCACAGATCCTTTCCAGAAATTCTTCCTAACCCAAATTATTCTGAAATTTTCAGGGAGGAATGGATTCTGCTGACAGTTTCTGGCAACAATTTATCTGCTAATTTATTGATATCCCTATTTGGATAGATCTTCATGCATTAGATATGGTTAAAAGACATCTCAAGTATTTAAGGGTAGTATTCCTACTAATAAAATAAAAATATTCTGCTATGTGTTGTATGAACTCATATGCAAAGACAGCCTAAACTAATTCTAAGGGTCTGTTTGTGAAACTGGACCTTTGGCTCACATGGCATTTCTGCCAAAGGAGTGTGTGGGTACTACTGAAGGCCCAGTCAGAGTTTGCTAGGCCTTTTTCAGGTTCTGAGCTCTTTTTCTCTTTCTCAGGCTGGGAAGTTTTTTCCCAGTTGAGGCACTTCCTCAGCTCCAGCCTGAGCCTTTCCCAAGATGATAACTTTCTAGTAAACAGAAAGGTATTAATAAATAGAGGTTAGCACCTGGTGTTGACTGAGAAACAGTTCTCACGTTACGTGACAGGAGAGGTTTTCTCCTATTGTCCAATGGACAGCTGTCCTGTTTGAGACTTGCAAACCACACTATAAACATGGTTCAGTTTTTCAATAAAGTGCTTCTTTAGCCTCACACGCTCAAGAAGTCACTGTCGTTACTACACACGACTCTCAGCGTACAGCGACAGGAGTGCAACTGTGGTAGAAAGCGTAAATAGGTAATTTACAGCAACATATGGGGCTGACTGTCACTGCCCAGAGATGGGCCATGGAGAACAAAACATATTGAATGAAGCTGTCAAAATCACGCATTCAATCTAAACTAGATTAGCACAGAACATGGGTGATTCAGCTTTTTGTCCACATTTAAATGGGCAAAATAGAATTGCCATTTATCAAAGGAAAAAATATTCTTAGGTCATGCTGAGTAGGACCAGTAGTCTATTAGAGAAATTAAAGAGTTTGAAAAGCCTGGCATCCAGCAGGTGTTGCTTTACCCTATGAAGAACCACACTGGTGGATCATTACTACCACCTTGACTCCCAGACCTTATACAATCAAGCAGGGTCCAGGAAAATATCCATAATGCACTTGCAGGACTTACTTCTGTTTAAAAGAAAAAGTAAATCCACAAAAATACATTTGTGCATGTGGGATAAATGGTCAACTTGGGAGGAAAAGTTATTTAGACCTTCTGTAGAGAAAGATATCTGTTTCCCTATTAATCAGGTAGTACCCTCAAGCCAAGTCTAACCTTTCCAGATCATGCCCTGTAGTTGCCACTGAACTGGCTGTTTATTTGCACAGTTCACTTCATTAAGATATGATACTAGGAGATACCTGAACTTTTACAAAGCAAGGGGCTTGTATGTCAACAAATCTCTGTCATTTTCAGCCCAATATAAATGTATCTGGTTTCTGTTTGCTTTCTTTTAGTAAACAATCTGTCCCTTTTCATTTCACATTTTCCTGCCAAAAAATATATCACAGTTGCTCAAATTAATGTTTAGACAGAACTGCTGGGTGAACTCCTTTCTTTCCCCTTGGGGGAAAACCTGTGAACACACAAATACATATATGTACACACAATCAGCTGCAGCCTGAGGCTTAGCAGCAGCCAGTTAGATTGCTTCAGGACAAATTTTTTGTACAACATTATCATGCTATTTTTTATTGGTGACTTGTGATTAAAAAAAGTTTCTCTGACCCAATTTTTAATTTTTAAATCATTCACTATAGGCCTGAAAACTGTCCAACTTATCTGGCTTTAAATATTTTAAATACTGAATGTTGCCACTGAATTTGGAGAAAGCAATTCTGAGATTGAAATAAAAACAAGGAGAGCTAGTATGCTTAAATTGTGGTTATCAAAGCAAATTTAATATACATTTAGATTCCATGCCAACCCATTCAGAAACATTTCAGCTTATTGGTAAAATTTGCATTAGGCTACATTTAGACCTCATCTATACACCATTTAAGTTAAGATTCAGCACTTATCTTTAGGATAGGATGCACTAGGAAAACATGATCTTAGTGATATTCATATGCCACACAAAGTATACCAGGCACTTCAGAGATCAGGATAAATATGCGATTTTATTCCAAAGGAATTTGGTGTCACAGATAACATGTCTGGCACAAAGATATCTCCTTCTGGTCTCGATGAAGAGTTTAGGCTTTTTTCCTGTGCTTTCCACAATGCTGTGACACAGAGCAATGTTTTCATGCCCAAATGGGAGGGCCACAACATTGCAGCAACCGAATTATCAGTCAGGCTGCCTTGCTTCACCTGAAACCATTATCAGCCTAATCAGCCTGCTCTAGGTGATTCTGCTTGAGCAGGAGAGTCAGACCTGCTGACCTCCAGAGGTGCTTTCCAACCTCAAGCAGAGCTCGTGTTCTGCATGGCATGTACTTGTCATGCAGGTTTAGTCAATATTTTAATTAAAGAAATGGATGAAGTAATATTAGGTGAGTACCAGAAAATTGTGCAGACATCAAACTCGAAAGAAATGCAAGGCAAGTGAAAGCCAGGATTAATCTCCAGCAAGATCTTGAGATACTAGTGAAATAAGCTTCTATCAACAAGATAAATTTCAATGGATAATGTGCTATGCTTATCTAAAAAAAAAAAAAAAAATTAAAAAAAGGCATTGAGCTAGCTGTGAAAAAAAAGTTGTATTTCTAATTATTAGTATGAGTCCCACTGAAATATGCTGTAAGCTGCTATTTATAATCTGGATAAACATAAAATGGAGAGAAGATGAAAGAATTGTACTGGTTTAATATATAAAGGTAAAGGTTAAACATGGGATATTAGAATAGTAATGTCTAAGTCTCATGTAAGAAACTAAGTATGAGAAGCGAGAAAAATTTAGATTAACAAATTTACAACAATAGTTGAAAAATGCTACCACAATCTGGAACAAATATCTGAATGAATTTTGAGAATCTTTGTGATTAATCAGTTTGAAGGCTATTTTTTATGTTCAGTTTTTCCTCAGATTTTAGATTATTGTTTCTTAGTGGTACAATAAAAGACAAGATGTAGTAGGTCCTTGATAAGAGTATGTTCTGAATAATATTTACAAGTTTACTTTTTTTCATGTAGTTTAATTTAAAAAAAAATATTTTCTTTGCACTTTTAAAATTTAGCTTTTTTTATTGATTTTAAAAAATATTAAAAATTAGTTAGAAAATATTTTCATTTATAACAAGTCTCTTTTTCATTTAAGGATGGATGATTTGGAAATAATGTGTTCGTTTGTTTTTGTCTAGTAACAGAAGACAGAGAAAACTGCATTTACATTACAAATAACTGAAAATTCATTTATGACTTACAATTTTCAGTTCTTCCCTCTAATTAAGTTCACTTTAAGGAGTATCACTTCTACAACCTTAATTCTGAATAATAAACAAATATATGTTTAAATCCATCCATATGGATGGGGAAAAGAAGCTATTTTCAAAAGGTGAGTGTAAGAAATTTAAACACATACATTTTTTTACAACACGTGTACATTTACATATCTGCTAGAGAATTCTGTTGATGAAAGGTTTGTAAATTGTAAGTAAATGCATGTTCCTATAGCAGATACCTCCCTCTATATTTTTAATCAAAATCTACCCCAATATAGGATTGTTTTAAAAATCTACTTTTAAAAAGCCTGAAATGTGTCAAGTTAAAACAAAACTAAAAAAGTGAGTTATAAGGATAATGATTGCAATGGGTGCAAGTAGGTTCCTGTGACACTGATGGACACAGAAGCATTGCTGGAGATGACAATACAGACATAAACAAAATCTGACAAGGAGACAAATTCTGCTGTTAACAAAAGATTAAAACGGCCTTCCATTTTGTATCTGCTTGCTGTGGTTAATGTCACCAGTACAGCACCACTGATCCTCTCAGATTAATTATCCTAGTGGGAAGACTCTCATAAAATACATTTGTCCAAAGTAACATCTGTTTTAGGTTCCTTACTCTGTCCTCTGTTTAATTTCTCATAAATACCTTTTATTTCATTGTTTTGCTTCATTTTTGTTTTTTTTTCTTTTGTGAGCATTTGCCTAACTTTATTTAGACAACAAAAAAGTCATGTTCTTATATTTGTTGAGTGAAGGCCTTTTCCAGAGGACAGTTCTCTAATTCTCTGCTCTGTGGTACCCTATTTTTTTTTTATGGAAATGTATTCAGTGGCAGCATGTTTCTTCAATATAAGAATTCTTTTCTGGTCTTGATATGACTAAGTAATGTTTGTGAATTGTTTATTTGATTCTTGCTTTTCCCTCACTAATTGATGAATATATTTGTTCACTAATGAAATGTGTTCATTATTTAACTACATTGCAGATGGTTGAATAATATTAAGAAAGATCTGCCATATTTTCTGCTTTTAATTTTTAATCGTTGCTAACTCTCTTATCTCACCTAACTTGACATCCCATTTTACCCATCACCTGATCCACATTAATTTCTCTTCAATATGAATCACATAACCATTAAAAAAAAAAAAAAAAGACATAAAAAGTCTTTCAGATCACAGCAGGCTTTCATAGTACAGCTCCCAGGGCTTTCTTTAGTATGTCTGTTAGGAACCACAAAGCTCCTCCAAAAATATACCCACTGCCATTCCTGGCAGTTCAGGTTCACCAGGAACAGCTTCTCCAAACCACAATGCAGTGATGCTGGATCAGGGGATCCTCAGACAGTCTGGTAATTTTTGGCTATGTGCATATATGAGGGCCTAGGAGAGAGCCACAGTGTCTCCTGATTTTGTTGCATGTAATCATTTGAAGTATGTTTGAATCTTTTAGAATATTCCTGCTGTAGCCAGAATTTACTGGTGTTTATAATTTGTGATGTCCAAACAGAACAAATATCTGGGTACATTGCTAAAAGCCCTTTACCATAAAACTTTATATTTAAGAAAGCAAAAGTTTTAATGGACTGTGTCCTGAAAAATCCTACGTCAGCTCCTAAGTTGGTTTCTAATGCTTTTTTCTAAACTGTACAAAAGAGCCTGGTGATTTGAGTCAGCTGCGTTCAGTTCTTTCCTAGAGACTTTGGTTCCACAGGTAGGAATTGCAAATGTGTTTTCTTTCTCACTTCAGAACTTGTCTCACATTCCACTTAATCTCTTGCATTGTGAGATCTCGTTGTGCAATGTAGGAATAAATTTTTTTGAAATGAATTATTTGTATTTTTAATTTTAGATCACATACTGACTGTTCTGTAAAATGTCATTGCTATTTCTTGTTTGTGTTAAACTAGCACAATGGCACTCCCACTGCAGTTGGGTATCAGGCACAACAAAAAAGATTGATAATAAATGTTAATAATGAAACAAAAATATATTTGTTAGAAGATGGGGAAGTTTCAGGCTTGGAGCTTATTTTAATCATCATGACAGAATGTGTTATGTCCTGTGTATTGTTCAATTTAAGCAGAATAGGTAAAACTCTTCTGCTGTCAAACTACACTTGTAAAAGTGCCGCAGTATAAAATAATATTTTAACCTCAGCCAGTGAGAAACTCTTTTAAGTTCATGATTTATTTCACTTCTGAAATTCATTCTGAGTATTTTTAACAGTATGCCTCGACCTAACTGTCTTTCAAGAAAGAAAGGAATATTTTAGCCAAACTTTCATTCCTTTACTTTGAAACAATAATAAAGCAGATTTAAACCGATGTCCTCTGGAAGCTGGGAGATTATTGCACTGTGATTCCCTTGTTCTAGTTGTCTAATTTGTATAGACTGATCTGTCACCAGACAGCACATTATATTTAATATAGAAATTTCAGTTTCGAACTTCACTATGAGAGTGATGCAAGAGAAAGACACAAGTCAATGCATACTCGTGCTATACCACGGTGATATCTTGACCTAGAGATGCAATAGATGGTATGAACTGGTGTTTCTGTCTTATAGGTTCTCTGTCTGAAATACATGACTTGTGGGGCATTATAAAGTAGAATCTGTGCCATGGACTTTTACATTTCAAAAACTGTACATAAATAAAATGGTACATTCATACATTTTCAATAGGCTCACAGACATCCTTTGAAGGAAATAGGTCAGATTGCAAAATAAACTCTGTAGCTTCTTCTTTTTTAAGAACTCTGACAGAAGACTACCTTTCTGAGCTCAAATTTTGTGTTTAAATAATTCAAACTCCCACTGTTTTAAATTTTTTTTTAATTGTTCTATAATGAAATTATGGCAACAAAATTTACAGTTCCTGATGTCCAATGATAGGGATCAAACAGTAACATATTAATATCTTTTTCCTCTAAAATATACCTTTTCCACTTTGAGGTAAACTATATTATTCTATATTCTGTAGTGTTTCTATGTCCATGTCTTGATTTGATTTCATGATTGGAATATTTGAGCATTCTATTGATTATGAAAGCGCAAATAAGAGGAGGGATAAACCTTCCTTTCAGAATTTCTGTCTCCAGTTTACTAGTGAAAGGGTTATGCGAGTTTGTTTTATTGTTTTCTCTCTAATATTTAAATCGATGTTCTCCCATTTTTCCCCTTAGTAATGCATCGCCTTTCATTGATGGAGTACAGATTTTGAAGAATTTAGGAGTCAGTCCAAATGCCTTTGCTAAGGGGTCAAGAAAGATTTCTTCACTCTCAGGTAAAAAGCTGATAGATTTGCTCAACTTCCTCTAAGTCAAGTAAAAAAAAGGGTATACACTTCTTGGAGAGGATTCAGGAATTTCTATTAGTCATCTGTAAGAATATTGTACCCAGTATGGATAAAGATCAAATAACCAATTTTACTAAGTAAGGAAATCCTGGAATTTCATCAGTGGATCTTGACAGAAGAATAGAGATGAATCAGTCTTCACGAACCAATATCTTCCTTTGAGTTTCTTTCACCCAGTGCACAGCTGTGTAAGATGCTAGGATCAAGAAGCCTAATAAGAATAGCTTTTGGAGCAGCTTGAAGAAAACACTATCTCTGTTATGTATTAGATGATGTAAGTCTTGTAACTTGACCATTTTAAGGACTGGAAAATTATGTCAATACACTGAATCCTGCTTCTTAAAATTTTCCTGGTATTTCAATTACCTCTATATTCAATTACTTATTGAACTTAATTTTGATCAATTAGCTTTGACTAGGGACTGTCACCGCTGTACTAGCTCTAAGCGTTTTTAGTCCATAATGATGGGATTCATGTTTGTTTTCATGAAGACTCCTCAGTTTCAAAAGAATTCAATGTAAATATTGTAGAGCTTCAAAGAAACTGAAAGAAAAATTGTCAGACTCGGATTCTGAAATCTTTTGAATCAGCAAGGTGAAATGGAAATCAAGGCCAGTAGCTCAGCCAGTAGAGGGAACTCTCACACAGTAAAAAGCCAGGCAGGAATATAAGGTATTACCTTAGGGATGTAAATATGCATGAACGTGTGCATTGGAAAAATCCAACAGTAGTTTTTGGTTTCTTTGTACATAGCACATTGAGCTTTGTATTTTTATCCAACTGCAATTTATTGCATTGAAGGTATAACTATGCTAAATAGAAGACTAGAACAGTTCAAAGTAATCTTGCCAAACTTAGTGAATGTTTAAGGGAAAGAATAGGGAACATCTATTCTGATTACTCTTTGTATTAAAACTTTCGATTTGTCTTTGAGAGTGGCAAAACAACTTTGCCATTCCCTGAAACATTTCAGTTAGAGAATTCTTTTTCATAGAATGCAATTGTTTCCCTTAGAAATTTTCCATGCTGTGACCCTGTGGCTTAATTCAAGTGTTTTGCTCCCTATGCACGTGACAAATATTGCTGAATAAAGCAACTATCCTTATGTTGGCCTCATGGGCCAGATTTACAGCAGTGTTTAGTATCTGCTTCTCAGAGACATCTAGATTTCTATAAGTGGATTTAGGCATTAGGTATTTCAAAAAATGCTTTCAGCAAATACTAAATATTTATCCCCATGTCACTGTTGTGTTTTGTCTAGATCTACAATTTGATCATAGCTATCAACTCTATAACTCTAATAATTCATTTTCTGAGCCTTTGCTAATCAGCTGAGTGATGACCGTTTTTCATTGTCTAATCAACCCAGATATTGCTTCAGGACTCATTTATTGAGAGTTTGCAAGAACACTTAGTTTTCATTGAATAAAATATCTTTTTCTATTTGATATTGATGTCAGCCTTTTATGGAAGGCAGCTAGAAATGGATAAGCCCTTATAATCAGGCATATTGCCATCTGTATTCTTGCAACCCACTCCTGTCTGGCAAACCAAATGTAGTGTTTACTTTTTCTTTCTCACAGCATTTCATCAGATTTCTATTATGATTTACTGTTATGAGCATTGCATCATTACTGACCTTCTACAGAATATTATTTTCATTCTTTTGGGGGCTCTAACCAAGTATTTTTGTTAAGTTTTACCTCTCGTATTTCCTTTCTCCCTAGTTTTGGCTGATTCTGCACATTTTGTGACTAGTAGTCATGACCTGTTTGCTTATGATTATGAAAGCATATCAAAGTTTTTTGAGTCCTTTGTGGTGTCCAACTTCCATCTATGGCAGCAGAACAAGAGTGGTACACAGTAGACTGGATTATGTTTTCTCAGTGCTGTAAATTCCGGATAACACCTCTGAGGACATATATTCATCTAGAGTTCAGTGAACATATACTTTTTCTTAGCACTTTCTAATCTCCTAAAGAAAGGCAGTATGTTTCCATACCAACGGGTTGTGATGGACGTTTTGACATGTAAATAAGTGATCTTTTTTGTAATCCCGCTCATGTCACTCATTCACTAAGGCTGCTAATTATCTTTTTCAATGTTTCCATGGAGTTCAAAAGGCTCTTTTCATCAAAGGAAGCTGAAAACCCAGTATTTAGGTCTGTCCTTACTTACAGTGGGTTTTGTGATTTTTGAAGCTATTCTGTATGGAACCGTCCCTGGTTTGCATTTTCTCACATGGAATATTTTGTTGCACGTTTCCTAACTTTATTTGTTGACATCTCAGGCATTTTGGTGCCATAGCAGTAGAGGTACCATAAATGACTTTGAATCTGCTGCTTGTAGTATCAACAGAAAAATCCCCACTCAAACATAATTGTGACCCCATTTGCTCAATGTTACATCCACACTAATCTTCTCTTCCAAACAGGAACTGGCCATAGGCCTATTAGAAGTTGCTCCGTAATTTCCAAACTTGAGCTAGGCATAATTTAAGATCACCATCGGGACATGTCAGATCTGATATCCTCTAGTTCAGACATCTATGTTGACACATCTATGTTCTGTTGTCAGTGAAAGTATGTTTAAACCAAAGCTTGAATAAATTGTAGCAGAAATCATCAGACTTAATTCTGCATTGGGGAAGAGAGTGCAAAAAAAGACTAAATGCAGTGTTTTTAAATTAATCATGAAGATCCAATCTTTTCACTCATATATGAAGAACCAAAAGCTGAACCAAATATCACTGAAGGCGGTCTGGCAAAGTCAGATTTATTCTTCATGTGACAGGGTTATTTGTGGTCCTCAACGTGAATCTTTGGAAGCTGGTTAAAGGGAAACGAAGGGAAAATTATATCAAAAGTAGCACAGTGGGAAAGAGCTGGGAAATAATGGAAATCACACCACATTCCCCCAGCAGCCCCCCTCTAGAGTATCAGATCAAAGCCTTTCTATTTTAGAACCAAAGCTTCTTTATATTAAATACCAAGAAAGTATGTTTAGATAACATTAAGAGACTGACTTAAACCATAAAAGTCAGGAAATTCAGAATTAAGGCTGACACTCAGTTCTTAAATCACAGAGCAGGGAAAGGCAGGGGTGGGGATGAGAAGGTGAACTCAGAAGCATAAGGTGAGGAGGGAAAGCGAGACCTATCTTGACATCTTTCTACCTGTATTGTTTTTTTTTTATTTATTTTTTTTTTTCCCTGACAGATTGGCCAAATAAATACATAAAATATATTTGGTCATGTCAGATCAGCTACGCTTTCTGTAGCTATCCAGCCAGGAATAGAAAAGGTGTTGTGGTTAGTGAGCTTTGTTTTCTTCTTCTTCTGAGATTCATGCTGTGCTTTGCCCTGCTGGTATTGTTATAACTACCTATAACTGCCTTTTATTTCTTTCTTTTTTTATTTTTTTTTTAATTTAATTGAAACTCTGGTTATCCTTACAGATTTTCATATGTAACTTCAATAAGATATGGCTTTCTCTTCTTATTTTTTTTTACAGACTGTTTTTTAAAATCTGAATATTTACACCTAGAAGGGAACTAAAATGATCCTTCTATATAGACACATACAGACTGCATAAACACAGTATAAGCACAGTATGCTGGGATTGTGCACAACAAACCAAAAGAGAATAATATAAATTGCACAGTGTTTATTCTGTATAAGCAAAAATTTATTATTTTACATATTGAGAACAAAGTCATCTATTTTAATTTTAAATATACGTTAATGTGTTCTTGATAAGAAACACTTCACCTATGTGTAAGACTAAATGTGGCTACTCTTAAAAGTCTGTTTTTGTTAGAACTTATTTGCCTTGTGTTTAAGTTTCTAATTAAGATTTTCAGATATTTACTCCTGGTGTGCTTGTGTTATATCCTGGGCATAAACATAATTCCCCACAATTCCTCTTTTATCTATTAAAATTAGAAAGAACGCTGATTGTAATAAATTTAAATATTAAAACACTGAAGTACTTTTTCAATATACATATGTTTAATATAAAGTATTAAAAATAAAAATAACCTATCTTCCTTGTATTAGATAAAATTAAATGAAAAATACTGAAATATAAAATGAAAAAATAATCTGAAAGCTACATATCTTATTTTCCCATCTAATCTTCATAATCATTAAGAAATATTAAATAATATGTAATGGGATGCACCACTCATTGTATTCTGTTTTGGTTTGCCAGAATAAGAGCTAAGTGTTGCTAGGTAGTAGCACAGAGAAACTTGGCTCCTGTAAGTGTTGTCTTATTCAGAAAGACAAAGTACTGAACAATCCCAGAATTGTTCATCTATATTTTGAAAACAAATGTTCATTGCTGTATTTGATCTTCATATTGTTCACAATGAATTAGTACTGGGATTTTTTTGGAAAGAAGTTAGTGCATCTGGACACTAATCAGAAAACTATAATCATGAGCAAGTAGGAAAAGCACAAAAATATCTGTAGAGGAAACTTAAGAGAAGACATGTCTAAGCAGGGTAATAATGCAGAACCCATGAGCAGAGCATGGCTGTGTGGAAAGGATGGTATTTGCATAGTACATCACTATCTGAGGTAGATATATAAACATTTACACTTTTTCAATTCAGAGAAAGAAATTGATATTGACAATATTTTGCAAACTATTTCTTTATTGCTTTTTTGTTGATTTTCTCATCAGATTTGTAATGTCACCATTTGAATTAAAAATAACTAGGCTGCATTTCAAAGAAAAAATGCTTAAAGCATGAAGAAATCATAAAATTATTCTTATTTTCATTTAAATATGTAAAAGTGAAATGTGTCTTAAATTTCTAAAACTCCACTTGATTCGTCTTTTGATTTTTTTCTGCTCAATTAAAGAAGTATAACTTTCCTTTTGTATGGAATACAGATTTCATTTTCAGTATGTAGCAGTGAAACAAAAAAAGATGAGAAGCCTCTGACTAGTTGTGCGTGGAAAAAGAATAATATTTTATTCACAGAAAACTGTAGCCAATATACCATTGGTTCTTATAAATTTTTTGTTCAGTTTCCATTCCATAAAAATACCCCATTTTTTTTTGTATAAATTTGATTATATAATGCAATCTATGGGTCTGATAGTCTTTCTAGGTTTCAGTTCCTATAAAGTTCAAAGTACAAAAATATTTGGAAGACATTATTTTTCCTGGAGACTACCAGTACACAGGCTGATATGTTTATATGAAATTGCACAAGTAGTACAAACACCAGCTTTACATCTACTGAATATTAGGAAAGCTTTCATGCTGTTGCATTAAAATTAACAACATTTATAGAATTGTTTTTTAATTTTCTATCCACATGTTTTTTCTGTTGGAGGGTATTAAAGTATTTGGTGAAATTAATTAAAATACATGATATACTTTATATATTTCACATTAAATATCTTATTCTTTGCAAGGATATATACTATACCATTTTTTTGTGTTTTTGTTGTTTGGAATTACATGGTTTTATTTTTTTTTTTTTTATTGTGCTTTTAAATGGGCTGGGTCTGATACAGTTCTGCATTGTGCCAGGTGGACAAAACATAAATGGTATTTTGGAGCCAGGGCAGAATTCAACTTCTGCTTCTTTTGGACAGAAGTAATGGCATGTAGACAGAGGCAGATATGTACTATCAGATAGGCACATACAGAACTAAACATATTAGCACTGGAATGATACTGGCTTCTCCAAATGATATCTGATTGCCATTGTTTAGTGCTATCATAGTAAATTTGGACACTGCAAAGGAGGTAAATACACAAATCCCACAAAGTAAAGACATTTTTAGCATAATCTGAAAACTCTATTTGTACTGGGTTATTCTGATTAAAATTTAAATCTAGTTTTATCTTAAAAAAAAAAAAAAAGTCATTGAAGTGACCCTAAGGTTATCTTTGTTATATTTCACTTAACAGTGTATAGCTTTTATGTAAATTCATCATCCCAGATGCTGCTGTTACCATATTGGAATCTGCAGCTTAGAGTTTTCCGGAGTAATTTTTTTGTTCTTGTTTTAATAGGTCAAAGATATCCATCCTACATATAAGACAGCTCAGTTCTTAATTCCAGTTTCAGATAATTCACAATGAAAAAACATAAAGTTCTTAGAATAAAGATTATTGTGGAAATGCTGAAAAACTTATCTGATGTTGAAAAGAAGGATTCTGTAATCAGAATTAGGTTAACTATGCTTTATCCTTCCTTATTATGATTGGCTTCCTTAAGAAAATAAAGTGAAGATACCAACATACATGCAATTGATCTTCACTGCATTAATGTAATTAGCTCTTAATTCTCTCACTAGGTCATCTGGATTTGTTTAAATTTTTAAAGTGATTCAAAGAGATGCCTTTATTATTACTGTATACAATTTAATGCATGCTCCATAGAATCTCAGCAGTGAAGACCTACAAGTTCCCCCTCATCTCTTTCCTCCATATCTGTATTCAATTTCCATGTCACTAACAACCAAGCGTGCAGTCTCCATAGACTACCAAAGCAGGTTAGTTCTACTCTAGTTCTGCTCTACTATAGCTTGCATACATCCTGGACTTAGCATTTGGCTGATTTATGTGAAGCATACTTTTTTTTTTTTTTCTCTTTTTCAGTGTCTTGGTATATAAAATCAACAATATCTTTCTGATAAATACCCTGCCTGTGTCTTTGTTATGGATTTGATCCCATATGCCTTAACTACACCCTTTGTCACACAAATTTCTATTAGAAATGAAGAATCAAGAGACCTAGTGAGCACAGTACTAAACAAATGGGTTTTGACTGAGAAAACCCATCCAATATGTGGCAACATCATATATAGTGTATAGAGCATAGTTCTGCACCACAGCAGTCAATATTTAGAGAACCTCCTATTTTTAGCTGGGTTTTGTTGTCTGCTAATCAACTCTGCAAATTAAAAATACATCCATTTTATCAAACTAGATGTGTTTTCCCTGAAATTAATTTTGAGTACTTGCAAGTGGACCTCTTGCATGCAGATTAATATTAATACAGTAAGAAAAGACATTGCAGTTATTTGGACTGGTACAGGACTAAGATACTACTGCATGCATTCATTGAAAAACAGGAAGAGGGTTAAAAAAAAAGAGGAAAACTAAATAGAAGATTTCAGAGAAAAATTGTCTTGAATAATCAGAACAAAAGAGGACTACATCCTATACAAATATTACAGCAATCATACACTTTTATTAAACCTCTTCCTCCTGTGAATATCAGGAGAGGGCAGCTAAAATATGTTGTGACAAAGCAGCCTAGTTATGAACCTACAGTTGAAAGTAGGAGGCTCTGGGGCACTACAAGTTGGGCTCCGCATGTGCAGCAGAGCTTTTTTGAAGTCACACGCTCTACAATGTTGCTCTTCCAATGTCCTACCTCATGAAATGTCATGCAACCATCCCAAAGCCATATTTCAGAGAATTCATAAAACTGACAGTACTTTTCATCAGAACAAGTCCTGTTTGATGGGGGTATATTTTTTCCCAAAAA
>JANRGV010000094.1:17738368-17756125 GCA_024734035.1 Alethe castanea
TCTCTCTCTTTTCCCTCGACCGATCCGCGGGCTCGCGGAACGCCGCCGCGTCAACCACGCGGCCGGCTCTCCCCAGCCGGATCTATCTTGTGCCTTCCCATATCTCCAGCAGGGACCAAGATCACATCCTTCAGCAGAACACCACAAATGATAGCTGTTAGTTCTGATCATGTCGAGTTATATTCTACAACATTAGTTAAGATTAAGTCTGATAACTGAATACCATTAGTATCTGTACAAGCATCCAATCTATTAACACTAATGACTTCTATAGTTAGTTTCCTGACAAGATGTAACAAAGCAAACTCTCATTTTGAGTGAAAAATGTTTCTTTTAGAGGTTTTGAAGTTTACTCTTCTTGGTTTTAGTGTGCCTTGTTGCTCTTGTTTCACAATCTATTGACTTCAGCAGCACCTGAAACCTGAAACAGAAACCTGAAACCTGTAAACTCTATGCCTACTCCTTTTGCTTATAGTACATATAGTAAACTAGGGATTTACTTGAAATTGTAGTAAGAGGACTACAGAAGTTTGCATGCCTTTTTTTCGAATATATGTCTCTTCCATTTTGAAAGTGATAATAATTATTCTCAAAAAAAGTCTACATTGGCACATGTCACAAGGAAATATCATCTTTATTTTGAATAGCTTGGTATAAAACCCTGGGAAAATAAACCCATATGATACTACAAAGCTAGAAAACAGTGGTTCAGAGAATGAAACCTAAATGGCCTGGAGTAATTCCAGTTTTATGCTTTTATCTATGGCGCTGAACTAGACCAAAATGCTATCAGTTCCCATAGAACTCGCATTCTCATGTGTGAATTCTTAATAGCAACCACTGTCATTCAAGCTCAGAACCACTTTGAAGAGATCTGGTTTAGTGATGAGCCCTCTGATAGTTACAGCAACAAATAAAGAGGTCATATGCTGAACACTAGAATAACTACAGCAAATGAATCTATTAAAATAGATATATTTTATAAAAGGTGTTATTAAGAGGTAAAATTAAGAAAAAAGTAAAATAGAAGTGTAAGGAAAAGATTGTAAAACTACACTGGAAGTATAAAAAACAGAGTCAATATTATACAAATGTTGTAAGGGGTGATTTTCATTAATTTCAGAGCATTTCCAATTAAAATTTTAGGGGAAAGAAAATCCGTTGCATTAATTAGTTCTTCTAAAAGAAAGATAATCTCCAATTATTAAAGGGTTAGAATTAATCCTTTTTAAATACAGAACATTCACCTTGTTCACATTAAGTTACTCTTCTGAGCATTTTTTCAAAGAAAGAAATTGCTCAGTAGGTATGTGTTTTGTTGAAAATCATAAAATGAAGGAATTTAAAAATTGAATTTTCTTTACAATGACTTGAAATATGTTATACCAGATTATCTTTATTATTATCTACCATAGCATACAGTGTAAACAGCCTGTATTTATACTTATGGCTACTGTAAAATTGACGTGCTGTTGTGTTGGCATTTAGAAATACCAATTTTCAAGCATTTCTATAATGTCAGTATGTAGAATGTCATATAGGAGATGCCATCTGTGTTTTAGATCAATACCACGGCAGGTTAATAAACTTTTCCAGTAACTATTTGCTCTTCAGTTTACAGATACCACCCTTGCAATACTGTGAACTTGCCTCAGTGTGAAATGCAGGAGATGAAACTAAAATTGTGGAAAACTCTTGAGTTGCACACTTAAAATTATTTTATCTTGTATAGTTTCAACATTGCATTCATGTCTTCCAGTTCCCTGTCAGAAGCTACCATATACAGCAACTTCTGTCAGATGCTAAGTTTAAAGATAATATATAAAAATTTGGAAATATGACGGTTAAAAGCATGTGTGCTCTCTGGTGAAAAACAATTTGAATAAATTAACTTGAACAGTAAAATGCCAGATCATGCCTTGAAATTAATTAAAAAGATGATGAGCTGCCTAATTCCTGGACATAGGTTCTTTATTTTCTTTGCAGATTTGCACGAATCAGTGAAACAGCTAGCAGAGAGCAAGCAAACACATGCATCAGCAAATCAGGCATTGTAAAAAACCTGCAAGGATGAATATTAACATTGGGAAAGCAGATAATGCTGAGGACAATCAGACACTCCTTCCAGACAGGAAACAGATGTTTCTTGTTAAAAAATAATTGTCATTATTGTATTCTGAAATGATTGCACCAATAGAAGACTTGGTGACATAATAGCCCTAAAAGGATGGCAAGGGTCAGATATTTGAAATTCAGGATGGAAGATATTATATCTCTGTTTTGAAAAAGAATAGTGATTTGTGCTAACAAGCTGGAGTGTTTTGTTTGTTTTTTTTACTTTATGCTTTTTTCCCTTCTTTCTTTCTTTTTTTTTTCCTTTTTTTCCATAATCTTTTAGATTTTGGAGTTTCTAAATTAATCGGATTATCTAATTAATCTAATCACTGTGTGATAACGGCCACATTCAGCTTTTTCAAACTGAAGAAATGCTTAATTAGACTTTGGATTGGGTGCTGTTATGATTCATATTGCATTTGATTTAGATGAGGAAATGAATAGTCAACAAGCAAACTTAGCCCATTCCTCTATGTGCATCTTATTTCAGAGCACATCCCACTGATTTTATTGGAATTCCTCGTGGGACTATAGTAGTCCAGTCTGAATGTGCATCAATTAGGAAGATAAAATCCTGGTTCCCAGAACCGCCCTTACTTATGTTATATATTCATTACATAATCTTTCTAGCTTCTTCTTCCAGTCACAGCATATTACCTAAGCTCACAGGCAAACTCTCAACTCTGAGTAGTCCCACTGGAATGGGGAAGTATCTTGGGTAAACTAGCCTCCTTTTCCTTACCTTCTGAAAATTAAAACAGCAAAGTATGCCTGAAAGCTGCTTAATTCAAGCATCAAATGGCAGCTCCTGCATTTAAAACATGGCTTGTTTCTTCATCTTTCTTTCTGATTTTTGCATCCTCTCCTGGCAGACATTAATCTCCTTCTCTTTAATATAAAATACTGAAGGAAGGAAGGAAAGGGCACCAATTAAGCCTCTGTTATCTCAGTAAAGACAGGCAATTTCTTCACTAATTGAATTAAAGATTGTGGAGGGCAGTCATTTGCCTTTAATCCAAATTTGTTTCTGTAATTAATAAAACATGTCACTGATGCTGAAATGTTACACTTATAAACTTAACTAATATTTGACCTCGAGGACAGATAATTTTTTCTAACACATGGACAAATGTATTTTTAGCAAAGTATATTCGGTAATATCAGCATCCATGGGCTTGGGAATTTGCTTATGAGTAGGACAATACTTTATTAAAAAGAAAGAAGATTACACTAGATGGTAGTATAAACCCTCATAAATGGATAACTTTCTCAGAGAGAGAAACAGCAAATGTAATGCCTGAAGGACACTGCTGGATAAATAATGTAGCGTATAAAAACTGAACCTATGCCTTGATACAAGCTTTACATTGTGTTTGGATACTGGCACACATGAGGAATTTGAGGGTATGGTTTTCTTTTATGTTACAGACATATAAGAAGGCAAATTAAATCATTCTTTCTTTTTATTGTTGTTTTACTTTTCCTTTGCATTTTGTTACAAAACTAGAATCACAACTGAGCATGTTCTCTAGCATCCCAGTCCTCCTACGCGGTTTTAGTAGCCCATATGGAGGTGTCAGATATAATCTGAAAAATGAGATTAGTATCAGGGTTCACAGTTATTACTCTTGTGGCAACCATTTCACAGAAAAGATAGCACACTTCACTGTGTACCAGTGTATTATTGTCACAGGAGGTGCAGAAAACAGTATGTTTATGCAGCTTCTAAAGTGATACTTTAACTGTGGGATAGAATCTCCAGCAGTGTTAAAGGAATAAAATAGTCTTCAACCCAGTTAGCTATCTTGCTTTCTTATCATTTTATCAATTTTTAAATCTATTTCCAGAGATCTAAACATTTTCCAACAAACCTATAAAGAAACATGATGTAGCCTTTGTCAGAAACAGTGATTTACGAAATATCTCCTTTTACTTTTCATTTCTGCTGACACCAGGTTAGCAAGGTTCTTAATTTTATGACCAAGATTTTTCTTTGTCAACTTGATGATTTAGATTTAACACAGAGTACGAAAGATCACAACTCATTTTTATGAAAACATTGGAATGTAGATTAGATGATGCACATTTATTTCAGTGGGCACTGGATGGAACTTCAAGTGATGGATTTTTACCCACATTATTTTTGAAACACCACTTTATTTTGTATTTAATTAAATGAGGAACATATATTTTAAAATAAGTTGAAGACTTCAAATGAAATTTCTACAGATTAGCACTGAATGTTCAGACTCTAAATTTTCTTCATGAATATTCAACTAAATGGCTCAGACTCCACAAGCTCACAGTTTTCTTGCTTTATAAAGGTCTCTAAAAATAAAATACCTAATTTGCTAAAATAATAGTTAAAGATTTATGCTGGAATAATGTTAAAGATGCCAAGAGTATTACACTGATATTTTATTGGGGTAAAGTCATGGTGATTTAGGCCTGAAAAATTTTAAAGCCTATTAAATTTGTTTCACTAAGCAAAGGGTTTTGAAATCCAAAGACATAACTTCAGTATAAGTTGAAGGTATGCAGAGAAAGACATGCAGAGAAACACACCCAAGCCTTGACAGCTTGCTTGGAAGCCTCTTGCTATGTAGTACACCACTCCTCCTTTTCGTTAAGGAATATAGGATGAAAACAGCACTGCAATTAATGAAAATACAATGTCCAGCATTTGCAGCATAAAAAAGTTCTTCAAAGAAAGGAAAAAATGAATTCAGAAATATAAACTAAAAGGGACAAAAAGAAAAATAAAATGAAAAAAAAAAAGACTGACAGAATACAGTTACTGGATGACAGGGGTTTAATTTCATAGCCAGTATAAATCAGCACAACTTCTCTGGGACAAACAGATCATTGCCAACAAGCCCAAGAGTTGGGAAAAAAGACAAAAAGGTTATTATGGAGGAAATGAAAGGATTAGAACAATAGAAGGTTCAGAAACATCCTTTATTTTATTGCGTACATATCTGTGCTATTTGAAAATATATGAAAATGGGTGTGCATTTAAAACCAGATGTAATGTTCAGATTTAGTATTTTTTTACATTTTTAGTATTTGGATAACTTAGAACACATGGTCAAAGTGGAGAACTATCAGTGTTTTTAAAAATGTGGAAAATTCTTGAAGAACATACTTCTCAGAAATAGGCAACGTGAAATAAAAGTGCTGTAAAAAATATCCACCTCTGCACTAACAAAATAAATAAATCAAAATGTGATCATATGTTGGCAGGAATAGCACTGTCATATCATTTCCAACTGTTGCATACTTGATCTGAATTCTGGTCAGAAAGCCACAATGGGTTGCTATTCTGGCCAGAATATGCCCATTATGTGTCTCAGTATTTAACAGGAAACTATGATAAGCATCAAAGATCAGAGAGTTGATGAGAGCATGAAATAGAGGGTTTCCTACTGAGAAATGTTTGCCATTCTCATTGCAGAGAAGATGACTTGGATAAAATAGGCAACCCATTATTATGTGATTAATAAATATCAGATTACATTCACTCATTCTGGAACTATTGTTTATTTCTTTCTCAGATGTGGTAAATAACAGAATCACAAAATATCCTGAACTGGAAGAGACCTGCAAGAACCACTGAAGTTCAACTTCTGGCACTGCCCAGGACAGCCCAAGGAACCACACCATTTGCTCAGTTCATTATCCAAATGTTTCTTGAGCTCGGACACACTTGCTGTGACCACGGCCCTGGGGAGCCTGTTTCAGTGCCCAACCACCCTCTGGCTGACAAACCTTTTCCTAATACCAGCCTAAACATTCCCTGACACAACTTCAGGCCATTCCCTTGGATCACTGGAGACAAGAGGTCAGTGCCTGCCCCTGCTCTTCCTCCCATGAGGAAGTATAACTGCAGTGGGGTCTTTCCTCAGTCTCCTCCAGACTGAGCAGACCAAGTGGCATCACCACAACTTGTATGAATTACTCTCTAAGCCCTTCACCACCTTCACCATCTTCTCAATCCCCTCCTTTGGATGCTTTCTAATAAGTTTACATGCTATTTTGCAGTGCCCAGAACTGCACACAGGACTCAAGAGGCTGCAGAGCAGAGCAGGACAATCCCCTTCCTTGCCTGGCTGGCCATGCTGTGCCTGATGCTCCCCAGGACAGGGTTGGCCCTCCTGCCTGCCAGGGCACTGCAGATTCATGCTCAACTTGCCATCAATCAGAACCCCCAGGTCCCTTTTCACAGAGCTGCTCTCCAGCCTCTCACTCCCCTGTCTGTCCATACATCCAGGGCTGCCCCATCCCAGGTACAGAATCTGTCACTCGTCCTTGTTAAGCTTCTCAGAGCTGGTGATTGCCCAGACCTCTAATTTGTCCAGGTGTCTCTGCCTTCAAAAGAGTCAACAGCTTCTCCAAATTTACTGTGATCTGTAAACATAGTAACACTTCAAGTCTTTCATCCAGGTTGTTAAATAAAGGTGTTGAAGAGAACCAGCCCTGAGATGGAGCTCTGCATAACCCCACTAGTGACAAGAGCCAGCCCGATGTAACCCCTTTTATTTTAACCCTCTGTGCCAGTTGTTCACCCATTACATTATGCACTTTTCCAGGAAATGTATGTTTTCTGAGGTATATACATCCAAAATAGGTAACAAATCAAAAAGATATAAGAAGCCTTTCAGTCTGACTGCAGTGCCCCTTACATTTCTTAAGTGATCTGTTTCCACTTAAATCTCTCATTTAATTAGAAATCAGTATTTTCCATTTTCATGCAAACATGTATGCAGAGATGTTCATCTCCAGTATTCTTTCTTCTCTGAAATTACTGAAGTGCATTTGGCATGACAGCCTTGTAGTGGCTCTGTGTTGGTGGTACCAGCAATGAGAACATTTTTGAATACAGATACTTCTGTTCTCTGCATCTTCAGGATTTATATGTGTGCTTGTTAGGAAGTAATTGCAGACCTTGCACAGGTTTTATTGAGTTCTTATTTATTTTCACACAAAGTATTTGTATTGAAACATTTGCTGCTCTTTTCTTTCTGTTCAATTCTTGTTTGAAAATACTTACAAGTTTTATCTGTCTTATCTGTGATAATCCCAGGAGGAATGCAGAAACTGAGAGCAGCTGCCACCAACTGATCTTCACCATCCTCATGAGAGGAATTGGAGGGGCAAGTATAATCTCTTTGCTCTCATGACCACTGAGGACCACTGACACAGCTTGAGGAAATGGCCTGAAGCTGAGTCAGGGGAGGTTTAGGTAGGATATCAGAAATAAGAGTTTCACCCAGAGGGTGGTTGGGCCCTGGAACAGGCTCCCCAGGGGAGTGGTCACAGCATCAACCCTAACAGAGCTCAAGAAGAGTTTGAACAATTCTCTCAGGCACATGGTGTGACTCTTGGGGTGTCCTGCACAGGGACAGGATTTGCACTCAATGATCCTGATGGGTCCCTTCCAACTCAGAATATTCTATGATTCTACATGCCATACTCAGTGTTACATCACTCTTTCTGGCCCTTGGCTCCACCATTCTTGGATCTGTACTGAGTCAGAAACAAAAAAAAAGTAAAGCATCCTCATTCAGCCTGTGAAAAAGCAGTTAAATTCTTTTCTCAGTAAGTGATATATGGGGGCTCAAAGACTTTTGGCTTACTAAAAAATATTAAAGCAAGAATCCTGTTTGCAAGAGAATATTTTATATTTTATTGAAATGCAGAAATTGTGAGACTGTAGTTGTGATGCACCATACTGGATTCAGAATATAGATCTTCAGAACACTTATAAGGACATTAAACAGGTTGAAGCTAATCTCATGGTAACAATAAACAACACTGCTAAAGCAGAAGATCTATTCCTGGATAGTATTTGCACCTGGTACTCCCTAAGGCTAGTCTACCGTTTAAATATAGGTTTTGTAGATGAATCTCTTGGTATTAAGCCATAAAATTTCATCAAAATCCCATTTTAGGAAAACAAAGTAGCAATTCTGCATACAATTTTTGCTGCCTGTTCATCCATTGACCTGCTAAGTTGCTATTTTTTCATATTGTCTCTGCAGACAGTTAAAAAAAAAAAAGATTCAGGGCTGCTTTCTGTGAAACATCCAGTTTAAATTATTTCCAATCTTGATACTACCGTGATAAAATTCTTTGTTGCTTTTTTGTGGTTTTAGCTTAGAACATGATGCTTCCACATTTTGTGAGGCTTTGCCAAAGCCATGTATGTCTGTTGGCCGGATGGACAGTAAAAAATAGAAAGATACATCAATCAAAACAATAGAAAAAAGTGACTTATTTGAAGATTTTCAATTTGTTTCCATTTTCATTTTGATCTAAGTAAGATCACTTAATGTAGTGCTCTGGCCCACTGGATGCTGTTTGATCACTTGGACTGCAGTCAATACATTCTTGTGTGTGCTTGGAGCTTTGCTTGTTTGCCAAATGCATTGCTCCAGCCTATTAGACCTTGAACTCGTGCTGGGCACAGCAACGTGGCTGGTGATGAGTGCAATGTACGTGCTGCACATGAATATTAAAGTGAGGTACTTACAATCTATTCACCCTTGCTTTTCTTTCCTTAATGCATTTCTTACATCATGCAGTGCAATGGGAACATATGTCCAACTTGTAGCAGCAGTTACAAGAAATCAAGTGATGCCAGACTGTATTTTTAAATAATGAAGGATAAAATAACAATATTATAAACACATTACACAAATCAGTGTTTCATCAGTACCTTGAATATATAACTCTCTATGGCTTTTATGTCTGAAGGCAATTGTGAAGCTGCTTATATTTGTCACACTTTTATTACCTCTGTTATATCTTTTTACTATCACAACCCAAATTAACTTTAGAAGTAGGAACATTTTTTTTCCTAAATAAAATAAAATCTGAAAGTAACAAGTATTTTCAGTCTTAAGACAATGAAAGTTTTTGTCTACAACTATAAAGAAAGGGAATGACTAAAAAATTCACTAGCAATGGCTGTGAAAACACATTTGAGCAAAGTTGAGATTCATATCTTTCTAAATTCATACAGTTCCTACTTCTACACAGCCAGAGATACCAAAGATCTAATGCAAACTACTGAAAGAATAATCATCTCTCATGTCATCCTAAAAGCACTGCTGAATTTTGCTTTCATGCAACCATAATCCAAGCTGCAAAACATTTCAAACATGAGGATAAAAGACAATTCCTGTCATGACTAATGTGATTTTTATGCATAAAACCAGTCATAAAAGGTAGATAAATAAAAAAAAATCTCTGAGACAGTATTGTCTAAATCAATATGCAGTTGGAATGAGTACATCCCCAAATGGATACCAACATTTTTCATAAGCATCTTGATGCAGAATTTTAAGGGGGGAGATGAAATATGGTAACAGTTAGATGCTCTGAAAATATTTCTGATAAACTCCTCCCATGTCTGAGAGGCAGCATGAAGCTGATTTGAAAATATAACAAATAGCGGCTCATCCATCTGAGGTATGAGGTGACATTTTATCATAAATAACATATGACAGCTGTGTATTTCAAAGTTTTTAAGGGAAGTGCATTATGCTTGATTGTAAAGGGATGATGAAGGAAAAGCAGCTGATTGGAAAATTTTAAAATGGAGGGCAAAAGCCAGGCAAAAGTGAATGAATGAATATAACTGGGTCAGGACTTATCAGTGGATGTCAAATAAGGGAGAAAATATTGTTTTAACTGAAAAGCAGTATATAAGCATCTAGACAAGATCTTTAGCTCTGTAATTTGCAAAAAAATACACCTTAAACAAGTGCAAACAAAATTGGGCTCTGAAGAGCCAGAGTGATATCAAAGACAAAAAATGGCGCTTAAAAGTGACCTGTTGTCATGGCACTGTATTAGCTGTCCTTTAGAGCCCCTGCTGGGATTGTTACCAAGGGATGATGTAATGGGAGTGACTTTCATTTGTCAGGTAAGAAAGTTGTACTGAAACAATATTAGTGAAAGGTTAATTTGACTGTGAATTGTTCTTGTGCATCGCATTTTCTGTAGAGAAAGGCCCTGGAAGAACCAAAGCAAGGAATTGGAAATGGAGGATGGAAGGAAATTGAGCACTTCCTGTTCTCTGAAAGACTGACTATTTTACATCAGTGAACACTGACCAGGAAAGGAGAGAGTCAAGAAATGAAAATCATGTGAGTATTTAGGATGGTTAATAGCACTGAAGGAAGTTGGTCAGTCAAGGAGCATAAAAAGGCCCTAATTGGCTGACTTTGGTTAGGTTTCCAAACTGTAGGAAGAATATCCTTGTGTCAATAAGTGATTACATAGCTTTACTCCCGCTTAGACTCTATTGCTCTTACTGTTTTTAGTAATACACCTTGAATGCATAATTGAAAGGAAATATAGTTGCCATACAGAGTTTTTAGAAGTTATTATTAAAAGTTTTGTTTCAGTTAACTGTCTATTTCCAAACTCCTTCCTCTTTCAGGATGATTAATTATCACACAATACTTCACAATAAAGCCAAAATTTTTCTTACATCTTTTTTTTTTTTAATATATATTTGAAAATATGGATTTGAATTTGGGTCTCTTGATCCCAGAAAAATACAGTTCAGTTGGACTCAATGAAGTTAAATGTCTTTTTGCACTTTAATTATTCTATGATTTGATAAAACATGTGTTTTAATATTTTAAAATAACACAAAAAATGATACAAAAACACAGAAAGTCCTTTCTGATGCCTTTTGGAGTATTGGGTCCACAGCAGGCCCACTAATGATACTAACTCTTTCTTTTAAGTTAACAAAATCATCTTTAGTAAAAGCTCTGGAGGATTGACCTATAACTGACTATTGCCTACAGCCAAGTGACTATTCAAGAAGACTATCTGAAATGTAAAATTAAATTTTTCAGCAGAATTTTAAAGAGAAGGTAATCTTTTGAACAAGAAGATCACACAGAAACATGTACTTCTCTGGCTATATCAGCTGTTATTTCATATGCCATTCAATAGGCATCCACAGATAGGCAGAGATTTTTGGAAACAAAATAAAGAAAAAAAAGCAATAGCACTTTAATGTACTGCTGAAATACTAGAAATGCAGAGATACTTTCATAGTACCAGCTCCTAGGCTTTTCATGTGTTTTTTTGTTTTTGTTTTTATTTTTTGCATTACCAGTAAAAACAAAAAGTCACAGTACAAATTTCTGCAGATTTTTATGTGCCTAGAGTGCAATTTTAGTAGAATTTGCAGTAGGACTGATAAACCTCGATTCAATGGTAGCCTGGCATTTGAAATATTGAAGAATTTTTATTAATTAACTTCAGAAATCTGGTCTGTGGTATTTTCCTTGGTTACAGATTTCATAATTGCTGTCTTTGTAATCTCAAAAACCAAAATACTGTAATTTTTCATGCATTTTTCATTTCTGTGTTTCAATACTATTGAAGTACAGTGGCTAACCCAGAGAACATATGCTCATTTCTTATTTTATTTTTTTTTCCCCATTAAAAAATCCCAGCTTTTTGATTCTGCATATGTTGCCTTTCAATTTCCAGGTAAAAATGATCATGAGGCATGTAAATGTTTGAGTACCACGTGTGTTGACATCCATCCCTCTCAGATATTGTACCAGTAATGAATGTTTTTTTAATTTTCCCTTTGGATCTTATGGTCCAGTGGAAAGTGATTTGGCCCATGGCAGGAGGGTTGGAACCAGATGATCTTTAAGGTTTCTTTCCAATCCACCCCATTCTATGATTTTATTTAAAGTTCACTGCAAAATGGCCAGTATTGACTAATTCTATATTTCTTTTTCTATAGAAATATTTTCCAAAAAAAACTGATTGGGAGCAACAGTTCTTCATGTATCTATCACTATCTTTCATCTGTCCCTCTAGCTGGCAATGATTTCTTTTCTGTTCCACTTTGAAGTGCAAATTTTTGATGTTGAAAAGCAACTACAAACATGCTTCTCAAGTAGCAGCTGTCCGCTTCTGAGATAAAGTTTGATCCTGGGCAGGCTGTCATGTTAAATTCCAAAACAAAAATCACACTTCATGAGAAAAAATGCTAAATCTACTAATTGCAGCTAAATACTTGCTGAAGGCCAGCTCTATTAAACAGTTTGTATAATTCAGGCACTATTTAGCCGGGTAAAAACCAAGTACAACAGCATAGATATAACTTGTAAAGGTGGAAATTTCAGGTGAGTTTCCAGAGAGCTGTTACAGAGAGAATGTTGGATACCAATAGAGTGAGCTTCACTGCCTGGTAGAGATATTGAATCTGTTATATTAGAGCTATAAAACGTTTGCAAGAACATAAAATACTGCATTAAATTAGGAGAAAAGACCATAGGCAAACTTCTAGAGGGAAATACAGAAAAAAAACCTCAAAACACTGAATTTTTTAATCTCTAATAACAGTTTTAAGAAGTGCAAACAAACATGACAATCATATCTGCATTTCCAGCGATTCTCTCATATCTCTTTTTTGCCAAATGCTTTGGTAGATTCAGTTTTCAGGTTCTATCTAATAAAATCTAGTAAATGTATGGCTTTTTTCCTTTTTCCTGTGTTAGTTGCTGTGGACTGGAACGATTGCACTGAAGTGTCTAAGGAACAGAAGAAATGGAAGATTTCCAGATTCTTTGTCAGTCAGCTTTTTTTTTAAATTACCATTGTTTTAAACATTGTTTCCTAATAGTCTACGACAGTTGAACTAAATGGAAATACAATACAGAGAAAGAGGCCAGCAACAAACGTCACTTAAAAGAAAAGTTTTAAATGTGATTTATCTGAACAGCAAATATCAGAGCTCAATGCACTATCTGCAATGCTAGTGCAACTCTATGGATCATTAGACTATATATGTGTCTGTATTTTTAGTCTTCATTCTTTTTAAGACCTCTGTAATAGTGCTCTCACACTGTGATTAACCCTTTCTCCTGCTTGTGCCCTTTCCTGCATTCTAAATAACCCATGGAGGCATAATCAATGTCCTGATTAGAAGATAAGCAAATATATGTATAGGAGTGGGACAAATGTCAGTTGCAATTAAGAAAACCACAAACTGCTATCTCAGTTAAAATTTTTCAATTGTACTTGTTATCTGAAAATTACTCTCCTCAAATAGTCTTAAATATCACAGAATCACGTAACAGTTGGGGTTGGAAGGGATGTCTGGTAATTATCTATTTCAACTCCCCTGCTAAAGCAGGTTCACCTAATCTAGGTGGCACAAGATCATGACCAAAGAGATTTTTCGTATCTTCAGAGAAAAGTTAGTTTCCGTAATAACTCCTCAGATTTGACCCAAATGAATTCATCCATCCATCCATCCATCTATCTATCTATCTATCTATCTATCTATCTATCTATCTAGTATAATATTTGTGAAATTTTACACTAGCTTCTTTGAGATTTTGAAGTCTGAACAACTTTAGTCTTGCAATGGAGCATTTTAATAATGACTCAGAATCAGATGCAGATAGAGGCTTATTTCAGGACTATGCATTTCTCCTTTGGTTCACTGATATTTGTAATATTTTCTTTTGTTAGAAATGTAAATAATTAAATAAAACTTATTGTGAGATTTTTCTAATGATTTTACCTTAATTTTGAGATGTTTATCTTGAGAAATGTTAGATATGTTGCACATTGTATTACAATCCTCTGTGTATTTTCCCCATTTTTCCTTATTCACCATAAATAGTACATTACTAAAAAAAAAGAAAAAAAAAGACAAAAATAAAAATAAGAAGGAATCTGAATATCTCTATATAAAGTTTTATACATGGTACTTGGGGGATACAAGGGCTATACTGGTACTTGGAAGAAGTGAGAGTAATACTGAATGTTCTGAAAATAAAGGAAGGTCAAGGGAACTGGTTTTGTCTTAGATGGAGTAAAAAGAATCATAGCAAAAATCTTTTTACTACAGTTAGACTCTATTTTATCTTACTTCACTATGTATATTTGAATGTTAAAACATTGTCTCAGATGGCTCAGGAATATAAATCCTAAAATTAACCTTTTTGTGATAAAGAGCTGCCAATGATATTATGTATGTATATGTTGAAGACTGGTCAAATGTTTCACCACCAGGGATGTCTTTTTCCCAGCAGGACTTAAGTAATATTAATAGAGCAAGATAAATACTTCACTGTCTCATAACATGCTCTGGTGAAACTATTCAGGCTGCCAAACCAATGCTTAATATGTGGGAATTGTGCGTTTTTGAAAGAAATATACATAAGTAATCAAGAACAAAGAATGTCTTTATTTATTTGCAGTGTGGGAGTGTGCTCAGAAGAAGCATGAACACTCTGCAAGAGCAAGACGTCCTTGTTTTACTACTTATCCCATATCAATGCCTGGGCAGACTCTGCTCCAGATTGTCAGATTGCATCAAACATTACAGTGACTGTAATGGCAAAGTTCATTGGAAGGATACTTCACCAGACAATAAAGGAGCCCCTTCTTCAGCAAATTTTTTCTGAACTGATCAGGAAAAGGGATGCCCCATTGAAAAACTTTCAGGAATTAGACTGATTGGCTAAGGGAAGAAGTGTGGAAGAGTCAAGATATGTCTGATTACTTATTAATAGCGGTAGACAGCAGGAATTCTTGTTTGCAGGACAAATTCTCATTCTAGCTGACAAAAGATTTTTTTGGCAAATACATTTTTCTCTTAAAATATGTATTGACAGTCTTGTTCTTATAAAATAAAGAAAGATGCCAACATTGCTTTTCAAAACACTTCTCTGGAATATGTTTGAAGTTAAGATAATAGCTGCTTTACAATTCTCAGCTAAAACAAATATTACATTTTTTATTAAGTTTATTCCCTGTGTATGTTTATGCATTCATACAGAAACTAAAAATTTAGTACATCATAAATACCTGATCTGGAAATAGTACAGTTTGGAATGAAATCAATGCATGTTCATTTTGATCCCACATTAATTAATTAATTTCATGAGAATATTAAATAATTTTATTTTATACAAAACCAGAAAATATTTCTATTTCACATATTAAAATCTACGCATTATGGAAATTATGTTAAAAATCTCATCTGTGCTATCAGGTATATGGATGTGAAAATTACACCTCCATGGTATTATGAATAGAAGTGTGGCAATAAAGATCCAGTTCAACTTTTAAATAGATGAACACTGTCAGAATAAAACCTATTACTTTACGCTTGAGGTTGATACAATATTCTTTGATGTTTACAAGAAAGAACTGAAAAGTCATTAAAATTATGTCCCAAACTTAAAGTGTACATGCTTAGAAGAGCATATATTGCTACATGAACCAAATTTTTAAAAAGTAGTTTATTAAGTAAGCGTAATCTCTATTTATTTGAGGACTATATACTCAATATAATATGAAGTTCACAGGAAAAGGTGTGAGTGCTTTGGCAACAGGGAGGCATTTTTACATTTTAACTCTCTACTGGATCTTAAAATTTTGTTATATTTGAATTTTTACACAAAAATATAAACATCTTGAGCAAAAGGGTGAACAAGACAGAGATAAAAATTCCTAGGGTAAGGAGAAGAAGGAATAAGACTGTGATAAGAAAAAAAATCAGCCCTTCTGAGAAATGTGATGTCTGGAAACCCACCTTCATATTCTTCTCTTAAAGGTGGAAAAATGCTTGCCATTATATTAAAAGGTCAGATTATTCAATAGGTAGGTCATATTTTAACTGATCTTCCTTAAATATTTAAGGATAATGTATGCAAGCATCTATCTGTGTATGCAAATCTACAGATTTTTGTTGTAGAAATAATTTCATGAGGATGAATTCTGTTGGAAGTATGAATGGTAAATCACATTAGTCCGTTTCTAATGACCTGATTATATTTTTCTCTGGTATAACTGCTTGGTCAACTGCAAACTTCTTAAAACATGCACCTCTTTATTTTGCCTTCTCTCATGTCACAAGTGCCTTTTTCTGAGATAACTGTAATAAAGACATATATACATACATATATATGTATGTGTGTAACCATAGAGTATTTTAGGAAGCTATAAGTATTTCATATCAGTATTTCATATCAGTCTTATAAAGCATCGCTTTCACAACAGTAGGAATAACCCAAATCAAAAACATCTGACTAAATCTGTAAGCAATTTAGTTGCCTGCAAATTTTCAATGTTTTTAATTTGTAGTATTGAGTAATAATGTTTGTCTTATGTAACACACATTATAAAAGTTTAGAAAAAGAAATTTAAAGTTCAGTTACACTTACAGATTATAATTACTTGGAAGAATTTTTTCAATATGAGAGAAAACACAGCAACACATCAAATAAAGGAGAAAAAATAAGGAGCATGGCCTAAAATATTATAAAATTAGACTGATCCTAGCAAAAGCTCAATTCATACAAAATCTGGCACACAATGATCTGAAAAACAGATAATATCTAATGATATAAGAACTTGGGAAACAGTCATACTGGAACAGACCATGATTTAACTGTAAGGTCAAATGTACAGAAGTTTATTATGAGATACAGTCTTAGTAAGGAAAAACAAAACAACAAACAATAAGAATGTTGGATTCAAAAATGTGAGAGAACTGCTAAGTATCCCAAAAAGGGATAAGTTTTGTGCTATTAAGTATTGACGAAAATTAAGCAACACCAAGGTCAATATAAATTTGCTTTTTGAATACAGCGTGAGGATTTGTGCCACCCAGGCTTACTATTACAGTCGAAGAATACATCTTTCTGAGAAACTGTAATAGAAGGTGTGCTGGTCTATAAGAACATGCATTTGTCAAATATAACTTTCTGGATAGTCTTCATGTTAGGGAATTTAGAAGGTACACAATAAAAGTTTTCCTTAAACATTAAAAATTGATGATAAAAAGAGGAAAGAAAAGGAGAAGATTCAAAAATATATTCTTTTTTATTTGAGGAAGATTTTAGCCTGCTAAAATGTTTCCTAAATTTGTGTGGTCAGAGTGTTTTCTTTGGAAATGAAAAAGGACTCTCTGAATTTAAATGACACAACTGCAATAGACATAGAAGCTTCAGCGTTTACATTTTGGAGTCCATTAGAAATGTTGAAATATTTCACCTTGAAATGTCTGTATTAATTCTTTTCATCCACTCCCCCTTCTTCCCAAGTGCATTAAAAATTCAAGAAGTTTGAAAGCATTATTCTTGTGGCTGTGCAAAAGCTTTTATTGGCAGTTTTGCATTTTCTCTTTAGCAAATGGATTTTTAAAATCGTAATGAACTCTGGATTTGTGAGCCACCGCATTATTTCTGCTAAAGAAACAAACCATTTGGACAACATTTCTGTGGGTTTATTTGTATTTATTTAAATTAACAGCAGTGTGTGTCATTTTCAACCATAACAAACTCTTTCCACTCAGGTGAATTCTCTGAAGTCTTTAAATTTTATGACTTGAAGCATTAAAGCTATAGTGAGCATATTGAAACAATTACACTGAAGTAAAGATGATCATAAAACCAAGACTGTGTACCTCTCTTGTGAAAAGCAGTCATGGAAAGAGAAGAAAGAGGAGAAGAAGAGAGGAAAAGAGAGAAGAGAAAGAGAAAGAGAAAGAGAAAGAGAAAGGGGCCACAAAGATCAGAGGGCTGGAGCACCCCTCCTTTGAGGGCAGGATGAGAGAGTTTGGGTTGCTCAACC
>JANRGV010000094.1:17779061-17808917 GCA_024734035.1 Alethe castanea
AACCTCATGGAACCCAGGAGACCATTGTGGCGCTGTGGAGTCACATGAAAGCAAATGTCCACTGTTATATGCCAGGAAGTTTCAGGGAAGGGGAAGGGGAAGGGGAAGGGGAAGAGGAAGAGGAAGGGAAACAGGTAGAGACAGTGATAGAATAAAACAGTAAAAAAATCTCACTGTTTAATTTGAAGCCAAAAGAGGGTTTGGGAGCAAATACCGAGTCTATTTAACGTTTACTGTGAATTCTCTCATTTATGTTTTCTCATTGTTGGTAAGGAAGGCAGTGCTTTATCATTGTCCAAAGAAGGCATATATAAATACTTACGAATTATTGGTACATGTTGAAGTGCCATCTTTACAGATGTAGATTTGCCAACAGTCTAGCCCTTGCCTCCCTTTAGAATCAGCAGCTGCAGCACTGCTGCCATGCTGTCACAGATGATGGGAGCCCAGCCATCCTGCGTCCTCTCTCCACTCCTTGTTTGTAAGTATTAGCCAGGTACCTCAAGCTTAAGAGACACATGCAAATTGACTGAAAATTATGCAATGATTATGATTTGTCCTCTATGTTAAGCAACTTTCTTAGAACCTTCTGTCCTTGTTAGGCATCAAAGTCTTCCTATGGAGACCCTTCACCAGGACCACAATTCTCCTAAAGGTGACAAGGAGTCATGGAAAAAATGATGGTGTTGAGAAACAAGCCTAAGAGCCAGAAAGAAAAAAAATGACACAACACTGTGCAGGAAGAGGCTAATCCAGGAAGAAAACAGATATGAAGTACAATAAAAATGTTCAGCCCACCACTTTTCTGGTCAGAGGAAGACTGTCTTGTCCTTTGATGCTGAAAGTCAATGTTTGCATTTGATGCATAGCCTAAACTCTCTATTCATTTTAGGTAGGCACCAGTTACCAAAGGATTCCCACATTATATATTTTACTTCTGGCTCCAAAATGCAATTTAGTAGTCCATAAATTAGGCCTTTGAAAGATCTTCAGGCTTCAAATTCACTGGGGGTGGTAGGAAGGGTAGAAATTTTGAGCTGGATCACAAAATTTATTGCTCCTATGATTCAGAATGCAGCTGCCACTTATAAGGGGTAAGGAATGGGAAAAGCCTTACTTTTCACTTCAATTTTAGTTGCATATCTGGATTTTGTAAAAAATCAACAGTCTTTAGAAATATAAATATAAACAGTTTGAAAGAATTATCAGATTCTGAGAGTGGGAGCTTGAGAGTCTTGCTATACTTTCTACACTTTCCTTAAGATAATAAAGTTATTTGTTAAGTATTCAAAATCTGATCTTTCATTTAAAAAAAAAATCAGAATATTCTTCGTTTTTTCACTCTCTGTCTTTTTTTTTTTTTTCTTTTCTTGTGTGTTTGGGGTTTGGTTATATTTTATCAGCTTTTCATTTTATCTCTTTTAGAACACCTTTTTTGCAAGCTTTAATTCACAACAGTGTTGGCTTGAAAACAGGCCACTTTCAAAACAAAGGGTTTGACTACCATTAAATCAAGCTGAGAATTTTACAGAAAAAGCATGTGTCCACATGTAAATAAGTTAACAAACATTACACAGAAAATCTGTGATAGTTTGAACGCAAGCCCTCAACCTAAGAAATCGCAATCTAAGAAAAAACTTTGGCGCAACTCAGCCCACTTTGAGCTTTAGTTGCACAAGCTTTGTGCACATCTAGGCTACAAATATCAAGCACATAATTGTGTTAGATCAACATAGTATGTCATGTTATAGTTTCCAATGCTTTGATTACAAGCTTTTGTGAATCATTTTCCATTTTGACTTTGTACACCAGAGGATCCCATTGCAGTTAAGGAGCAGGACCGCTTGTACCACTGGTGCATGACAATTCCCCCAGCTGGATTGTTGAGCCAGTCCCATGGGAACAGGCAGCATTTAATCTCATTGCCATCTAGTGGCAGCCACCCTGAGGTCTCTGACTCTAACTTCCAAGGTCTATTTTTGTAGTTGCCATCTGACTCCTGTGAAACCTATCATTGCTCTCTGCTAACAGAGGAAAACAACCCAGGTAATTAGGCTGAGTTAGAACTGTGGTCTGACTCATTCCAGCTGACTTCCTTTACTAAATTGCATTTTGACTACATTTCTGTAGAGTGTGTAATGTTGGTTCCAGTGGTTCCTGAAACCATTTCAAATATAGTTTATGAAACAAAAAATAATACAGGACACAGGCACCAGTGGTAAAAACAAAGCTTTGGGATTTAGTGACTTTGGCTCTCTTCCTGCCTTGATAAATCGTATGATCTTGGTAAATCATACTAATGTTTTGATCCTAGTTATCCCTTTCTAAAACTGAGCTCAGTTTATTTATTAGTTTAGGAGGCATTTCAGGAGTTTAATTAAAGTATGCCGTGCTAAGCACTTTTAAAAGCTGAAAATTAAATAAGTTAGAGAAATATGGAGTATTGCTATCTATAGCATTATTTGTTTGCTGCTGTGAAGCATTTCCCAATTTATTGATGGACTGCAATTGCACACCTCCTTCAGATACTACCCAAAATAAATCTTTCCAACATAGCAGAAAGCTACATGAAGGATTTGTGTTTTCTTGTCATGAAACTTCTTCCATTGCAGCAAAGCCAGGACATTTATTTCTTAGTTCTCCCAGTTCCTGAGGGCAGTTTATGCTGTTAGTTCATTTTGCTTCTCTGTCAGAGACCTGTCTTCTAATGACTGTCAAACATTTGGAGCAGTCTTTTGTTTGTTTTTCTTTTTTTTTTCCTCAGGCCAAAGAAGTTCCAAATTACATAGATTTATCCCTTCTTATAAACAATTTTTTTAAATTTTTTTTTTTTAGAATAGTGAGATCACCTGCAGCAGTGGCAGTACGAGGTGTCATTAGTCTAAACCTCACATTCATGACAGGATGTCAGGTTTGATCATGCGATCAGAACTGGAATACTTTTATTGAGCCATGGATTCATGCTGAAAAACCTTCCAGCTCATGACTCAGATCAATGGCAGAGAGAGGAAACTGCCTCACAGACAGAAGAGTAAAGGAATAACATCTCTTCCCAAGAAGTAGGAATATAATAATTGCACCATTGCTAAGCAGAAGAAAGACTCAGGAGAGACACTCAATTCCTAAAAAAAATTACATGAAAACCCAGAGATTCTAGCATAGTATTATACATTGGGAAGAGTTGGGAATAAGAAGACTACTCTCACCATGAAAGCCCTTGCATTAGCCACACCCCTTTGACACATCTGAGGATGGAAAAACTGCTAGGCAGGGTTTAAAGGGTAAAGCAGGCTCAGGAAAATTTGAAACAAGATTTACATCAACCATAAAGAAAACCCCAAAGAAACAACTGTGAATTCTGACAGTTTATGATTATTCTTGCACTTAAGCACATTTGAGTATTTAAGAGTCATTGACTCTATAACATGGTGTGGACCATTTTTCCAACCTGCCACCCTCAGGTGGCCTATGCCACCCTATATCATGGATTTTTTTAAAGTTCACTCGATGATGACAGTGTAGCTTTATGTCATGCTATGATTTTCTAAAGCTATTATCCTTCTTTGCTTGCTGCATACATGAAATTATATCTAGATAATAAGAAGAATACATATAAGTTGATGACACTTGGACTTGGGATTATGCTGTAGAATCCAAAAGTCCAAATCAGATATCTAAAATTTTCAGTTGGTGTTTCAGTGGGTAGAATTTAGATGCCTCAAAATGGAAGTGCATAAAGAGTACAAAGATCATACAATCTAATAACAAGCAAAATGAATACAGAAAGGCATTGATAACAGAATTTACCACAGCCTGAGTAGAGTTTCATGATTAAAGAGCTCTATAAAGACCTGAGAACCTACAAGCATTTTCTGGAGAATAGGTATTTGCACACATACAACTCCAGGTGACAAAATCATGTTGCCTTTTTTCTTTTCCCCTTATCATTCCATGTTTCTAAACACAGTCTTATAGGAGAAAGAAGATTGCAGAGAACCTTTCCTACAAGCTAGCACTATGTGTATTTTCCTGAGAGATAAGTTTCAGTTTAGGAAGGCCAATGGATATTCCATCCAAGAGCAACGCAAGACACAGGCTTGAGAACTATCACCAGATTTAAGTAGGTGGATCCATCTACAACATATTATCCTTCTCAATCAAGAATTTAGAAGATTCTTCTGCCTCAAAGAACTTGGTAGAGTTTTCTATACCTTAACTGTCTTGATACCAGTAATCTCTAAAGTAATAGGTCTAAAGCAGTTTCCTCTAAAGGTAAAACATTTCCTTATGCAAGCTCTTTCAGTTCTTGAAAGACAGGGAAAATTATTCAGTTCTGTGTTTCAGTAAGCTATTACATTAATTTGTGGCTTTTCCTTTCTCTGAGGTGTCTCCCTAAACCACTTACCCACCAAGGTTTGTGATTGCAAAGTACAAATGAGCTGCAGGTGCTTAGATATTGTGATTACTCTGACTTATTCAGGATCAATCAGGGACCCATAAATTTAAGCCCAGCTACTATCTCTTCCTGTGCTCCTGATTTATTTTTTAAAGCTATTTTTACATTCCCACACACATGCAAAAAAATAAATAATTTTCTCATGGTCTGAATCAGAGTAGTACTGTTAAATGAGGGCAAGTAGGATAGGAATCAACATTTCCCATGAATAGGAAATTAAGAAGCTGTTCAGAATTAATCTCAGAAAATTACTAGATGCTTAGACCTTTGGGCTATGTGAAGTAGAAGAGCTATTAGGATTCTCTTGGTTTTGCTAGATAGGCATTTGTGTAAAAAATATACATAATCTTCCCAAGGTAAAAGGACTCATTCAATCCTCAAGGGCAAGATTTAAAGCCAGCATTTGTCTCTATGATTGCCCACTGGCTTTGTTCCTACTGGCAGCATAGCTTCACTTGAGCAGCACTGCCAATATGACTATTCAGTATTGTTTGATTTGAGTCACGTTGATTTCTGGCTGGAGTATTTAGGTTCAAATCCAGAATTCCTGGAAGGCTTGGAGGCCAGCAGCAATAGCAAGCATCACCTGATATGTTATGATGCCAGCTCCAAATTTCCACTACAAGCAGTTAGTTTCTAAGGATGTTAATGAGTATAATGAGCAATTGGTGGAAAGTACTTTTTTCCAGCGCAATAGCAAATCAAATTTCTTTTTAAATGACCTGTAATTATCTCAAAACACAGTCAGAAATTAGACATTTTAAATGTCTAGAGATTCTGTTTTGTTTACCTTTTCTATGGGCTGGCTGAGAGTAATACAATCCCATTCCATTGTAGATTCTTTTGCTTGGATTTTCTGATCATAGTGTCCCATAGCTCTCAGATATGTCACAACCTTGAGGAATTATGGTCGTTTAATCAGCATTGAGCATTTTCATGTTCTGCCTTCAAGCAATGATGCTTAAACTCCTAATCACAAGTGACAGCTGAATTCTCTTACCCTGTTACTTTCTGTATAGTGATACTTTACAAATGAGCTAAAGTTCACCTTTCTCAACAAACCAAAATTTATAATGACCTTCTAGAGGCATTTTTTGGTTTTGTTTGGGGGTTTTTTGTATGTCAGTTTATAACAAATGATTCAATATCAGTATAAACCTGAAGATCCTGAGAGAATAACAAAGGAGTCAACTGGGAGCTGAGATACAGTTTGCAGAAAATAGTTGCCTCTAAATTGCTTGAAGAAGACAATCTGTGATCAGCCTGCAGATATTCTGAATTCTGTACAACTTCAGAAAATACTTATCTATCTGGCCAGTAGCAGAATAAGACATTTCCAAGGAAAGCTCAAATGCAAGTTTCAATTCCTTTGTGCTATGTTCCCTGGTGACTTTTCTCTTCTCCAAACTTCTTCATGACTCATTTTAATTCATTTCTACAGTAAACTGGAGAAGTCCTTCTAATATGAAATAATTGGGTACATCTACACTGCTGTGAAAAAACAGTGTTTCAGACTGGGCTGGGCTGGAGGCTGGAGGTCTAAGCGCCTCACACATAGGGAAACAGGACTGGTCACTGCACAGTGATCTATGTGGGACATCTACAAGGCTTTTTTTTGTGTAAGCCATGGTGCTTACAGAATATTCCAGACCTGCTTTCACACCATGTTATATAACATGATCTCCTCCTCCTACTTCTTTCTTTTGGAAACATTATATGGTCAACAGAAGTTGTGGCAATACTAGACCTCAAGACAACTGACCCTTAAATTCTAGCTAAGTTTGGTCTGCCTACACCTCTGGATACTTATAAATCTGAATCTTATTAGTATCCCTTGTTTTATAGGCATTTCATAATCCCAAAGCTCTCATAAAGATATACCTAGGCAGTGTTTAAGTGTATGGGGCAAGAGGAAGAGAGAAATATTCATTTCCATGAGCTGTGCTTCAAAATCCGTGCTCTGGTGTTGTCTCATATAGAAAAAATCATTAAATCAGTTGTTAAATTAAGGCACAAAAGAGGATGAAATTAAATAAGGTGGTGACTGAATTTGCAGAGCATAGGATTTTAATCAATGAGTTTTAGGAGAAATGTCACACTTAACAAATGGAAGTTAAAAGGAAATCTAGTAGAGCATAGCATGAACTTCACCTTGAAAGGTTCAAGGGAAACAGTTCGTGCAAGGAAACGTTTCATTACAGATTCTACAAATATAAAAGAAATGTAAAGCTGTACTTCAAGTGAGATTTCTAGTGGGGTAAAGCATGTCTTGTTTTTTGCTCTATACTTTTTACCTCTCTGGGGAAAACAAAGAAGTAATTCTGAGAATAGATAAAAAGCAAAACAGACAAATAGCTATTTGGAAAAGGTAGGGTTTCCATTTTTTTTTTCTATTTATTCCAGTCCCAGAGATTTGCTTTATGTTACATCTGAAACAGAATCATTGAGGGGAAAAAAAATAGAGTACACTTTTACATTAGTTCTGCCATCAGTACTTGGGAAAGGGGAGATTTACATATATATCTCCTTATTGGCATCAATGGTAGCTTTGAGTGTAAATATTAACATCAAGAAGGAAGAATAGAACTCTTTGTGCATCATAAAACTGTCCATGGAAATTATATAAGGAATATGCATGCATGGTCTGACAATAATTTGACAAAAATTTAATTTACCAGTGCAAAGGTAGGTTGTTTTACAAAGGTATGGGTAATACTGGGGGGAAAAAATGTTATTATAATTAAGATACTTTTCTGGGCTTCAGGCAAGTTGAGATCTGTCCACTTTGTCATTAAAGGGACCAGTCTCATTTCATGCAATCTCTTGGTGCCTTAGTCCTCAGTCACACACCAATAGATATAACAACTTTTCCTTTCACTCTCACTTCATCTTGCTTGACATTTGAGATTGTCATCTCTTTGGGATTTGGATACGTTTTAACAAATGCAAAAGCCAATACATTTGCAGTCAAATGCAAAGTAATCTAAATTAGGTATAATGTATCTGTGAAATGTAGGAATTTCATGTTGTCAAAAGAACGTTGAGATTATTTCTGTGTACCAAGACTTTTTTTCTTTAATGTCTGTATTTGGGATTTAACCTTCCTAGAGTTTCTACCAGGATTATTAATTTACACTTACAGCATTTGTCTCACCTAACTGTATCATGTCTTTCATATGGTCTTCAGAAATTTTTCTCAAAATATTATACTGGACAAAATATTTTACCAGCTTTTACCAGCTGACCCCTTTATCTCAAACACAAGGATTTGTGTTTATATCTGATCTCTGATCCAGGAAAAAAAGCAACCTTGAATTTTATATTCTGTGCATCAGTGAGAGAGCTTGTCCAACATAATTCTGACCAACAGAGACTGTCACTAAAAAACAGAGAAGAGAATGTTGCTGTATCCAATGTTTCTTCATATCATTCAATTCAACAGGAAACAAGCAGAGAGTACGTGTATAAAATTATGCACAGACACATTGATACAGCATATGGAAAAACAATAAGGAAACCAAAGTGCTTGTCATGCCACTCTTGGAAACTTTCAAAACATCTGTAGTTATGTTTTGTAAGATTGTAAGAGAGGTGATAATTTTAAACCTTTTAATTTTTTTTTTCTGGTAATGGCAGCAGAAAAAAAAATCTACCACATTCTCAGTTTACAGAATTAGGTACCAGCCTGATGGAACTCAGCAGAGAATGGTGGCCAGCAGAAAAATTACCTTAATGATTCAGAGGCAGCAACAACATTAAATGAAAGAAAAAAACATGGTCTTTTAATATGTCTAGAGAAGACATCTTTTTTCCTTGAACACAATTAATAACAAAAAACAGATATTGATTCTTTTTTAAATTTCTATGGTTATGACTTAATTTCCATTATGATGTGATTTACAAACATTAGGTAAAATCAACAGCTATGTTATAATGAGATTATATTGACTTTACATGAACAAATTACATTATTACCTTACATAACATACCTTGAAATGTATAAATCCATGTGAACAGACTGATATCAATAATTCTAGTAATAAAAATCTAAAGTGTTAAAGATTTTTTTGAAATCCTGAACTTCAAGAGACTTTATGTGTATTTGATCAGGAAATGTGTTTGCAAACCTAGCATCAGCTTTAGCTAAAAGACACTTTAAAGTGACCACTAGAACAGTTATGTAATAATAGCTATGTTTCTATATTGTTCTGACAGACAGAGAATGACATGAAAACTTAGGCATTCACAGGTGACCAGAGTTTTTTCCCAGATTGCCACTTCTGTGTCAGTTTTAGTCCCAATTCTGCCTGTCCCAGAGTCAGGATCAATGGTGCTTGTTTGAAGTAATATAAATTTTGCATAAGCTGTTGTTTACACCAGAGCTTGTGACCCACATCAGCGTGTGGTGACCAGAGGAATTTGAGGGCTTCTATAAATATCGTATATTGAAAGAGTCAAAATGCAAAACTCTTGGCTCCAAAAGACTGTAAAAACCCCTCTGGTGCTTTTTTTTCCCAGATAGTACTTTGTAGGTTCTTCTCAGCACAGTAGGCATAAAGCAATCAAATTGTTTTCCTTTTTTCCACTTTTAGATATGTTACGTTTATATAAAAAACCATTCTATATACATTTGAGTAACTCTAGAATCTAGTTAAAATCTGTCATGATTCCAAAATGAAACCATGAGTTACTCCACCAAATATTACCTGTCCTGTTAGCATTCTCATGCACGAGTACTTATTCAAATAATTGGTTTTTCAGGGAAAAAACAAGGTCATCCCACGGAAAAAACAAACCCAACCCTACCAACAGATAAAACAGATCTCAATAGTTACTAGGTTATGTAAATTGCTTCTTAATTTTACAAGGTTTTATCTTTGTCATCCATGTAGTTTTCCCTAACCTTTCCCACTATCTTAAACAATAACTTCTGTTATTATTTGTAATCTCTTGAGGCTTTAATTAACTATCCATAGCACTGAAATCATTAGTTTGTTGATTTCAGTTTTATTTTTAAAAGAAACTTTTGACTAAGGGCTGAATATTATCTTCAAAAGAAACATCTTACAAGACAGTTCACTGAGGGAACTAACAGAGTGAAGTTTGGTGATATTATATTGTTTCTATTGATTAACTTCTCATCTTTGTAATATTTAATAGTTTAAAGGCTTGGGATATGCTATGCCTTGGTTCTTTTTAGTGGCTTGTTTCACATAAATTCTTTTCCTTAAGTGTTTTTAGTTCCAATTACAACATTCTGGAATCAAATTCTGATTTCATCTAGTAACTATCCCTTTCTGGAATCAGCTAGAATTGTCATTAGGCAAAACATAAGCTTGTCGGATTTTAAATGTGTATTTTCAATCTTTGCAGATTAATTTTTATATGATTTTCAAGAAAACAAGATACACTTAAGGTTTGGTCCATATTGATTCTCCCATATATTAATCCTGGTTTTAATCCACATAGTGCTAAGAAATGTCAAGTTGTTCCAAGACATCACTTCAAATGCCTTTGTGGTTCTGAAATGTTTATTGAAAAAATCTGGAGATTCAAATCTCAGTCAGTGTCAAAAAAATAGTACATAAGAATTTTGTAGACATAAACAGATAAAATTTGAGTATCCTTCAACAAAACCCTGAATATCTTTCTAACGTTTTGCAAAATTAGTTTTTGACTGCTGGTAAAGACCAGTATTCAGCTAAGTCTGTGCCCTAAACAAATATGAATGTCTTTTGTATAAGAGATATATTTTGAAGGTTTCATTGTTATGTTCTGAGTTATTCATTCACGCATACTAATGAGAAAAGCCAAAATAGTTTGTTTTTTCTGCCCATGGAAATATAATTCCAGGCACAAGCTTGCAGACAGGTAACATGCTGTCCACTAGCAGACAGAGCAATGAAAGTGAGTTGAATGAGGCCTTGATAGGCACCTTACCTTAACCTGGTAAGGGGACATTACCGTAAAAAAATACCCATTAATTAATTAATTACAACATTGTTTTCTAAAGCCAGAGCATCAAAAAACTTTTCATGGATCTAATATTCTGATGGTACAAACGAAATCTAGGGAAGGGTAACCACAAACTTTTTTTGCATTCCCTATGTACATAGGTGGTGGAGCTTCCCACAAATATTCAACAGCAAAGAGTTTCTGACATGCATTTAGGTGTTGGAAACCTATTCAAGATTTGTTATGATATTATTTTTGATATCACATTTGTTGTTTTATCATAGAAGTTTGAGATTACTAAAAGCTGCTCCCTTGGTGTGATGTTAGATGAGGAATTTCTGTTGACATATCAAACACAGTGTAGAGAAAAAAAGTTGTTTTGACTCCACTAGAATACCTTGCATGCTTCCTGAAAGAGAAGTTTGGAAATTATTCATAATAAAATTAGGAATTATATGAATATATTATATGAATATATATTTTCACTCTACTGTGAAAAAAAGTAAGGAGTACAGATGAGTCAATCTTCTTATATATTACAGTCCATCTCCAATCTGCTCACCATTTTTTTTCAGACCTTCAAATGTGTAATATTAAATACTACAACGGATTGGTTAGGTTGTAAGATAGTCAAAACAATTTCACTGCTCCTCCACAAGACTGTTGTCACACTTGATCCCCTTTGTATGCCCCCTTTCATCAATTTCACACAAGCCATAACTTTTTTAGGATATAATGGAAGTTTTTTCTTAAGATAAATTGCTTTTGAATTGCAACACAATGAACTCTTTTTATGGAAACAAATGCATTATTTGGAAGTCAAAAAAAATATCACTGACCAAACAGCTGATGTATCTGAGTTTTCTTATTCCCCACTAACTGGTTTTCGAAAGAACAATTCTTTAAAAACATCTTTTGTACAATACACAGTTCAAGACAAGCTTTCAGTGTGCTTTGCAAAAAGGTTAGTTCACTTACATAAAAGGAAAAAGGAGGGTTTAAAAAAAAAAAAAAACCTTACAAAGCCTCAGGTTAGGACACTTGGATTATAGACTAAGGTCTGAAACAAATTAATATTTAATGCAACCTTTCCTTCTATTATAGACACACTCCTTACCAAACTTCTGATTCATAGGAAAACTTTTATGTCCAGTCAGTAATAGAAATACAGATGCTATACATAAAATATTGAAAACCTCCTGGCACTTGTTGGACAGGCCCCATTTCCCCTATCTGTGCTGCAGTTGAACATATCAGAAGTCTGCTGCCCCTTCATCTTAAAGATGAACGCCTTCCATCATGTTCCTTTTATTTTATTTATGACTTACCCTTGTTGATGTAGCACTAGCTAAACTTTCATATCATTTTGGAAAGTCTGATGTTTTCTGTTTACCACTGGAGCATAAGACATAAATGAGAAGGCACTATATGTGTTAAACTTGTAAAAGGATATGGCTGAGGGCTAGGTTAGTACCAACTAGCCATTTTGTTTAATACAGTGCATAGGAGTCCATGCTCTTAATTTTAGAGGGTTTAACTATGTCAAACACATCAGAGCAGCTGAATCTATGTATCTGAGCTCATATGTATAATGAATATGGACATCAGAGATTCTAGTCCTGACTGCAGCACTCAGTCATACAGAAAATGCCTGCTGTAGATTAGAGAATGTTATTGATCTCTCTTTCCATCATCCTCTGTCTTTCCTTTTTTTTTTTTTCACTCAACATGAAAATGCTATATAGACATGAATTTTCAATTCCTTTTCAAATTTAACAATATTAAAATAATCTGTTTCAGAGAAAGAACAAATGGACAAGAAGAACAGTAAACCAAGAATTTCTTCATATGGCTATATTGATAGAGTTCCATAGCAAAATTGACAAAATAGCACTTTCTCAACTGTATGTTTGCCCTCAGGGTCTTGATTGTACAATGAGCAAAATTTAACCTCAGGGAGCAGAACTATATTGTACACATATATAATGCACTAAAGTGAAACAGCAGAGTGGCAGCTCTAATACATGCTGCAGGGCAACATCCTCCAACCTGAATAGAATTGCCCTCTGTCTGGAATTTCAGGGAAGTCAAAGAACTTGCTATTACATGGCTGTGAAAATCTTATAATTTCTATTGTTTTCCATTCTATCCCTTGCACATATTTTATTAAAAAATTGTAAGGTCATCCTTGGGTAGTCACAAGCCATTTAGGCTCTAGATCCATACAGCCTGCTATTGACAGTTCAGCACAATACTCTTACAGTAAAGAAGGTTATTATGGTGCTATTGGAGGCATTGCTGTGCTTCCTAAATGTTTCCCTTCCTTTTTCTTGCTTTTCTACATATTTTATATCTGCATTTAAATGTTCATTTTGCTCCTGCAAGTTGGCTACAAAGGAGGAAAATATCCTAAATAAAACACAAATTTCTTTCAAGACTAATACTTGGACAATATCCATTGCAATCCTCAGTTAACTGGATGTGGAAGGGATGTTCCAAATATATTTATGGTTTCCTCTTGGAGAAATTATTTTGAAACTCCATGATTACAGGCACAGAATTGTAAAACACATCAAAGAAAAAATTTCCTTTCAGAGCAAACATTTAAGGTAGAAGCTATTCACTTTTTTTCATTCTGACAGGTTTTTGTCATATTTATATATGCCGTCTTCTGCTCTAAAAGAATAACAGCCTATATACAAAATGAAAGAAAATAGGGAGATTTTGAAGAAAGAATCATAGAACATGTTGTGGTGGAAGGCCCTTATAAAAAACATCTAGTTCAAATCCTCTGCAATGAGTAAAAATATCTTCAACTAAATCAGGTTTCTCAGAGCTCCATGCAATCTGATCTTGAATGTTTCCAGGGGCAGAACATCTACCACCTCTCTGGACGACCTGTGGAAGAGCTTCACCTAGTAAAAATTTTCTCATTGTAAAAACTTCCTTCCTTTTCCTTAGCCTGACTCTACCCTCTTTTAATTTTAAAATCTTGCTCCTTGTGCAAAGGGTGAGAGAAAGGGTGTAGAGTAACAGAGTTCATGTCAAGTGTTGTTTTCCTTAGGCCAGTTTCATACTCCTTCATTTAGTGTGAGTGGAGCATGAGTCCTGCCTATCAACTTAACTGTAAGAGAAATCAGAACCAAAAATGTAAATTACTCTAAAAAATTTCTGTTGCAAGGTGATGGATTCTTCTCCCTTTACTTACCTTCAAACAAAATATCAAATATGATATCAGAAAAAAACCCAAACAAACATGCAAACAAACAAGCAAGCAAAATGCTTCACAGTGTTAACACATTGAGTGCTGCAGGGGAGGATTGTTCTGGGATTCTGACTTTCTGGAAAACAGAAATCCAAAGTTCCAAATATATTTTCAGTGACTCTCTATTGTTGATAGACTGCTAATGTGTTCCTAAGTACTTAAGTATTCAGAAATAAAAGTTCACTCTTTGATGCTTGTTTGGAACCTGATTGCTTGATTCTATGTCAACCTATATGGCTGTTAATCTCTGTAGACTAAATTCAACATAGCATATGTAGGTCATCAGACAAAACCTCCACTGAAATCAATAGCAGAAATAAATTACTCTGGTATAGCATGTCAGTCTGCATTTGATTTCCTGATACATGATTACTCTGAACTGTTAGCTTCACTTACTTTTATTGATTGTTACTGTGAAATGCTTACTAATTGCACATCAGATTTTTAAAGGTGCTTAATTGCATAGTTTATACTAGTGTTAAATTCCATACATTGATTACCTGTGAATTATGTTCCAGGGGTTCCATCTCTATTCCATGACTGTTTTCTGTGATGTTATGGGCCATATCATTAGCTCAATCAAAACTGGTTCTACAATTACAGTAACAGAGATGGAGGAGAAGAGCAGCTAGTCCCATTTTCAGGGTTTGAATACTAAAGGCAAGATCAACTTTTTTTTTTTTTTTTTAGATGAGTGATCCAGATCCAGTCTTTGAACAAAACACAGTCTGGGCAACTTGTGTCTCAGGTCTGAGTTAATCAAAGATTTGCCACTATGTCTGACACCTTGGTGTTTAACCTGTATGTGTGTGCTCAAGCCTTAGAGCAGAAGGAAAAACTCTGTCAGAACCTTAGATACCAACCTAAGTTAGAATTCATTTTCCATACCTGCCTTCTTCTGGGAAGTGGGACATATCCATTCTTAGGTGACTCGGGGGAAAAACTTCAGTGATAGGGCTCTGGTTATAAAAGTACTCTACGACAGTCAGAGGTGCCATCAACATTCAGTGGCAATAGATGGGGGACTCCAGTGACAAAAATATTACTTTTATTTGCTCATACAATTAAGAAATTTACGTGTCACCCCACCTACCATCCACAGCCCAGTCAGGTCTAGGGGAAGGAGTTGTCTGGTTAGGGTGAAACTGCTCAGACCTGTAGTTATCAACCAAAGTTTGGAAGTGGGTACTGAACACATATTCTGTATTCTTAATGGCAATTTATGTGCATTAAAATTTGATTTCCTTTTTAGGTTATCCACATTTCTCTCTTGAAATCTCTGCTTGTGTTTGAACTTAGATAATCCATCATTTACAAACAGGAAAAAAAATGTATGAAAACATTTAATGGCTATGCCCAGCACACTTATGGACATTGTCTTTGAAAAATATTGTAACTTCAAGTCACGCTGTACCCAATTTTTTTCCAAACAGTATTCTGCTTAAGTGGAAGGAGGCCTGTGAGAGTTGCAAGTATGAATAAAATGGCAATGAGAAAGAGCCAATAAAATTACTGCAAATTTAAGTAACTAATTTCAAATCTGAAAACAAAGTTTGAACAGAAAGCTGGTTCTTATTTTATTCAAGTCACTTTGTTAATGCCTCTAAAAGTGTAAGTCACATTTTGCTAATGTGCTCTGCCTGGAGAGTGTTAAATCATTCTGCAAAAATATTGTCTTGGATAACTTTGTGATCAATGTAAGTTTATGAAGGTCTGATGGTCACGAATTATCTGAAATGTGTCCAGTAATCACAGAAATAAGATATAATTGAGGCAAACACTGGAGTAATGTGTTAAAGCTGCCAGACTTCCCATTATAGCAGGTAAAAGTTCTCCCTTGAAGTAAGCTGGCATGAGAGTTCTCAGGTCTGAGAGAAAATAAAACATCCAAATGCTCAACATTTTTTTGAGACACAAGAAGATACAGGAAAAGCAATTAATGTTTTGTCTACTTCTGCAAAATTGAAATAAGAATTTAATTTATTTAAAAAAACATTCTGGTAGTAAAAAGTCCTAGCCAACTGAATTTCTGGTCTTGTTGAGGTCTTTGAGATATGAAACTCAATCAGAAGAGGTGAGGAAAACTTGATATTTCAGTTCAGACCTATTAAATACTTGAGAGCACATACTATCTATTTATCATCGCAAAACAAACTTTACCGGCAGCTTTTTGTTTGCTGTCTGGGTTTCTTGATACCAGGAGCAGGAACATTTTAGGAAGAAGAGAAACCTTACAGCCATGAGGTCACTTGTTTGCTGTGTGCTTTAGGTGCTTCTCACCAGTGCTGTGACCTCTCCTTGCTCTCCAAGCTGCAAACTGTGGGTTGGTCTGGTCCTCTGCCCAGGTCTCTAGGTGGAAAGTGGCCATGTCCTCCCGTGCCTCCCAAGTGTGCCAAACACTAGAACAGGGTGGAAAACAATCCTGGTCTGAGCAGTGCTGCTTTTAAACTCTCTAACTGCTCCTTGGGCTACATTGCTACTGAGATGAGTAATGACACAATTGACTCCTGGGAAACCACAGAGGGCTGTAGTATATTGCACCTAGTGTAAGAAGACAAAGTATAAACCACAAACTACAAATCATGCTCATGATTTGGAAACAGGTAAATATTTTTCTGCCAGATTGCCAGACTGCCATAAAAGAGGTGGGAGTACCCAGGTGACAAGCTCCTCTATGCTCAGTCAAGAGTCATCCAGATTAAAAGCAGAAATATAAAGTAAACTTCTCTTCCCCCTCTTGAAACAGGACACATACTTGGCACCTTGTTTTGCCACTAATGTGGAACTGTGAACATTTGGCTCCAAGCCAATTCTGGGAAGAAAATTGATGAAAGAATATTTTTCTCTTTTAGTATTTCTCTGACATGGCAAGAAGTAGAAAATTATGTGAATTTTATGAGGAAAAAGATTTTGTGGTTATTGTTACCCCAAACATGAAGACCTATGTATTGAAGACAGCCTTTAGGTATTCATTGACTGTATAAGAAGCTGGGGCTTGATTCCCAGCCACCCTGATTTTGCATCTATCCGCTTGGATAAGGTGAGAGGACATTGCCTAAGTAGGAAGTGCATCAACAATCTTCACCACCTGCCACAACAAGATGTTGTGACTGAGCATATCTTAGACTTCTCTAATTTATATTCACAGACGAATAAGTGTTTTCCAATGTGGGAAAAGGAGGAACCTACTTTTATCAAAGCAGAAGGAAGAAGATCAGTTCCTCAATCTCTGAATTATTCACAGTTCACTTGTTTTTGTACAAATTTTATTCACCAGCTGATCAACTTCAGTTAATTAAAAGGAAGAATCAATAATACTAAATACATTGCTTTTATTTTCCTTGAAGTATTTCTGATTCCTTATGCTCAAAAAACCTCATATTGGAGTTATGAGGGTAAAGTACAGAAAAATTTATAAGAGCAGAACAAAAGCAGCCAGCAAAGGCTCAAGGATGGGAGATTTATGTTTATAACTACGTGGAGGGAATCAGAGAACACCAATGATTTACAAAACCTATTGAAATACAAGAAGAAAAGGTTATAAAATATCCATGAAAACATTTATGGGAGATATCAGAAAAACATTGTCAGAGTGATTTGGCTATGGGAGTCACCACACAGGAGAAGTAGGAGGAGGAACAATAATTACTTTTAAGCAAAAAACCACTCTCATATTTATGACTATTTTTTTAAAAATCAAAACATACTATAAGCTAACTATACATACTACACATATTAAAACTCATTACCTAAGATAGTAGAAAGTAGAAATTGCTCTCCTCTTCAAATGACAATGACCACTAGGGTCTTCTAGAAGTGAATTCCTAAGCAAGCCTGCCCTTCAGTGCAAGTTATGATGACATACTTGCAGTGGGTTTTGAAATGCAGAATTTGGCAGCTTTGGGCCACTGGAGGCAAAGGAGGAAAGGGCTGCCAGACGAGGCCGGTGCAGGATGAGCAGCCTTTGCCTCTTCATGTCAGCTCCGTGCTGCCTTCCAGGGCTCTGCTGCTTCCCACTGCAGCCACGAAAAGGAGAGAACTCTTAAATCCATTGGGGTCCCTCTCTATCCCATCTGCTGACAGCCAGCACAGACTGCATGTGCTGCAAAAACACATTCTGAACTATTTTTACTTTCCAAAAGAGATCCAAGGCAGCGCTCTGAGCAGCATTCAATGCAGCTAACTAATCTTCAACACTTATCAGTTGCAAACAGAGCTGGTTGAAACTTTTCATGTAGATACACATACTTTACACAACATTGAATATATTCACAACAAGCTACTGGTTGTTCTCCTTTATTTTTTTTATTTCCTTTTTCTATTCACCAATTCCTGCCCAAAAAAGGAAAAAAAAAAAAAAGAGAGAGAGAGAAAAGAAAGGGTGACTGACAAAAATAAAGGTTAAATAAACAAAAAATATCAAATCAAAAAAAGGAAATATTTTCAAAATAGGAGCAGATTGAGACAAATATTCACCAAAGAATTAATGAATTAAAATTGATAACATTATAAAAATCATCTTTGTTAGAGTCTGTGTGTCTTTATGCAATTTTAGGAAAGTCCAAACAGAAAATCCTCCAAAACCAAAACTACCCTCCCCTAAAACTAGCAAAACGAAAAATGAAACCCCAAAAAATCCCCAAAGAAAAGCCTGAAAAAATCCAACCCCCAAAGAAACCCCAAGCAGAAAAAATGTGCATGTTTTTGCTAAAACAATGCTTGTATAAACACCTAAAGTGCTTTAGGTGCTGGGCAAATCAAATATTAATTTCCCACGTAAGGTTATTATGGTCTTTAAGAAATGCATTTCCCTCTGTCACAGAACAAATATTCATATTGCTTTGAAATCCAACCTAACAAGGAAACTCAGAGGTGAAATAAATGCAGATAAAAATTTCCTAAGCCGTGGGGCTATCTCATTTCACAGTTTGAATAAAAGTTTTTTTCTTTTTCTTTTTCTTTTTTTTTTTTTGTTTTGGTTTTGTTTTGGTTTTTTTTTTCCTAGAATGCGAATTTTTATGTATAGTCCTCTTGTTTTGTTTTCCATTAATACTTTTTTAAATCAATTAGGGGACCAAGCTATACTACATTTCTCTCTGTCCCTTCCCTCTCCCTATTTCTTCATTCTTTTTCAATTGAAGGACAGAACCATTTGTTGATAAAGACAGAAACTGGGGCTTGCTTTGTACTTCTAAACATGCCTCATCTTCTTGAGAATATATTTAATGTGTTAACTTATTGAATTTAGAATAGAGCCATGGAAACTGAGCAACATATTTAAGTGTTAAAGAGTTGCCATTTCACAATTGCAAGACTCAGCCCTTATAAACCCACACTGCTCTGGAGGGGATAATAGATCTTACAGCATCTTAGTGACAAAAAAGATTTATGACAAATATTTTAAAATTTATTTAATGTATGTTAAACGAATATAATTGGGTTAGTAAAAACATAGCATATTCTGTGATTTTGTGGACTAAAATCATAAAAGCAATCGTATTTCAATATTAATTCATCTACTTTCAGGTGAATCTCCATGATCTTGGAAACCTAGAAAGCTGGAAATTTATAAGAAAGCTCCTTCAAATTATAAAAAGGATCTCTTGCCCTACACATCTGTAAAATCTAAAGTGAGTGCAATACTTAAAATTTAAAAAAAAAGTTAAAATTGAGTGAAATGTACCATGGTTTTCAATTGCTTTCAATTACCATTAAACCTTTTTGAGAGCAATTTGCATAATGTTTCGTAAACATGTAGGCAGATTAACCTTTTTAGTTAATTTATTCATTAGCAGTAAAAATTCAAAACATCCCTTATAAGAAAATAATGTCTTGCTGTTAAATTACATGGAAACAAAGCAATTGGGACCTAGTTGCCTCAGTTCTCCTTGTGTCAAAGCACAAAACAGTGGAGAGAATAAAGCTTTGCCTGTTAGTGGAGTCTTGATTAAATCGCCTGTTTGTGAGCAATTAGCAGAGTCACAAGAAGATTAGGTGAAGTATTAATTAGAGATGGGTTAGAAGAGTCCTGCCTGCAGCAGGTACCTGCAAATGTGGGGGATGGAAGAACAGAAAAATCTGAGAGAAGACAGAGGGTTTGAATCTTTCTCTCTTAAATCCCATAATCTCATACATTCTGTCAATGGAAAGTGTGGCAATTTTACACTGTATTTCTGTCACTTTGGTATTCCTTTACATATCTGTAACTGGCTGCTTGAGTTAAAAAGGAATAGTCACATCCCTCTTTCCTCTTCTGCCCCAGTGTGGTCGCCAGCCTTTATTTTGCCTCTGAATGAATTGAGGTTTCATCATTATCCATGTGTGGGAATGTAAAAAGTGGTTGAAATTTGGACACTTATGTGGTATTTTTAGCCAGGTTCTTAAGGTGTTTTCAACAACAGGAGATTAAACTCTTCTCATGTGCTGGAATTGGATTATTTCCAGATTGATTTTAGGGCACTGTCAGGTCTTTCACTCTGGGTAAGGTTACACAGCTTTGGGTGACCAAGGCTACAATAGCATGTAGAAAGCAGCTGCTCAGCTGATGGAGATAGAACCTGAATGGATAGTTTAAAAGTTCACACCAGTTTTAGACCTGTTCTTATATCTCTTCATTAAAAAATAAAATGAAGCCTTTCTGTATACGTGCTCTGTCATTTGTCATAATGCTACCCATTGCCTTTAGAGTCTATCTAAAAAAATATACTGTTGAAAGGAGTGGCCACATCTTTAACCTATTTATCAGGCATATGTGTGAATATTTACATTGGGACATCTGTTATATAATGTAAATCTATTACATTTATAATTACTTCCAAATTTAAATGTCAGGACAATCAATATGATATTTTTATACTTTCCAATATCTTTTAATGGGTTTACATCTGGAAGAGATAGACTGATCAAGATTTCAAAGTTTAGGAAATTCTACAGTCCCTTCTGGTGATTCCAAATAGTCAGATTATAGAGGTGACATGAGTATGGTGAAATCACTAAGTGCATAATTATGCAGAAGCATTAAATTAACCAATATTAAGTATTATTCATGGTCCTCTTGCATTGCTGTCATGTGCTGCTTAGTGGAATGTTATTGACTTAACTGATGTAAGTCAGCCACAAAATCTGTAGCAATCTCAAATAAGTCTGTGGAAAGAGTTAAAAAAATAAATAGATTCTCTCCAGAAATTTAAAAGAGATTAAATGTTTAAGGATCGTTTCTTATCTTGTAAGGTGCTGAATAATTTTCTAAACCCCACAATGTGTTCATAAATCGAGGGGTCTAAACATCTGAAGGAAAACAGTGCTTTTCCTCAGAAAGATCTCATGTCATCTTAGCATCATATTTGCTATGTTTTTTTATTTTTTAACCTACCTTACTGCTAGAGAAGTATGAAAATTCCGTGATTGACACAGTTAAATAGAAATCCACCAGAAAAACAGATGTTTATGATAGGTAATATCTTCTAGGAACAACTATCAGAGTCTTGTTCCATTATTAAGAATAAGCAACTGATGAAGCTAAAAATAGCAATAATCTGCCATGTACAAAAATCACTAAGTTACCATTCTATAAGAATGACAATGTGGGATTTGCTTGGGATGAAAATGCCAAGTGCTTCACATAAGAACATAGAAAGGCTGTCAAACACCCTCTCTATGCCAAATTGGTGTTTCACTGGAAGTTTCCACCACATAAGAGATCTGTGTTCTTTCTATATCTGTATTAGTCACATCATTCTCTACAAAGTGCCTGAAGCAGCTGAAGCAATCACCTCTAACATGATAATAAATTTCAATAATATGAACCCTGAACATTTAAAGTTAGAATGCATTTGTATAAAGTCTGCTTCTGGAACACTTTGTTTTGACTTTCATCAAGTAATCAGAGTGTAAGATCATAGAATGTTGAAAACAACTTCAGATAGTGTTGTAGTCTTCCTGACAGAGTCTTAAATACAATTGTATTGTCAAAACCCCCTAAGGAGCCAACCCCACAAGGAGCAATTAATATTATTACTGTGGCACTTTGGATTATTTTTGGGAAAGGAACTGGAGCCAAATGGAAAGCAAAGCTCACTCTTGTTAATAAAAAGGTTAAATACTAAGTCAAATGGCAGAAAATTGGCTTAAAACACTGCAGATAAAAACAGAAGTCTATTTTAATTTTGAAGTGTCTGCCCTGAACAATTGCATATCCACCTTGACAGGAAAAGCTTTTCTTAATGTCTCCTCTTGGAGTAGCTTCCATTATTCTCTATAAATCGTAGGAAATTAGACATATTTTAAGGATTGTAAGCTCATTTCCCTCTTACAACAAGTACAGTTTAAAGTGTTTAGATGAATATAAACCAGTAACTATTTAACTAAATTGCAATTTCTAATCATTGTACGAATCTCTTTATTTCAATGCCCAATTCCATATAAGACTCCTACTGTCTCAAAAGAAAACAGAAACTCAGATGAATATTTTGGAAGATAAAAAACAGTGTTCAGAAAAAGAGCTCTTAAAAGAAAATCCTGAAAAAACATGATGAAGACACAGAGAAAGACATGATTCTGTTAACATAGCTGAAATGAGATGGCCCTCTCTGCTCAAAATCAACTTTATTTTTTCAGACATAATAGCTTGCTAAATTTCAGTAAATATGGCGTATTTGGAGTAAACAAACGGATTGTATTTTATGTGACACAGTTCAGTGGTACCTTAACTTGCAGGGTATATGAAAGATAAGGATTCAGTCACTTTACTGCCTAAATTAAGCCAGAACCTGGGTAGGAATCTCTCCCTAACCTCCAAAGCGCTCTAACTCCTTAGTTATCCTGGATTGGCATGATACCCATTGGAGTCATCCCATGAAATCTAAATAGATATTCATGATTAAATATTCAGAAGGGAAAATAATTAAAATTGTCCCCTATATCTTTGATGAGCTTTCCTGTCACTGGATCATGGAGTAATTTTTAATCATGCTGTCCGAGGAGACATCTTCCAGAAGTGAGCAGAGAGCCTGGGTTTTGTTGCAGTCTGGTGGTACAGAATGCTAATTCTGTAATTCTAATTCTAATTCACACCAGTGAAAACTCAAATAAGCACAAATAGGACCTCAGTCCAGACTTTCACTGAACATGATAACTATTGCCTGAACAGACATTCCAGTTTTTACGTATCTAAGGGAAGGGCTGATGCAGGCACCTGTCTCACGGCAGTGAGTGCAGAGCTGGGGAAGGCACTTACTCCTGCTTCAGTGAAGTGGCAGAAACTCTTGTTTGTGCACCACTTTTATGAAGCTAGGCAATGACAGGACTTTCTAAGTGTCTAAATCTCCTCATGGGTAAGACACAGACATGTTGTTACTTTAAAATAACAAAGACTATTTATAAAACAGCTTATTGCCTTGACATATTAAACATCTGACTAGCAATTAGTTTAGATTTTGCAGTTGTTTCGTTTTTATTCTGTTGATTATGTAGTTTTGAATATCAACATAAATATGAAAGCTTAAAATTTCTTTAATGTTTAGCACATACAATTATTCTCTGTGAAAATATATTCATTAATGTGCTGTTTATCTCCATCAGTCTTTCTTATTTTTATGTATATTGTGCTTAGAAATATAAGCATGCCATTCAGATGCTCACAGAGATGATCTTATAGCTATTTATTTATGGGCAACAGAGATACAGATTGACAGGACAATCTAATGGTCTGCATCATCTCGTTTCAGATTATTTATGAATAAAATTCATTTTGACCTGCAAAGACTGGAAAAAGAAAGCAGAAGCAAAAAATAAATTTGCAAATAACCTCCCACTTGGAAACACAAGATGCTGAATTTAGCCTGCAGCAGCACGTGGCACATTCAGGGAGTCCACATATTTCAACCACAGTAGCACAGCTGTAATGCTGATCCTGTCTCTCCTCTGCTTCCTATTTTCCTTCTTCTTATACTTTCCCCATTTTTCACTTCCTTTCTACTTCTCCATCCCTCACATTCAGTCCTTCCATCCCCCCATACCTCTTAACTGGCCAGATATCTAACCCTGAGGTGTGAGAGCTGGAAAGAAATGGAAACCATTTACCTTAAAGGTTTCAAAGGGAGTGGAGGACAGTGCGTACCTAGAAATAAACAGCTTGGAAGGTTAAGATTTCAAGCACTTTCTGGTTTTGATTTCGACAGAATTTGGATAGGTCTGTATTTATTTGAATTTCTTAAAAAAATGTATTTAGAGGGTGCATTTTTGTCATGGACATCCCTGTTCTTATTGTAGTATAATTACTGTTTCTTGGTGATAGAGTTTTATTTTACCATCTTCTCTGTGGGTAATTATCGGGTTATTAACAAATGGTGTGAAATTGTGTGTGTGTCTGTGTGTGTGCGTATGTGCATGTGTGTGTGTATTTTACTCCTTCTTTGTAATAGCTCTGAGCGAATTCACTTCTAGGGATTTCTGCAGAGATTCTAACATTCCATTGCCTACAATAACAGCATATTTCAACACAAACACTTAATTATTTTAAAGATCCATTTGATTTTATACTCTATTTATCTGTCATGAAGTTGTATTATTCTTCATCCACTTATATGAGTTTAGACTGTTTGTTTTAAATCTATGTAAACACAGAATACAGAAAAAACTGAATATAGCCATTAGCTTAGAGTACTACCTCAATTTAAAATCTGATTCAGATGTTTCCATAAATGAAATAAATGGAATTCAGCACTAGGTGAAGGAGAAAAAACCAAATAGAACAAAGTAACTGAATGCTAAAATTCAAAACAGCTCAGGATTTCAAGGTAAAAATGCAAAATTAGGGCTGCTGAATTCTCTGAGGGAAATGAGAAGGAGGTAATGTTTTATTCTTTCTTCCATTACTGGGTGAATATTTACATTATTGTTGCTAGGCCAACTCAAGCAGTTTATTTTAAAATTTAATCCCTCAAGAAGAAAAAAAAAATCACACTTTCTGTAATGGGAGCAAAAAAGAATAAAGGGGAAAATGTAAGAACACAAGGATTTAATCCTAAATCATAAAAGCATAATGCTGAGGATAATAAAAAAAAATTCAGCTGTGTATGAATGTTCTTCAGCTGAGTTTGAGACTGGAGCCATTTGTAACCATGAGCTCAAAATTGTTAAGGACTACAAGGCTCAGATTTTGCTTGAAACAGTAAAAACCAGTGCAAAACATACAATAAATAATCATAATATCTGTACTGAAGAGCTGTATTCTGGTGTTGAACTTGTGGCCTGGAAGACAGATGAACAGGAACCAAACTCCATATTTTCCTTATACCATGCATATATTATTTGTCATATTCAGCCCTCAGCAAACGAGCTTGCACAAACTGCTTGTATTGACCTTCATTCATTATTACGTTGCATTTTGGGGTTTTTGTTGGGTTTTTTTTGTGTTTTTTTTTAATTTGGAAAATGTGTCCAAAATATCTATTTTTATATCTATGTAGGGATGGGTATTAACTGTAGTTTCTTGTGGCAGGACAACTGCATGCATACTTGAACTAAACAGGAATACTCTGAATTCAAGGCATGATTCTGGTCTGCAAGTACCTGATATTTATTTTATGAATTTAAAATAGTAATCTGAGGTCCTCCTGAGTGTTGTGAACACAGTAGACTAGGGGCCTAAACTCCTGGATTAATGTCAGTATGTTACAAAAGCCAAAACAAGTTGCTTTCCACCACCACCACAAAAATCCCAAACTGAGCACAACAGAAGACAGTCTGGAAATATCTGTAACACACTGCAGAATATTAGCTATAGTTTGTAAGACACTTTTTTTACACTGAGGCATGATTTGTGAGTCACTCTGCTAAAGTAAGAGGAATACTTGTAAAGCAAATACCGTATTTAAGGGGCTGAGCTGCTTCCCAGCTCCGTAACATCTGAACACTTTTCTGTTAGCTGGGTCACAAAGACTGCAGCAATTCACACACTCTTTGGCACTTCTCTTTCGAGTTACAGAACCACTTCTATGCCTGAAGTGTTTTGATAGCTCAGGCAGGAGCAAGGTTGGTTAATACGATGAATATGCCTGTGTTCCAGGTAGAAGCCTTTTACCAAGGACAAAGTTTTGGCAGTACTCCCTAAATGCAATGAAACACCAACATTTTTCTGGTACATTGGAAATTTATTCCACGATCAGTTCCACTGAGATGTACATTATTAGCATGACTCAGTGCTATATACTGTCTATGAGTAAATTAAGTCTGTCTTACACATCCACAGAACTATAACACAACACCATGGTGCTGTCTAAAGAGGCAGGCCTCTTTTCCCTCTTATCCTTTTGTATTTCTCTTTGCTTCTGTCAGCAAGGGCTTTCTTACAGGCTCTTGTTCCCAGACTAGGATTCAGGAACTGCCATGACTAAAAACTATTCTCCAAATCTTTACTTTCCCCGCTTCCCCATCTCCCCATTTTGATCAGTTTACTTACACGCCAGTTCAGATGTGGACTTCTGAAGGGTAGACAGAAATACTATGTGTCCATATTTATGGAGATTTATGTAGAGTTCAAGTGAACATATAACCACAGTTTAAATTAGGTTAGTTTTCTCTGGGCTTCTGCTGCAGTCAAGGGAGAAAGCATAGCTCCTGTTGTGATTTACCATTTCTAACAGGTTAACATCTCTGAACTGCCTTCTGAACCTAAGCTCAGGTGCTTAAAGGTAATAGTCCCCTAAGTGTCAATGCTCACTTTATTTTCATCCTGCACATTTGGCCAAAATTTTATGATTAGTCTGGTGCAAAGATATGAGAATCTGGCCCAGTCTACGAATTCATGCTGGCAGATTGTAAAGGATGGAATCTGATTCTGACGTTTCCCATTTTGCATTAGAGGATTTACATCTATGTTCTTCAGATATTCAGAAACATCTTCAGATTCACTTTTCAGAATGCAAAGGACCCATAAATACTACTAATGCAATGACTACAACAGCCATGAAAATATTCACAGCACAGTAAAGAACCAAATGGGAAAAGCATGCCATGAACAGCTGTGCACTGTGGCTGAAAATACTCCATATAATGGCAAAGAACTATAATGCAGTTGTTTTTCACCAACACTGTTATCCACAAAAAGTTTGTTTTGGTTTAGTTTTTAAAAATTCTCTCTGTGGGATAAGAAGGTGGCATATTCCTTGTCTTGGAGATCACTTTTGGCATTTCTATGTTGTTTCAGGCTATGTGCAAACTGTGAGACCTAGGAGAGTTTCTGGGCTCCAAGCCATCCTGTACCCTGACTTTCATATCAGGGTAAAATTTGGACTTGTGCTATTTGCCTCATCCTATGTGCCCTGAATTTTGCACAAATGGAACCCAGGTGGGAGGACAGATAGGAGGTTACAAAATGCTTCATCCAGCCCCTCAGCCTGGACAGATATTTCAGCATGTGCTAAACATGTACTCTCTGGTCATATTAAAATATGGTCCCTGTATAATCAATTGTACTTTTTCAACAGATTTTTTCTTTTACTCAAACAAGACAAAACTTTATATTATTTTATATAAAACTTTATATTTTCTACCATTGCATTTCAACTATCATTATTGTACTTAAAAGGATAATCTTGTATTTTAACACATACTACCTACACTTTTAAAATTAAATTAATTTTGACCTCAGTACAAGTTGGTTTGCTTCTATCAATTGCAAAAAAACCACAGTCTTATTAAAGGTGTTTAGAATTTAATTATTTACATCCAACTTTATAAATCACACAAATACACTATATCTGGGGTACTTCTGGTAGGCTGCTATTATATTCTGGCTCCAAAGTATAAACAAATTGCACAGTGAAATTTGCCCCTTTCTCCTCACCCTGACCAGACACCCAGAGTTATACCACCAATGATATCTCCATTTTCAGAAGTTAGACTTTTCCCTATTTGGATATTCTCTAGAGAAAAGAAAATATAGATGTGGAAATGTCTTCACATCAGGCCCATGCAAAAGACAGAAGATTTTTTAGGAAGCTGGAGTTTCATGAATCTAAAGGATAATATGCTTTAATGTTAGGCATTTTCCAGAGGATATTGTATTGGCTGGATGCCTGTTATCAAGAAATTGCACAAGATGCATATTCAAAAGTTTATTGACAGGAAAAGCAGGGTGAGTTGGGTTATCTGGGCAGATTTGAGTCATTTTCCTGAAGTCAGGGTAACATCTCAACCTTTTTGAAAGAAAGACATGAAAAGTTAAAGAGAATAAGGAAAAGGAGATAAAAGAAAATTTGGATAAAAGTTAAGCCTAAATTCCAGCAGCTTTGATTGTCCTGTTAGCTGATAGAAAACAACAGAAACCTCTTTTAGGGGGATGAGAAAAGGGGGGGGAACAAAATATATGAAAAGGAAAAATGCTCTGGCAGCCAGGAGGGTCAACCATGTCCTGGGGTGAATCAGGCACAGCATCACCAGCCAGCAGAAGAAGAGAATTCTTCCTCTCTGCTCTACATTGGTGTGGCTTCCCCTTGAGTCCTGCATGCATCACAGTATGAAAAAGACATTATGTTATTTAAGATTGTCCAAAGGAGGGCAATGAGGATGGTAAAAGTTTTGGTGAAGAAGCCATATGAGGAGCAACTGAGGTCACTTGTCCTGTTCAGCCTGGAGGAGAGTGAAGTGAGTCCTTATTGCAGTTACAACTTGCTTGTGAGGAGAAGGGGAGGGCAGACACTGATCTCTTCAATCTCACAACCAGCAACAGGAGCCAAGGAAATGGTCTGTAGTTGAGTCAGGGGAGGTTTAGGCTGGGTATCAGGAAAAGGTTTTTCACCCAAAGGGATATTGGGCCCTGGAACAGACTCCCAGGGAAGTGGTCACAGCACCAAACCTGACAGAGTTCAAGAAATATTTGGATAATATTCTTGGGCATGTGTCAATTCTTGGGGTATCCTGTGCAGGGCTGGGGGATGGACTCCATGGTCCTGATGGCTCCCTTCCAACTCAGCATATTCTGTTCCATGATTCTATTTGATTCTGTGGTTCTGAGAGCACATGTACCTAACAAACTTTAATTTGCATTATATTGTAGAAGTAGGTCCATTTTAGAGAATGAAGCAAATTAATCCGGTCGACATAACAGCCTTCTTTTTAACTAAATAAAGAAAATTCATTATCAATTTTTATATAATGACTGATACAACAGAAACTATTACTCAAATGAGAGAACATTGTAACAAAGCCAGAGAAAGACTTGACATATGTGGACTGGTGAGTTTTCCAGAGCATAAAACGCGAAAGCAAGATGCATATTTATTTTATTATCTGGCCGTATGTTTCCATTAATGTAAAAGATGAAGCAGAGAAGGCTGCTGAAAGCCAAAGAGATAACAGAAGAAATGTTGCTAAGGTATCTTTGAGGGAAAACTAAAATAACTTTTTTTTTTTACATATGGAGACTTAGAGAATCTGATATGTCTCCTAATATATATCCTCAAACATTTTCACTGGAATATTACCAACCTCTTCTATTAGAGTTTGGCACTGTAAGGATTTTGAAGTTCGTTCTGCTGGATTTCAGACTCTCTCTGATACTGAAATACTTTATTGAGAATGGAAAATTTAGTGGGAAACAGAAGTAGAAAGTTCAGATGAATTTCATGAAAAGAAAATAAAGAAACAATTTTCATGCGAGTGTTCTTTTGTACAAAAAAAGTGGAAGAGAAAAAAATTAGTGTCAAAATATATGAGTATAATTTCCACTAAATAGTATATCAGTCAATGTTTCTGTCAATAAACATTCCAAAATCAATATGAGAATCTTGTAAGTCTTTTTCTCTATGATCTAATAGACAAGAAAAAACTTGCCACTTCTGTCTAGAGACACACTAATAATTCTGCCTATTCTGTTCATGAGCTCAGCAATAGCCAAAAAAATGGAGTTAGCAATGAACCACTAGGTAACTGCAAATGTGTAATTGGCACAAATATGTATCTAATTAATTAAAGACTGTCATGTGATGGCAGATTCAACAGAGGTCAATTAAATTCATGTTTGATGTCTGATAGGTCCTTTGGGTTTCTCATCATTTAGTCTGGGCTGTGGTGTTGTTTTCCCAGACTTGGAGGGAAAGGTGTGTGCTGGTTTCACGTGGAGCGGCGGGGGGAGGGGAGCCCAACCCCTAGGGACGGGAGAGCTGTCTCTCTCTGGGAG
>JANRGV010000094.1:17839688-17854060 GCA_024734035.1 Alethe castanea
CCAGCCCAGCACAGCCCAGCACAGCACAGCACAGCACAGCACAGCCCAGTACAGCACAGCCCAGCCCAGCCCAGCCCAGCACAGCCCAGCACAGCCCTGCACAACCCAGCACAGCGCGGCTGCTCGGATAGCGGCGAGTTACTCAAAGAACTTCGTATCTCCCCCACACCACTTTAAGTTTCCCTTGCCATGCCGTCAACACCCTTCATGCTGTTTAATTTAGCACAGAATATCTCATGAATATAGAAAGCAGGGAGTAATTTTGTTTGAGCAGTTTTCTAAATTATTATAAACAGAATGGTAACATGATTATTTACTTCTTGCAAATTTGATTCATTAACTGGAAGGAAAAATGAGATAGTGGTTGTTCCATTGTTTTATAGGGAGAAAAAGATATTAAAGAAATGGCAATATCTTTTGTTAGTCCACCTTATAAGTGAAGGAAAAGCTGACTTTTGTACATGCAGGTCACTCTTTCTTCAAAGAAAAACAGAACAACAAACACTTTTATGTTTCTCAAAAATTGCTGCATTACATTGTTGGTGGTAAAGGTAGGGAGATTAATAGGTTAGGGTATTTTTCTAGAAAAAGCGAAATATATTTAGTGGTATATGGATAGAGATATAGATGCATTAGGGATTTGGGTTTTTTAGCTTTGTTTTGTTTTGTTTGTGTTCCTTTTTTGTTCTGGGGTTTTTTTTAAAAGCAAAACTTAGAGTCAAACGAAACTCCTTTAAAACTTCTAAACAGTTTTGACAAAAAAAATCTAAAGTTGTAATGTGTCTTGACTGCTTTGGGGTTTTTTGCCATATCTTTTTCAGTACAAAAGATTAAAGATCAGAAGTGTCTGAAACTTATTTAATTTAAGAGAATTCTCAGGATTTGGACTGTGGAACCTGTGTGAAAGCAAATAATCTAACAAAATTTCTTTCTCTTTAGAGCTAGGAAATGAGAAGAACAGCATATGAAATTTTGTTTTTGACATCCATCTTATTCCCTGGCTTACTTCTTACTGACACTTGATTTGGAATGACACTTTCTTGTCCCACTTATTCATAATTTGTCATCTCATGTAGAAAACAAAGAAAAGAAAATGTTGATTACGCTAAGAGATAAGGAAAAAATGTGTCCACTTATAACCCTAGAAAAGCTACAATTACATGTAGATTTTATATCACATTTCTCCTTATCAGAGACATTCATAAAGAATGATTATTATTTGCTTTTGTAAGACCTTGGCAAGAAACACAGAAAGATACAAGAAGCTAGGAGGTAAAAGTATATTGCCCACTGAGAAATAGAGAGACCAACAAATGCACAGTGAAGAGTAAAACAAAATTTATTAAAAGCTGACAAGATGACAAAAAATAATGATTATGCAGGAGTTACGATAACATGGAGGAGAAGTTGGTAGGAGAGGATTCTATCTACATTCTGAATCTGTACTACAGATGGAGAGAACTAAAGTCCCCAGTTTATCTTACATTCTGGCTCTTGGGTACTCTTTCTGCCCATGCATTTAATCCTTGGAGCAATCAGGGCTGTGAGTAACTAAAGGTGAGGACAAAGGCACTTTTAGAGTTAATAGCAACATTTTCAAATATCTATCTAAAGTGTGTAAGTGAAGACTATAGATCTCAAACAAAATACAATCTGAACTTGGAGATGTAGGTGAGAGGTTTAATAAAAGACTAGCCACACTATTCAAAAATGAGTAAGTGATTAAAAGACTTAATGATGCATTTTTTCACCTGCCTTTTTCAGAATTCAAGCTGTGCACGTACTAAATTTGTAATGCAGAAACTGGAACACACAGACACACACATATTTAATAATAAGGAATGTTAGATTTCTGCAATGTACAAGCTGGCAAAGCCAACTGAAACCCCATTAGCAAAAATGTGCATTTAATTACCACAGTAAAAAGGATTGTCAAACTTTTTTCTACCCCACTACAAACCAAGTCCAAAATTAAAACCATGCATGAATCTTAAGAGGAAATTGCCTGTTGTAGTCAGTGTGTAGTATTAGCAAGGTTTTTGTGTCTTTGTTCTTTTTTTTACAGGGATCACTTTAAATGTTCAATGTGCTCTAATATGTGTTTCTATAGATTTGGCATGGATCTCAGATTGGTAATAATGAATTTTCCTGGCAGAAAAATACTTGGTTCTATCAGATCATGGAAATAAGCTCTTTTGAACTGAGATTTGCATGGAATTGCACCAGTATGCATGCACTGACCCTAAGTTGAAAAAATGTTTCATTTCAACAATTTTAATAGAAAGTGATAATTTCTGTTGTTTTCAGAAGACTTTTTAAAAGATTATTATTTTTGTTTTGCCTTAAAAGAGCTCAAGAGGCATCACAATACATTTGCCAGAGAGAAAATCAGGAGAGAAAAAGTGCAAGTACTGGTTTTGCTTATATAACATTTAACAGGATGAAATAAAAATGCTAGTGATGCAGAGGGTTTTATCCTAGTGTCTTCCAGCACTAAGACTTCTTGACTTCACATGGCAAAGTAATTTACATAAAAAAATAATTCTGAAGATGCATAACACAAAAAAAACCCCACCAAAACACAACTACAACCAAAGAAATCCCCACAAAACCAACCAAGCCAATAATCACCTGTGGAAATTTATATTTTGTAGCTGGTATATTTTTTAACTTGTTGCCTGCTGGAGATCTTGCTGTCTATCCTCAAATTTATAGAGATATGCAGGTGTACTAAGCTTTCATGAGTTAGTTTGGTAGCCTTCTGTGAGAAGCTGCTAGAAGCTTGCCTTATGTCCAAAAGAGCCAACGCCAGCTGGATCCAAGACAGACCTGCTGCTGGGCACAGCCAAGCCTGTTGGTGACAATGGTGGCACCTCTGCATTCAAAAAGGGTAAAAACATCCTGCACATCTTCAGTGGGAAAGGGGAGTGAGCGTAAGTGAGAGAAACAGCTCAGCAGACCCCAAGGCAGTGAGCAGGAGGAGGAGCAGGTGCTCCTTGTGCCAGGGCAAAGGCTCCTCTGCAGCCTGCAGTGAGCACCATGGCGAGGAGCTGTGCCCCCACAGCCCTGGAGGGGCAAGGGGGAGCAGGGATCACTTGCAGCACGTGGAGAGCTCCACGCTGGGTGGATGTGCCCGAGGGAGGCTGAGCCCCCTTGGGAAGCTGTGCTGGAGCAGGCTCCTGGCTGGACCACGGAAAGAGGAGCTCACACTGGAACAGGTTTGCTGGCAGGGCTTGTGGCCCATGGGGGACCCACGCTGGAGCAGCCTGTTCCTGAAGGACCCTGGGGAAAGAACATGTGCTGCAGCAGTGTGGAAAGAGCTGCGGCACACGGGAAGAACTGCAGTGTATCGGAAGGGCTCCCATTGAGAATTTCATGGAGGACTCTCTCTTGGGATGGACCTCCTACTGCAGCAAGGGAAGAGTATGAGGAGTCCACCCACTGAGGATGAAGGAGAAAAATATAAAATGTGATGAACTGTATTTAACCCCCGCTCCCCACCCTCAGGTACCACTTGAGGGTGAGAGGTAAAGAATCAGCAGTGAAGTTGAGCCTGGGAAAGAGAAAGGGGTGGTGTGAAGGTGTTTTTAAGATTTGGGTTTACCTTTCATTATTCCACTTTGTTATGATTGATAATAAATCAGGTTGTTTTCCTGAAGTTGAGGCCATTTTGCCAGTGCCAGTAAGTGGCTAATTATCTCCGTTTCTATCTCAGTCTGTACCTATCTTGACCCTTGAACCTTTTCTTATATTGTCTTTCCCCTGTTCAGCAGTGAAGGCATTTGATACCTTGTTTTGGTGGGCAGCTGGTGTCCAGCCAGGGTCAACCCATCATGCCAAGTGTGTTATAAAATGTTTCATCCAATATATAAATGTAACATCCAGCGCAGAAACAGGAAATACAGGTAGTAAGTTTTTCACTGTATCTACTATTACCCTGGATTTAGCAAAAAATAAATAGCAGCAGACAAAACAAAAAGCATGTTAATAACCTAAATAATTGTTAAATTTCATATTTGCTGTTTGCAGATGAAAAATGGTTTACCTGCAGCTGTTTCTTCTGAGACATTTGTCATACAGCTTCCAATATGAAGAACCTTTTCTTCTATTATACAGAGTGCTGGCTAGACAAACATTGTCTTCTCTGTTTTTAGGAGAAGTCTTTACCTCCTGAACATTCAAAAGCCATGAACCATTATTCTGCATATCTTTTCAAAAGGGTAACACTTCTAGCAGTACAAGTAATACCATTCTGTTGGGCTGCTCTAGGGGCTGAACCTGCTGTGAGACTGAAGCAGAACACCAGTGGCAGGGGAAACCTGTGACGACAGCAACTCTGGCTGCTACATAAATGAGGTCAATTCACACCCTTGGTACTTTTAGACAAAGCAAATCTAACTTAATGAGAAACTATGAGCTGGATTAACCAAAGAGCAAGGTAATTTTATTTCTAAAACTAATGATAATTACTGTATTTTTATATGGGCATAGAGAGGTACCTTGTTTTAGTGGATAATACAATTTCTTATGTCTGTATGAGTTTTATGAAATTGTTTTCACAGAAATAATATCCATAAGGCTAATTTTAGACACATTTTCCACTAGTTTTGCTTGCTTGAATAGATTTGTGATATAGGTTCATCTCAGGGGAAAAGGTTATCCTTTTTAACAAGCATTAAAAATACCTTTCACGGTTTTTAGGTGACTGAGGAATGAGGATTAGGAAAACAAAAACTGAAGTATGACACTTCTGCACAGTACTATGTTTGTGACATAATTAACAAACCTGAAAATGTCTTCTCTACAATAGAAATGAGGTGCACAAATTCCTAGCCAGGTGATTCTTGTGGCGCTGCCTATTATTTTGAGCTTGACATGAGTCTCAATTTTTTCTTAAATATTTTCTTTTGGATCCTGCAATACAATGCATTTCACATTTCTTTTTGCATTCTTTGGGAAAGAAATAAAAGCTAAAAACTAGGATTTGTGAAGGTTAAAAAATGACAGAAATGAAAAAAAAAAAAAGACAAAGGCTACCATGAGCTAAAATTGTAGAAGCTGTTTATTTCTTGACCTTCTAAGGAATAATCCTTGCATTTCAGTCCTTTGTGCTGGCAATATTTTTATCTGACAGAATAATTAGTAGCACATACTATAATAAAAACTCAGTTATTTCCCTCAGAAAAAAAGACAAGGTATGTTGTTTGCCTTCCTTGGATGTCAGAAAATTTTATCGCATTAGCAAAGAGAATTACCATTAGTTCTATCACCTTATCTGAAATTACAGAAAATTCTTCATACAATAAACAAATGAAGTAAAATCAGACGTCCACTAAAGCATTAATAATTTTTTAAAGTGTTATTTAATTTGGATTTTTTCCAGCTCTGTCTAATGAGATTTGCTGCTTGTCGAATGAGAGGTTGGGCTATTAGTCTACTCTTTAGTGCAACCTATCCATCTGCCCCAAATCATAAAAGCTCCTTTTAATCTATTACATTTCAGTATATTTTTATTTTCCCTCCTCTAAAGGCATGCTCTGAAGACTACATTTGTGCTGCTTACTCTGCGGTCCTCCTTGTGCCTCTGGGGAAATAGGGGCACAAAGTGTGGGAGTGAGTTACCACTTTGAGGCTATCAGGGCAGGTATCTGCTGAATATCCTTTCCTCAGAAACAGAAGAGCCTCCCTTTGCCTTTTCTAGGTCAAAGCATGGTACTGTCACAGTTGCTTCTGACCCTGTCACCCAGTTTCACCAGTCAGTCTCATGGCTGTGGTTCTTCAGGGCATTATCTGAATTTTCTGCGCAGCAGAAAATAAAGCAGCTGTTCCAGTGTGACAGAGAACTGGTCTCCTGTGGGAGGTATCACAGCTCCCAGAGCCTCATGGGTTACTCTGCAGTTATTGTGTGATGCTCCTATCAGTCGCTGTAGGCACTGGCCCTGAGGAGTTTTTTTTTGCAAGGGATCCCTACTGAAATTATTCTCACCATGATGCCATTCAGCCTTGCAGGTGTAGCCTGCAGTTCACAGGTGAGGCCATGTAGGCCATCCTCCTCAATGAGTTTGTGAATTCTAAAATATGGACAAATTTTCATCTTGAACATCACAATCAGTAGACTGTTTTGAATTTGCTGCATTTGCATGGGGAATATTTACTCCTTGAATAACTCTATCCTTGTATCTATAATCATGGATAAAATTGAGTTATGCCTCTAAGATCACCTTTGGAGAGCCAGAGTCACCAAAGGAGGCATCATCTGCCAACACCACCACCACAACACCAATAGGGGGGTTGGGGCAGCCTGCCTCAGGTGTCCTGAATCATAACTGACACATTTTAAAATGCAGATATTCTGTCTGGCTTCAAATTTAGTTTCTGCATATAAACTAGAAAAATTGATAAGTGGCAGTTTAGGGGGCTTCATTGATGAATTAAGACAACCTTCAGGCTCTTGCAAATACAAAACTTCTTTAAGTCATCAAAAAAGTAAATAAATGAATGATTTAGATTTCCAGTCCTAGTATACGAGTAGTTCTAGGGACAATTTGAGAAAATTAATTATTTAAAATCTCATAACAAGTAGATAAGATTGAGATAACTTTCCTTGCTGTATTTTCAATACTCAGCTCAAAAAGAAACATTTTGAGATGGGCCTACATCAAGTGACAGGGTATAGAATCAGCATTCCATATAAAATGGAATAAAAAACACATTAAAAAATATTTGAATGTAGAGGAAAAAATCACATGGATGAGATGGGATTTTCAAAAGCATGAAGTGTAGGTCTCTGATTGCCCTGAAATCAGTAATGAAACATTCAGTGACTTGTACAGGAGCAGATCAAGTACAAAGCTGTTCAGATTTTTAACTCCTACTTACAAGTAACTTTTATCTGAGAAACATACTTTGGTAATGAATATTCAGTTACTCTGGAATATTCTTAGCTTTCGTTTGAAAAGTATATGAGTATATGGCTACGAAATGTGTGCTGCATCCAACCTATTTTCCTGGAGCTTGATAGCACAAGTCTGTAATTGATCTGGTGGGAAAATTGATAATTGAACCCGTTTAAATAGCTGAGGTACTTTTTAATAGATTTCCCTTCTGCTTGAAAAATGAAATTTTTAATAAAACGTTTCTAGCTTTAAAACCCTTCAAAATCTTTTAGGACTAAATATTGTTGAATTACACAGTGATTTTCTAGTGCAGAGAGGCAGGCAGAAATGCTTACATATCCTTTCCTGACAAAACTGTAATGACTTTTCAAGTGCAAAAAACCCATTTAAAGTAGCAATTATAAAAGAACTGCCAGAAAATACATAATCAAACACTACAGATGAGTCTGTGCAGATCTGTACATTTTCAGCTGCATCATCTGCAGCATGGAAAACTGTCTACAGGATGCTTATTGACATAGTTGCAGGTCAGCTTTAATAATAGTAATACCTTCCACAGAGTAATTGTTCAAAATGTGTCAGTTAATTACATGATATGGACATGAGTCTAGATAGACCCCTTGAGAATTTAGTTTTCATTTTAATGGATGGCAATCTGAGATTTAACAGTGCAAAATAGGGGGCTATGTAGTCTGGATATGATATAAAGTAACTGGGAAGCACAACCAGAAGAATGAGGATGCTTTTCAGAAAAAAAGTGAATGATGATAAGGGATATCTTCTGCCTCCATGGAACATGGATGATGATGTAAAAATATATTGCACATTCCATCCAAGATGTATGTGTAATAAACTTGCCTTATATCAAGTTAATTAATCACATGTGAGAATAATTTATCATATGAAATACAGAAATAAATTAGCAGGAGTACAAACCATTGTAGTTCGAGCTTATAACTGTGGAATATGGATCACAAAACCAATCATATCCTGGGCAGAGAAAATTACAATCATAAATAATAATCCATTCAGTGCCCTTCAGTCAGGAAATACAAAAGTCTCAGAGAATGTCAATAAACTAATTGAGTTTGAACAAAAAACAGAGTGAAATTTCAAAAGAAAGCTGCAGTCAAAATTAGACAAGATCTAATTATATGGTTTTAATGAGAATATGAATCTGATTAACTACAGTGTAACAAATATTAAACACAAAGTATCAACTATAATTGCCTTCCGAAACTATTTTTCTGATTGGTGAGTTAGAGAGAAAACAAGGAGAAAATTAATAAAAAGAAAAAAAGACTGACAGAAATCAAAATAGAACAAAGAATTATTGCATTGTCTACACTGACACTGCACCTATACCACTATCCTGTCCCTAAAGAATTCCTAGGACAATCCTTTATTTTTCTCAGACCTAATTTTGGAGTGCATAAGGCCAACACTACACAGAAAATGAGGCCTTTATAAATCAATGAAAAGGTGCATAGACAAAGCATTAGGGCAAGTTAGCCATGCAGTTTTGTCAATACCTGACAAAGTAATCAGTTTTTACTTTTTTGTCTCAGTCATACTTTTGTAGTAAATAATAAGGTCCATTAGTAAAATAATTTTAAGACCTCTGTACTTTCCCATAAAGGATTTTTTCTAAAGATGGTGGCACACTAAAAAAGGTATACACTCTTCTAAATCCACTAGAACTATATAAAAAGCATATATTTTATTTTGCTATTAAATATGGCACAAAGAAATTTTAAAAAGACCACAACAAAACAGATAAAAACTCGGTCTTTGTAGGCTTAATTGACCTTAATCGCATCCATATAAAATTTGCAATGTAATTACATGAACTTCCTGTGCTATTTTCACAGATTTCTTTAATCAATGAAAGTTTTCTTCTATAAAATATTGAATATGAGAAGACTGAAAGCATCTATGTTCAACTGAAACCACATACAATTATTTGATATTTCGTATCCAACTTTGATATCAATAAGAACAAAGTGTTTTAGTAATGTACTCTCTTGTTACTATGCGGTGTTGATAAGGCAAGGAAACATTTACTTCATGTATTACTTTTACACAATATGGCAACATTTTGAAAATAAAATTTAAAAAAAATTTGCTATTCATAGTAGTAGCTCTGGTTGTATCTTCCCCATATTTCAGATTGAATCACAATCACATTTTTTTATATATGAGATCACTTTTAAAGTCTTGTTCAAAAATTACATGGAGTTGTTTACCACTGTATGGTTGTTGTGTTTTGCTGATAGATGAGGTTCTTCCTGTTTATCAATTTGGTAAGTGTGTTGAGAAAAAGGGTGTTGAATAAAGATATTATTGATGTACTTAGTTTTAAAGTCCATGTAATGCAGCTTCCTAAAGTCACATATATTTGTGGTGAATAGCTATTAGGTCATCTGATTTAGTTCAGCCACAAATAACTCAAATGAGTTTTGCATTATTTGTATAGGGCCCTGTGGGAAATTTTTCCACAGACATAAATTTCAATTATAGTAATTGTATCCTGATACTCAAACTAAATTTTCATTCCCTCAATTTCACCTCAGTCTCCTCTCTCATGTTCTTGGAACTAACCAAGGTTGTAAATGTCGTTTTGTAAAATAATAAACACTTAATTATCTTTCTCTTCTTTATTACTGAAAGACATAGGTAAGACAGGAATCCTTCTTAGTAAGGAAGAAAAATGAATAAAGAAAGGGATATAACTAATGCACCAAAGACCTTTGAAACTGTTTTAAAAAGAGGTGATAATCTTCATAAACTCTAAGGAAACAGAGTGCAATTAGGCAATATTAAAAGGAAGGGTTGAGTTTTGTTGAGTCAGTGACAGCAATCTGAAGGGCAAATATGCTTCTACTTAATTTTCATGTCACTGATTACTGGACCTCGATATGTATTTCCAGAAACCAGCTATGAAGATATTAAAATATGAGGAATGAGAAGAGTTCCATATTTTTTCTATTCTCCCATAATTTTTTAACAAAGCTACTTGCAGCTAAAGCATCTTAGGTAAACTCTCATGGTTTTCTAACTTAAAAGTTGCTTAATTTGTTACTTAATTCAGTTAAGTAGTGCCTTTGAGGTCAATGGGCATATTTTCAAAAAAGCTCAGGTCTCATAGGCATCAACTTGAATTCTCTAGATTTTTCAAAGTACTTGATGAGACATAGTTTGCAATGATCTTCAGTGAAACTTGAAGTTTTAATAACCGTGTCTTAACCACAATTTTTAAAATCATGCTGTTTCTGCTGTTCCGCTGATGATTAGGAGTATCTTCAGTTTCCTATTCTGTTTCGTCTTGATATATATGTGCAACAACTCAAAAATTAGCCTTGAAACATGAGTTTTATTCCCTTTTTCAAGTACGATATTAGTGTACTAAATAAAATCTAACTCTTAACTGAGTCTTTATTCTTTCTTAACTTTGTGTCTTATTAGTCTTTAATTTAGGTTAGAGTGTTATGACTTGTATTCAATCCAAGGCTAAAACATCTCTGTTTTGTAGACTGTAAGCCGTTTTTAACTTCAATGCACATGCTACCAACTGCTCTTGCAGTTTCTTATATATTCTTCTTTCCGTAATGTGCAGCATGTATTAAATTAGTAACAGTCACCCAAAGGAAGCATCGAGTCCTGGCAAAGACAAAAGTCCATCTCAGGATACACCTGATCCTAATTATGTTATTTTATATCAAATAAAAGAATTTGATAATAATGGATCCAGGTCTTGGCATGGTTCATTTGTCTCACATGATTATGTGCACAATACTTCTTTTTCAAAATCGGTTGTGGCTAATTATAATTTAGGAAATAGAGGCAATGGCTTTTAGATTTAAAGAAATAAAGCAGTTGGCTGATAAACTTCAGTGTCTGCTCACTGTGAACTTTGTGCTGATGTGTCAATTTTTTATTCTACAGACTTTTCTTTAGGCCAAGTAATTTTAGGTAATAAAGCAACAAAAGATTAAACAACCTTGATCAAATTTGGGTAGTGAAAGGGCTTGAATTCAGATAGTTCAGTGTCAGTTTACTGTGATGTAACTGTACTGAAACAAAGGACAGTAACTTCATGACTTAAATGTCACTAAGAAGTTACAAGAAATGACATTGAAATCAAAGTGCTCAAGGGTCTCACAGACAAAAATTTGGGATTTATTGTCTACCAAATCCCTTCTGCAGCGCAGAGGTCAAAACAAGGGTTTGCTGGGCAACATGCCCAGCAAAACACAAAAATTGGGTTTACACATCAAAATTTTTCAGAATTACATTTGGCCAGGCGAGGTTCTCCAAGTAACAATAATATTTTTGGGGTTTTTTTTTGGTTGTTTTTTTGGCGGGGAGGGGGCAGAAATTGAATGTAATTTGTCACAATTCACTGCTTAATTATTTTCCATTTTGAAATGAGAAAAATAATTAACCTAGCCTCTTGTATAACACTGTGACATAGTACTTATCAAAGTGTTGTACAGCTCATGTGACTTAGATTCCCAGTCTACAACCTGGCTGCTGAAAAATCTTTTCACTTGAGTCTAAGCCTTGATCAATGCCTGTATTATAAACTATGTGCAGTTTGCTTATTTACAAATAGATGTCATATTATTTCATCTGAGACATCAAAGATGGTCAGAAAAGGAAGAAAGCTACATCATTCTCTTGGCTACTTTTTGTAAAAGAACCTAGGATGCTATATGCTTTCTAAACACAGATGAGCATTTAACATATATGTTTTTGTAGACTGCATCTTCAAGGGACTGAAAATATTCCATTTTTGGTATTATATGGTAATATAATACTATCCTGTAAACTAGTTAAATCCTGTAAACTAGTTAATTAACATTATCATAAATTTTTTTAGCTGAGAAACCTGAGAGAAAGGTAAGCAGATAATAGGCTCATATAAAAAAATCACAGACTTCAAATTCCAGAGAATGTGTATATTGTGCCTACATTTCTATTATTAGATGGGGAATAGTTTCAAAATCACCATGAAAGTTACATTTTTCCCTTCATTCAGAGATTCTCCCTAGTTTGCTGAACATGAATACAAACATGGTCTCCAAATCAGAAAGTGCTGAAAGCAGAAGATATTTGACAAATTAAATCTGCTGTGTATTTATGTGACCTTGGTAACTTAAATTTCAAGGCAAAAGTAATATGCTTTTATTGGTTATAGTTGTGGATGCATAAAGGGTTAACTTAGAAAAGTAGGAAATTGTGTCAATCCTTCATTCTGATGCTAAATAATACAGTAGAATAGAATCAATAAATATCAATATATTATAATGCATTTTTATGGCTAAATCATTAATTTTTCTTCTAGCAGGGACAATTACATTTTGGCAAGACAGTCAAGAATCTGCAGAAGAATATATGAAAATGATAAGCAGTCAAGGCAGTGACACTTTATTATTTTCCTCCCTCACCTAACTTAGTGCATCTGCATGCAAGATTTTTCTGTGTCTTTTGGCATTGCACAAATCCCAGGATGTCGTGTGTAGTGACTTTGAAAAGATACCCTCTAGTGGTTACATTTTCAGTACAAAATAGATATCATTTGCTCCTCAGAATGGAGTATTTACTTAAGAGCTAAAAAGATGAAAAGAACACACTTTTAGCTCGCCCCTGTATCAGCAAAGGGAAATAACCTTGGGATCCTCTGCTCTCTGACAACTTAATTTCATTCCTTTTTTAATCAATTCAAGTGTAACACTAGGTGGCTTCATGGTCTCTTGTCCCTGTTTTGGACAGATATGAAAAAAATTTCATCTCCTGAAATAGAAATTTTCCCACTTTGAGCCTTGTGTAAAGTGAGAAGGTGAATGGGGAGGACAGGTCTCACTGTGGCTTGTGACCCACAGGGGATGCCAAGGTCCAGCATTTGGGATCTTAGAGCATGTGATTACAGTTGTATGTTTGGCTGACTGGAGGTAGATAAGCCTGTAAATGGAATGCAGGTATACAGGGCCCTTGTGAATTCACTCCCTGATGAAACCACATGATTAATTTCAGATAAGCCACATGAATTACCTTCTTGCAACCACTGCTGGTATTTCTCACACTGAAGACCATGGCTAAGATCCAGAAGTGTGTCTTTAGAAATGAAACATTCCCAGTTTCATTGTATACTCTCAGGTACTCATTTACATCAGGTTCTTTAACGTATATCTGTCATGCATCATTTTGAGCTACATTTCTTACTTTTTGGTTTGTTTGGATTTTTTCTTTAACATAAAAACACCTTTCTTTCTAATAATGATTATTCCAAATTTATGAAAAAAATTTATTCCTTGAAAAATTTAATGTTTTTATACCAATCTTTTAAATATGATTAATTTAACATTTTTGAAATAGAAACTCTGACTGGGTAGATCAGTGTTGCTACTGCATGAGAAACATCTACTCATTCTGTTGCTGAGATGTGTCTGGAAAAAAAATATAAAAATTTAATTAATTGCATACCTTAAAGGTCAGCATTAATAAAAATCAACATATGCATTATGCCCATATATGCCCATATAAGTCCATAGACAAACTAATTAGTAATACTTTCAGGTGTTGTTAAAATCAAATCAAATAAAAGTAATAAATATCACATTTTATCAGAAAGGCCATTCTTGTCCCTCACGACAGAAGACAGACCTTCAGAACTTAATATGGCTACCTTGCAATTTGAATTATGAGGTGAAAAATAAAAGTTCCTTCATAAATTTCAGTCATTGTAGTTGCTTGCCACATGTCCTTCAATGCTTCATGAAAATAATATTTTTTTTCTGGGGTTGTTACGAAGTTTCTCTTATTCCCAGAAAGAGTTATGAGTTCTGGGAAAATTTTCAGTTCTTTCCATTGATCTTTTTTCCCACTTGTAATCATGAAAGTGTTGATAGAAGACATTAATATGGCAGTAGTATGGGAAATGGCAGGAATGGAGCATTTCCAGTGTATTAAGAAATTCAGAGTAGCTGATTATTACCTTAATTAAAATCTATCTCCTTTTCCTACTGCCTTGAAAATTTCAGGTCTACTTGCCGAATTTTTGCCATTTCTCTTAATGGAAATAAGCTGTTAGCTGTATATGGATGATTTCACTTATTGTTGCATCCCAGTAAGAGTCTCATACACTTAATCTGTGAGTAGTCTTACATGTCAAAATATGAGGTCTTTAGGTATAGAAAAGATTTCCAAAGAAACATAATCCTCAAACATATTGGCCCTGATTCTTGTTTACACAAAGACCCCCTTACAGATTTTGACAGCACAAAAGAACCCTAAAGTGTATTTCATTAAAATTTATGCCCACTCTAAGATTATTTTATGCTGCCAGAACTGCGCAAAAGAAAATCAGGTCCATTATATCTGAGGGGATTTTTTCTTTCAACTGTTGCACTGTGTATATGAGAAGGCATTCCTTTGTAACTTCTACAATGCCAACAACAAAAATTTAGAAGTAAA
>JANRGV010000094.1:17854077-17871694 GCA_024734035.1 Alethe castanea
GAGTTAAAGAGGGAAGAAAAGTTAGGTTTATTCTGTTTTTAACATAATAAAAAATAAGCTAGTTTTACAAAAAGTAATCAATTGAAAATTCCTTTCATGATTTTTCTTTTATTTTTCTGAGAAGCTGAGATAGGGCATGCTAAATATCAGAAATGTTGGATTTGGACCAGGTTTCAAAACAGATTGACTGAAAAATGGCTCGCAGAAAATCAAGCCTGTGACCCTTTTTAACCATTGAGCAGTCATAGCTGTTTTGCAGCGATAAAATAAAAAATAGAAAGAGTCATGTTAAATGGGTTTTTGCTTACCTTAAAGAAAATGTGTTAGAGAGGCCAATTTTTAAGAGCTCTTTTAGATTGACCATGAAAAGACATGCTTGAAACTATGTTGAAGAGAGACATGCAGTGAATTATTTTAAAACTAGCACCTCTGGCCTTAAGAGTTAATTACAGACAAAAAAATGACGTTTCTCTTTGATTACAGCCCATTTCCTGAGCAAATTGAATGCAGCCCAAGGTTAAGCACTTACATTGTCTCCTTGAATGTCCTTTCTTACCTGCAGTTCTGGCCTTGGTCTTGCTCCATTTTAAATTTGTTTTTCCTTACATTTATGCCAGGATTCCAATAGATTCCAGCCTTTCCCTGTGCTGTAAAAGCCTCTTATTTTTGTTTCCAGTAGAATGTGAAGGCATAGAAAACAGAAGACAGCTTACACATTTAAAAAGATATTTTTTTTCTGTATTATTTTGTCACTAATGCGTTATGTTCCAAGTCCATATTGACCTGAAATTTCACTGTTATTATTCAAAGTGTATGGAAACTGAAAATCTTCCATACTCCTTGGCAGCATTCTCATATTTTGTGATTACTTCAGTGAGCTCCACGAGCATTGGCAGTAAAACAGGGGATCCTGTTGGTAACCGTGGTTTGTACTCCTGTTGGAAAGGATTCCAAACCTTTACTCTGCCCTTTCTCTCTTTTTACCTGCTCTTCCTAACTTAGCTTTTGCTTTCCCCTGATCTCTCATTACCCCTAAGAACCTGTACATAGCTAACAGGCAGACTGCTCTAGTAAAAATTGTTTTGGGACAACAAGATCCCCATGAACCTTAGACAAGTTTGAACAAAAATCAAAGTTTTCTCCAGTCCCTGGAGTGGGCAACACAGTTTCCTGGATTCAGGTATAATAAAAGAGAGTATCTGGGCTTTTTAACCTGTTGGTCATTTGTGTTCATCTATTTCATCAATCAAGATACAGTAAAACTTATATTCTTGAACATATTGTCCTTCTTGAATTTTCTTCTGATGTTATTATTAGAGGTCTCACAACACTGAGTGAAAATAGGTGCTGCCTATTATCACAAAAAGAACATGAAAATTTTGCCTCTTAATATAAATTATTTTATCTTCACAGACACGCAGAGAAAAAATGCTGAAATACCTTGGAGGAAAGTGAAATGGCAGTGTGAGGTGGAACAAAATTATTATTAGTTAGACGAAGAGCAAAATATTCAAGTATAGTTATAAAAATTAGGTAGCTTTATATGTACATGTAAATAAAGTATCTAAAATATAGCATCTTCTTCCTCTATGAGATTTAACTATGCTTTGCTTAGTATAAGTCTGCTTTTTTTCCTGTCTCCCTTTGATTACTTGTACAACATATGTCTTTCCTCAGCTTGACATCTATACATTTCTTTAGTTTGTTGGACTTTGTTCCATTTTAATTACCAACTTGGTAATAACTAAAAAGACGTATAACATATAATTCACAATGAATGAATAGTTCTCAGATGCTGGTTAAAAATTCACAAGCAATATCCACCATAGCAATTCTCACATTATCTGGCAGAACTGCTCTTTAACATTCACATGAGAAAGCAGAAATAGCCAACAGCCCTACCAGAAGGGTGTTCAGATGACTAAGTATTTCTTGTTTTAGTGATGTAATAGATGCCACAGCTGATACAGAATGAGATGGGAAAGTCTGTATATATCTGCAGAATGAGAATCAGAGTATTGAAGACTGAATGCGAACCTAAAGCAGCCTGCTTATCTTCATAATTACTTATCATTAGTCATTTTGTAGGCAGATATTAAAAAATAGAGTTAAAGGAAAGATATATTGTACGGCATCCACTGCACAACCTCAGTGCTGCAAGCACTATATAAAGCAAGTAAACAAATAAAACATACCAAATCCGCACAAAATCTTCAAAGACACAGGGGCAAGTGGTGTAGCAGTTTCAACTTTCTTAACACAATAGGTGCACTCAGTCAAAATCATACCACAGTTTAGTCAAGTTACCTTGCTGCAATGTGTTTGTTCTGACACTAAACCTGAATCTTATTCATTTTAATGAAACAGTTAATCTTCCTTGAAAATATTCATAGGAAAAAGTACAACAAAATCTCTTCCTTGCCATTAGAGGACAAGAAAGATTAGATTAAATTACTTTATGAAATTACACAAGGCTTGACTTGTAAAGGTAAAATAATAAAGATTTTATCTGAATTAAACAGAACTGGATAGAGACACCACATAGCAGTTTAGGCCTGAAGTCCCTCACTGTTTTTGCAGCTCCATCTGGCTAGCCCCTTTCGTGCCAACGTTGCATACATAGATAGCAGTTCCAGAAGAGCGGGTCTGGGAATTCCGACAGGCAGGAGATGGATGATGAGAGGTCTTCTGCATGTAGGATCAAGGTTGCTAATCTGGCTTGCTGTCCAAACTGCTGAAACTCTGATGGATTCAGAGCCCTTTCAGCATGCTTTTGGAGATGTGAATGTTCATTAGCTCCTACTACAAATACACCATTTCACTGAGGCGAAGATCTTTTGTGATGTTGAGCAGAACCAGAAATCAGATCCCTTATGACAATGTTTATATATTTTCTACAGGCTTGTTTCCCCTTGTAAAATGTTCATCTCGTATGCCTTGATGTATGACATCACAGACCTCCATAAACATCTTTCTTTTACTATAGTCCAGGTGTAGTCATTCACCTGAGTCAATACATCCAACAGAATTAATTGAAATAAATCTATAAATCTTGAACAGCTGCAGCTTTTGGAGAAAAAAAATGGTTTATGAACACAGATCTATTGTCACCCCCCGCACGGTCACATTTTCACCTGCACACATAAACACACAGACACTCATCATATATGACTCTGTAGCCAATTTCAATAGCATTCATTCCACTTTAAACCACCTGTCAAAACAGCCATTTAATTAGCTTAAGCTGTCTGGCTTTGTGAAAAGGTTTTACTGTACTCTGTTGTCTTTGCCATAAAATTAATAGTTTGACCAACTTCTGAGGGGACAGGTTTTTGCACTTGTGAAAGTCAAATTAAAGCCACCTTTGCCAAACAGAATAATAATAATATTAAAAATAAAATTTCAGTGTCTGAAACTTTGAAAGCAACACTTCATTTATAATCTTTTCCAAGCGCCAAAGTACAAATTATGTAACAAAATAGAACTGCAGCTGCAAAGAAACCAAGTCTGTAACCTGGACCTCATATTATCTGTGCAGTTCTTGGGGCAGTTGCAAGACAATGAAGATATCAAAGGACTTGTACTTTACTTACTTGTACTCTGCACAACATATTTGCTGTCCAGTTCACTGAGGAAGAGTGAACATTTTACTTTAATCTCTCTTACACCTATATAAGTCTCTTTCCTGTGACTATCAATGTAACTTTGAGCTGGCCTTGTGCATCACAAGTTCCCAGAACTCCCAACTTTAGCTGAGAGTTGAAAATAGTCTGGTGATACTGATTGATCAGAATAATTTTTGTGACAAGGGACAATACTCAAAGTGGATGTCTAAGCAAAAAGCAACATTGTTAGGCATTATTAGACATCTTGGTAATTGTTAAGGAACATAGCCTCCTCCTGGCAGAGGCTGATTTCAGTGGAAGTAAAAATGTCCAAATTCCAGTCATTGCTTCTACCTTGATTTGCCTGGGGTTTTTTCAGGCTTATGAGGTTCTAAAATATAATTCAAGAGAATCTTCCATTTCTTGTTAATAAACACTGGTGTCACTTTCTAATACAAGTGACAGTACTATGCTGAAGGTCTATTTAGTATGCAGGACACGTTCTTTAAATTTATAAAAAAAAATTAATATGATCTCTGAGTCTTGTATTATCTAATTAAGATAGTTATGGAGGATATGAACAATTTGAGTTTACCTTACAAGGCATATGCAAGTTCTAAAATTTTATTTTAGTTTTGAACTAACTGGTTACATATATGCATTGACTACTAAGATTTTAGCCAATTTATTTATTTGTATTGTAACTGGAGGATATGAAATTTATTGTATTGGAATGACAGGGCCTTCAGTACATTAAAAATCAAATAAAGGAAATTAAAAATAAAAAATATTAAACAATTTTAATTAATAATTAACACTTCATCTTCTGCTAATTATCCATGATTAGTTTTTTTCCCTTGCCCTTGGGAAAAAAAATCTTATTTTAACTGTTGTTTTAATTTGTCTCCTCTCGGAAGAGTGGGTCACATGGGATAAAATGAAATAACTCGGTTTTATCAATAGCATTTCAAAACTACACTGCTCTCAAATATTCAAGTCTGCACACAGACTATTCTAAGGTGCACCTATCCTACAGCTACAACAAAATATAATTCAGATGAGATTTCAAATATGCCTAAAAAGCTTAATATATGAAAGTTTGAAGTGTAACTTCTATTTCAGTGTAAGTACTGCCCATCTTCTATACAGCTGTAATATAAGCTACTTCTGTTCATACTTCTCCTTTTCCTCTTGATGCACTTTCACAGACTCACAGTATAAACTGAATTGGAAGGGACCCACAAGGACCATCCAGTCTAACTTCCAGCCCTGCACAGCACCATCCCCAAAAATCACAACAGATGTTGAGAGCATTGCCCAAATGTTTCTTGAAAACTGTCAGTCTGGTGCTGTGACCAGTTCCCTCACTGAGATTGTATTTTTTTTTGTATAAGCGAGCCTGAAGCAGCAGTTCCCAATCCACCTTCCAAAGTCAGCAGAAACTGGTTTTGAACAAGCTAGCAAGCCACAAATTTATTCTTTTTATTTTTTAAAAAAGCTTTACATGCAGCACTTTTTATTTCTGCTAGCTTTTCATCCGCGCTTCCTTCTCCTTATTTTTTTCTCTCCTCTTGCTGTTTTCTGTAAATCTGTATGAGATGAGTGACGTAGAACTTTGTTTTCAAGGCTCATATTACACTTCCTTGTATGACTTTCTTGAAGTCTTTCTGTTTCTCCTGTGTTGCTCTCACTGAGCTGAAGCTGTGGTTTACTAAGAATGTTCTCCGGAATTTGCAACCAGTGGCAGCTACAGTTTCCATAAACTAGGAGTCCTTTTCCTGATAACCAGAAAATGTAATGCAAATAATTATATATTTTTTATGCATAATTCTACTTATCCAATACCAATTTTCTGGATTCAAGTGGAATTTTTCTGCACCAAGTAGAACTCATGGCTTTTAGACCTTGCCACGCTTGCTTTATTTGTTGTACAAAGGCTGAATCATTTTTGCTTTGCAAAGTGCTTGTTGTAGACTGCTATAGTGAGGTTTTTCTGTTTGTTTTTAAGATTTTAACATCATGCAGTTTGATACAATGCCTAATAAGTACTTTAAGAAAAAAAAAATTACACTCCTCCCCTTCATACTCCTAAGCACATACTATTGCAGTTTTCCTTTTTGCCAGGTCTGTTGATCATACAGCTACAAAGCACGATGGTTTAGTAGCTGATTTGACAGAAGAAGAAGTATCAAAAATGTTCTAGTACTTCTATGGAGTAGCATGCTCTCAATAGCCTTGGTTCCTATGTCTTTCTAAACTTTCACAAAAATCTGCATAGCTTTTGTGTCAAAGAGATTTCCTGTAGATTTCCTGCAGATTTTCCTGCAGTATCATTTCCTAACAGTACAGTGAAGGTGTGGTTCTGCTGATCCTGACTTGTCAGCATGATGTATAATGAAAATACTGGATGTAGCCGAGATATCCTACAGCTGATCACCTTTTCTGCCTTGTTCTTTATTATCACTGTATGCAGCACCCAAGATTTCAGTCCAAAATGCTCAAATTGCTAAATATGTTTGCGAATATCCTGGGTTCACAGAGAGTTTTTGGACGCCCATTCTTAGGCCATACATATCTTTATTTGCTGTCAAAGTCAGAAAAACCTTGCTACTCTTTTGGCACACCCTGGTTTCAGTGGAAGCGGTGTATTTCTGACGTCTTACATAGGAGGTTTAATAAGTCCTTTTTCCATTTAGATAAATGTTGTCTTTTGGTTAGATTACCCTCAGAAACTGAGCACAGTGATAAGAAAAATAAGTAAGGTATGGGTTTGTTAGGATGCTTTTCTAATATACTCTTCACAGCAGCTCAACTCATCACAAAAAAGAATGTCCGAGAAGTCGTGTCCTGGGGCATTTACTGTTCTGGGTTCTGATGGGGTCAATGCAATACTTACCTAACGGTGCATGAATCTAAGTTAGCAGTTAGATTTAATACAGCTGCATTTATGAGAGTAGGCAATTCAGCCTGTGCCTGAGCTACAGACTGAAGCTCATTTTCCTTACATTCCCTCTTCTCTTCCCCAAACAATCAGCCCATAATGTCTTTCATTTTGTAAAAATTCTATGCTGGGTAGGATGATAATATCTTATTCCCACAATTTTCTTATACCTTGGCAGCTATAACACACTGTTGCTAAAGTTTTAATTTTGTACTGGATCGTGGTATGATTGTTAATGCTTGTTGTTCATAAAAAGTGTAATGGATGGGAACAGTAATTGCATAGAGTTAAAAGGGGTTAATTGGACATGCAATCTTCTCTGCAGGTCATCTGCTTGGCTGTAAAATCCGGTGACACTGCAAAAAAACATCACCTCAGTAAAAATAAGATGTCTCTATATAACATACAAAGCACACTGACACAATTTTGACAGTACACTATGCCAAGCCATTATTAGTGCAATGAATAAATTTATACAAATATTTATATAAGCTCTGAATTCATTTTGTTAGAGGTTCTATTACCACTGTTGAAAAAAAAAAGGAAAAAAGTTTGCTTTCAGAGGATATACGTATTTTATAAACCAGTAAATGCAATTAAAAAAAAAAAAGTAACCTGCATGTGACTCAGTATGAAAAAAAATGGGGGAAGGAGAGAGAAGAGCTTTTATGAATTTGTTTATCTCAAACAGATAGGAACAGAAAGGAATCAAAGCAGATTCTTCTCTCCCTCTACATTTCATTCATGTCATTTTCATTTTACAGCTTTGCAGGAAAACAATGATCAGTGTCTGAAAATCATAAAGCCCTAAGCAAGCACTAGACAAAGGTCTATATGCATTCATATATACTCATGTAGCTGCTGCTGCTACTCCATTCAGCCTCTAAGGGCTCCATGTATTGATGATTCTCAAGTATTGTAACTGATGGCAGAGACAGATGCCAACAATTGTTATCTCAGTGCAAAAATTTCATGCTGCAAAAGCTGCTGACATTAATGGACCTTCTGTGGCAACCCCATGAGTGAACAACTCTACAGTGAGAGTGGAAAAAACTCAGATTCTGGCTAGTTATATACTAAAATAAAGTTCTATCTTCAGGGCCTCTCACAAAAAAAATGTAATGATGCTTAAGAGTTGGGGTGAATTTAAGGGATAAGAATACTTCCTCTTTTTAGTTGCACAAGAAGTATGTCTATTTTATTAAGGTTGGAAACCATGCTGCATGTGGTTCTTTGGGACAGGAGGGATGAGATTGATTTCTGTATGCATAAGTGTAAGCGACTCAGTAGTTTGCTTTTTCACATATTCATTGTCCCACCTGACAGCCAACCTGATGAAAAAAGGTACAGATAATATCCACAATACCTGCATATACAATGTCACTCAAGACAATGGATGTATACAGAAGATAAGACTATACCCTCTCTTTATGTTTAAAGGGCTGTTAAATATAAGTTACAAAAACTCTAGTTTTGCTCAATAATTTTACACTACCATGGTTTAACTACTCACTGCAATCTTCTACTCTTTGATAATCTTCAGAGGGACTAAGTATGTTGATGATACTTTGTTTACCACATTTTCAACCACGTGTTCTCATACACATGGTGTTTGAGAAGTGCCCATCTCTGTTTTAATAGCACATTTACAGACAGGTCTTGAAACAAAACAGTCACATTGACAAAGCTTTGTTGATGCAGATTTCATTGATATAAGCAAAGCCTTAGTAGCTTAGGATATTTAGTTACATCTAAGGAACTAATCAGTCAATGCTTTTCAAAATACCCTTTTAAATAATCTGAAATAAATGCTAAACACATTAATATTAAACACACTGTGTATTGTTTTTTCTTGAGTAATTCATGAAGTAGACACTAATCTTTTGTGAGAAGTCCTGCTTGCTTCACTGTGTGCTAGGTTTTATGCTAGCAGGATTTGGTACATGCATCGGCAGGGAGATACAATTCATAATAGCAGCCAGGGTGATTTTACACACTTCCTTTAAGGCAATACTTTCTCAATATTTTACAAATTATGATTAAAGCTCACAGCCTCACTGGATTTACAATAAAGTATTGCCTATCAATCATAAAGATGAACAGAATTATGCTTTAGAGATGCGTCTGCTCTCTCAAGCCCTGCTGTAAATAAGACATGCTAAGCTAACTTTGAAGAAGTCTTTCAAGAGTCCTGCTGGCTATGGTGTCTATTGTATTAGAGATGGAACCAATGGTTAATAAAGCAGTTCATAAATCTGCAATCTATTATCTGGCCGTAGAAATTATGCTTAGACGTTCATCGAATGTGGTTATATTGAATGAAATTAAAGGGACACGGTCAACCTGATATCTAAACAATTACTAAATATGAGCTAAAAGTACTTCTACAGACATTTAAAAAAACCCACTGCCTTCTTCCTAGAATTTGCAGGGAGGTTATTTCTAGGTAAATCACATATTGCTGGCTGATTGCTGGCAGGTCATAATCCCAAGTTTTTTCTACTCTGATTGCTTTGAGTTTCAAAGATCTTAGAAATGGTAGCTTTCCTTCCTTACAGAGAATAATCATTCCATACAGACTCACACAAGCTTTAACAGAGTAAAAAGAGTCTTTGTGTGCTCCTCCCAAGCTGCTAACACACATAAAGATCTGCTGCTATCTGGCTGCAGGGAAGTACTACACTTGGAAGAAAAATGAAAATATAAAAAGTGTTTAAAATAGTTTTCTGTTCTGTTCACCTATCAGAAAAACGCTGCAGGGCTGGTCTCCCTGACAATACAAATAGGAGACACTTCATTTGTGATGTTGTGCATAAATAGGCACATTACACATGTGGGGAATGGGAATGGGAAAGATAATCTTCTAGTGAGTGGGAAAAATTCCCAAATAATTTATGAGGTTTGGAGTGGTATTGTAAGGAAAGCAAAAGACATTAAGACTCTTCCATGGAAATCAAGTTAGGGTTACAAAGAAAATAATTATTTAGCACAGTTTTTTAATGCTCAGGTGATAGTGACACAGAGAAAATGTAATTTTTACCAAAGTCTTCAATATGCTGGATCTCCTCTGACCACTTCAAATCTTGACAAATTTTATTCTATTTAACAACTGTGAAATGTATAACAAAGATCATTATTCAATAAAAGACTCTTAAAGGCTAAAATGAGATTAAGACATTTTGAAGAGTAAATCTTAGAGATTATATTTATTTTTCAGGTACCAGTTAAAAATTCAGAAGATATTTTGAGACATGCTGAAAACCACAGAGAAACATGGACATATTCATTTTTACAGGAGTGTGGATGGAGTGACCATGTCATGACAAGCTCAGAGCAACCTCCAAAAATGTCCAGAACAGGATAGCACAGAAAGTCTCACATGCTGTAACAAATCTCACTCTCTCTTTTGTGAAAACTAATATGAGCAGGTATAAAGAGGAGCTACCATTCTCTGCATCATCCATATATGATTTAGTTTTCCTGATCATGAACTCCCAGTGGATTTACATAGACAGCTCTGTTTATGTAGTTATGCTGAGTTGGGCTGTTTACACAGCAAGATAGACACTGAAATTTTTCTGAAGTCCTACCCTGGAAAAGCAGAAAATGTGCATCTTTGCAGAGATGTTGTTTAGGTAAAGATCAGGAAAAGTCCTACTAGAAACCTTGATGATGCTTTAAAGTAGTTCATTAAGAGAGTAAGCTGTTTACTGAACATGGGATTATTTGTGAAACTTACACTCTTTTTCATAAAAGTCAGTGTTACCATGAAATAAGCTTTCATCTGCAGCAAAGCACACACCTCAAAGTGGTAATTCCAGCTGTAGAGGTGTCTTGAGCCAGTAACCCCTTAATCTTACATGACTGAGAGGAGGATAGGGGAATATTAGGCTTAAGCACAAGTTAATTTTCAGGTTTCATGGAACCAGAGAACATGCTGAGTTGAAAGGGGTCCACCAGGATTTAAGTCCTGGCTCGGATCATGAAACCCCAAGATGCTATATGGTTCCTTTGGATATTATCTAATAGCTTAATGTCTTCTTTATGATGTGGTACCCAAAACTGCGTGCCTTATTCAAGGTGAGGCCACACCAAAGCAGAGCAGAGCAGGACAATCCCCTCCCTTGCCTGGCTGGTGATGCTGTGTCTGATGCATCCCAGGACACACCTGTCCATCCTGACTGCATACATTGATGGCTCATGCTCAACATGCCATTGACCAGAACCCCAGGGCCCTTTTCAGAGCATTGCTCTCCAGCCCCCCATTCCCCAGTCTAGGCACACAATAAGAGTTGCCCAGTCTCAGGTGCACAATCTGTCACTTGTACATGTTGAACTCCATATTTTTGGTGATTGCCCACCTCGCAAATTTGTCAAGGTCTCTGTGCAGGACCTTTCTGCCCTCAAGGAAGTCAAAAAATCCTCCCAGTTAGGCTAACTTACTTAGGACTCATTGTATTGAGCAGCCTGTGAGGAAAGGACACAGAGCTGCCTGACAGAAGCCCACTGAAAGAAGGCATGAAAAGTTTTAAATAAAGGACTGATGATGGTGTCAGTCTAGTCTGTCTTGACATAATTGTAACACTCATCCACTGTACAATACAGTTATGTAGCTGTGTGCTGGTCATTGTGTCTAGAACCATAGTGGGATGGACAGAATCAAGGTAGCAAAGGTCTAAAAAAGCAGGAGGTCAGAATAAAAGTAAAACTTGAGCTCTCATCACTTGATTTTGAGAAGGATTACAAAGCAAAAATATGAAAATTGCTGGACTTATTCTGTGTGCAATATGCAGAAGTAATTGATCCTCAGCAGCAGAATGCTGTCACTAGGGCATAAAGGTCCATGTCATACTGTTCCTGAACCTCTGCCTATGGGGTGTATCATCTCACAATGCATCTGTCCACATCCTCCTGTACTGTAGAAATACTAGTATTATGTATGGAGAATACTAATAATATTTCTCACCCAGACTTTGAAGACAGCATATTGCTTCGTGTTTGTGTGAGCCTTACTTCCAGGCTCCAGTAGAGCTGCAAAGCTCTTCAGAGCCGGAGATAATGGCTCAGTGTGACATTTAAGCCCACTCTGTACCATGCTTGCTTGTAGCCTGAATGGCCAGAGACTAGCCTTTGCACGTTCTGAGTCACTTTTCTGTGCCTTTGAAACCAGTGTCCATAAAATGAAAGATTAATGAGATCATCTACAGCTATCCCTCACACAAATAGCATTCATCCCCTCATCACTCTGCCTCTACAGAAATGACAGACCTGCTTCATACAATACTCTGATATCACAGGTTGTGCAGGGTCACTTCTCCAAACCTCTCTATTCTGAAACTCATGTGCCTGCCCAAACTAAGGTCTCTGGTAAACTGTTAAAACATATCTTTCAATACAGACACAACAAATCAACAAAATAATTATTACAAGCAAACTATATTTCCAAAATTATTTCCTTCTTTTTTCTGAAAAAATAATACCAAAATTAATTTCTATATTGGGAATAAAAGGAGGTTTTGAAAAATAGGTAGAGAGAGAGAAGAAGGGAAGGAAGGGAAATTGATAGAAAAAAGAAGAGATGGAATAGAAGCAGTCTGACTTGCATCTGCACACAAAATTCATTCCCTAAAGTGCAGGAAAATAAATACTACATACCTAGTGAACTCATGTATTAAGAGACTTATGTTAAAGAAAAAGTTTTATCCCACTCTATATTTTTATAAACTGTTTATTTTGGTTACAAAGGAAACTACAAATCTGCACTGATAACTGATATTGCTCCTTTTTCCATAATCAACTATTTAACTAAAAACCATCTGGTAACTTTCCATATGCATTCAGCTCATTCTTCAGATTTTCATTTCAAGTTATTTCTTATGATATTCGAAAGACCCTTGCTACAGGGGGAAAGGAAATTAATCTATTGTTTCTTGCTGCATAAAACTAAACCCTGTGCTTCTTCCTCCTTCCTTTGGGAATTCCTGTGGTGCACTACAAAGCATTAAAGTATTAGAGATTTTTAACTGATCATTAGCTCACTTACTGGAGGCTTCAGCCAAAGAAATAGTTTGCTGTGGTCACTGGTAAACACAAAATATATTGATGGATATGAGACATACTTTTATATCCAAATTATTCTGTGCTTCTAAAAAGTCCAGCACAGAGAAGCTTAAAGAAGCTTGAAAGGGACTAATATAAGGGGCCTGATATTTAAAAAGCTTTTGCTTTTGTCAAGGGCAGCAGGAAATTCAAGTTTCAATCTTAATTCAGGCCATAAAAGTGACTTTGGATCCTTTCTGATTACCAAGTGTTCTACAGTAACTGCTCTCTGTTTTCTTGTGGATGCTTGCCCTCTCACTCCATGTTCTTTGAAAACTGAGTAAATAAATGTGATCCTAATGAATAACTTGCAATATTCCAAAACAGTTATTTTCATACAACAGTAAAGCCTTATCTCATCCACTACTATCTATACGAACTTCATCATTAGTACCAACACACTGTCACCACCGAACTGAGGTAGAGGAAGGTAGAGAAACATATTTAGCACACCAGACAAGAAGCTAGCTGGTGTAACATGACTAAAAGTCTTTAGGAAGAAACAGGAGTCAAAACCTGAAACAATGTCCAGAGAGCTAATTATCAGGGATGATGTTGACAAATGTTAACCCTAGCTAAAATATAGTAGGGAATTAAAAAAATCCCAGCCATGTTTTCATTTGTTTCTAAACAGAATTTTTAGCTGTTTTGTGCACTGAGTACAGGGACTGGACACTTGTCTGCAGCGCTCTGTCTTCTTTCTTCCTCTTGTGTGCTTCTCTGCCCTGTTGGAAGGAATCACTTTGACATGCTGAATCAAATAAAAATCCATACATAGCCTTTTTAGGCAAAACAGACAAGAGAAGGGGAGACAACAATAAATACTCTCAGCCTAAATCTGAGAGTATTTGAAACCTTATTTCTCTGTCTGCATGTATCTCTGGCAAAAAAAAAGCAAATATAAAGAAGGGAAAATAGTGAGAAAATAGACTGCAAATTTGTAAGTCAGGAGACTGGATATTAGAGTAGAATGAAAATTATGATAAAGCTTTGGGTGGAGCAGTCTTACCATTAAAGATTCTCACTTCTTCATCCCAGCTCTTGCTATAAAACCCAGTGAAATGGATTTTGGAAATTATAAAGATGATTAGTAAAGCTGAATTGGTTTTGGGAAGATGAATACTGTGGGTATTGCTACTGACTTTCTCATATTCTGTCTTACTTATTCACTGAGTCCATTTTTGGAATGCAAGAAAAACATTTCTTAACTAGCATGACATAGTATTTCTTACCACTGTTTGACACTTTCATGGCCTGTGATCACAGTGGAATGTTTTCCATAAAGTGATATCATCTCCACATTACTAAACTAGAGTTTAAAATCAGGTTTAGGAAAAAAACAAGCTAAACATGTCTGACCACAGCCTTGTATCAGGAAGGAAGGTGTCATGAGACTGACAAGCAAGGGGAACAGGTGGAAGAGGAAAAGGTTCCCAGTGGGGGTATAAATTACCTTGTTCATGTTCTTTTAAATAGTTTGTGTGACCTCTAGTGGCCTTTGCTGCCTGCTGTGTCCCTGTGACTTCAATTTGTGGAAGACACCTGGGCCTACTGATGCAGCAGCATACTCACATGGATGTTAGATACTTCTAGATTTCTGTTGTGGAAGCACAAGTCAGACAGAAGTTAGGCGTAGATATAGCCACACTTTTTCCTGAAATTAACAAAGGGGAAAGAATTTTTAATTTAAATAAACTTGTCAGCTTCCCTTCTCTCCCTGGAAAACCTCTCCCAAGATAGCATCACAGAATGGTTGAAGTTGGCTTACTCCAAACTCCTGTTCAAAACAGCATCACCTAGGACAGGTTGTTCAGGTCTGTGCCCAGTTGGATATTGAATTATCTCAAAGAATGGAGACTCCATAGACTCTCTGGACAATCTCTTCCACTGTTCAGCCACATTTATAGAAAAAAAACCAAAAACCAAAACAAACCCCTCTCTATTTTTTAAACGTTCAATGGGAATTTTTTGTATTTTGGTTTATGACTGCTGCTTCTTGTTCTCTCACTGGATGCCACTGACAAGACCTAATGTTGAAGAATGTGAAGAACATATGATACTCACAGGAAAGAGAGATTAAAATAAGAGATTTAAAAACCACACAAACTAAACACACACACATATTTTTGCAGAGTGGATTTTTCTTCCTTTCTTTCTCTTACCCCAGAAATTTCCAGGGCCTCTGAGCTGTAGCACACTGTTCTCTCTCTGTGCTTTGACTTGGCTAGATATTTGCTCCCTTTTCTCTGCTCTTTCTGGATGTTCTGAGATTGCCCTTTATATTCCATCCCTGTTGACCTGTCGTGTTCTCTGTAGCATCCCTCACTTCTGTAGGCATTCCAGCTCATGAAAAGGCATAAAATCTCCCTTAATCTCCAAAAGAGAGATACAATTTTGCTGCAAAGACAATTCAAACAGGTGATCTTCTTCTACACTTTTCAGTCATATTTACTAATGGATCACAAAAGAAATAATGTACTGTAGAAAAAGAATAAATAAACAAGATACCTTCCATCATTGCTGGATTTGCTGACTGTTACATATAGGTGACAAACATTACTGCTAGTTTTCCAGTTTACTGGTGTGCTTAGGTTAAGATGTAAATGTTCCCAAAACTCACAGTGAAAAAGCATTAATCCAAATGAGAACCGTTGCTTTTACAGGGTTAGTAATGCATTGTGCTGTGAACTGCAGATGGTGGGAGTACTTTTATAGTAAGGTACACACAGACAGATGATGTAATGAAGATATTCATTGCTTGAATCATTTTATGCTATAATTTAGATGTTAATGGATTTTTCTTTGTAGATCTTTTTGCGCTGCATATCAGTGTCTTGTCCCTACTTTACAGAAAAGGAATTGAATAAAAGACAATAATAAAGATCATTAAACATTAACACATCAATATATTATGCACATTAATGCTAGATTACCTACTACAGTAATGGTTTGAATCACTTGGCTAAACCAACACAGGAAATATGTAAGAGAAAAGGATGATGTTCCAGCATTTTAAACTTATTTTTCTTATGTGTTTTTTTTAACCACAATGTCTCCCTCTTCTAACGAAAATAATTAGATATATAATCCCCTAATGTATCATCATGTCATCAACCTTAATTAACTTTAAATAGTAAGGATGACAGTGAGAATAGTATCACATTAAAATGCCATCAAAAAAGTGTAGATGAATTTGATTTTCTCATATGTATGAGCAGGAGAATTTTCTGATTCCAGTAGCATATATGAAAGTAGGAAGCCTTCTGCAATTAGAGAAAAGTTATATTAAAGTAATCAAAGAAAAGAAAAAAACAATAAACAAACAAACAAACAGAAACCTCCACAAAAAAACCAACCCAAACCAAAACAAAAACCCAAAAAACAAACAAACAAGCAAAAACCCAAAAAAACCCAAATATATATAATAAAGAAACCAACCCAACATGCATCCTAATCATCAAAATATTTTTTAAGTCACCAGACTTTGATCTAACCTGGACATTTTCAAACTCAAGAAGTATCTGTTATGAATTTTTTTGCCTTTTGATTTAATAATTTACAGTACAATTGAATTCTAATACTCAGATATGTCCAGAGAGGTGGCAGGTGCTGAGCTGGTATTGCTCAGGCTGAGCAGATTCCACTGTTCTAAGAAGCTGATTCTTCCTAGCTATGTTTACACTGTGTTGCAATTAAATAAACATGGAAAATATACATATCTAGCTTTGCTTTAAAGATTACTTCTTCCTAAAGAAAAAACTGACTCCTTACCTCTTTTTGAGAGATAGGATGCAATGTACTGTTAACACTGAGTTTTTATTTCTCCTCAGCTATAAAGATGGTTTATAAATGCTATCTCCGCCATAAGGTAAGCAAAGATAATAGACCTGATTTGTACACAGCATATGGGCCTTTGTATCCAATTTATTTCTCATTTTATTTCTTGGATTTGCCTAAGGCCTACGTTCTGTTTGTATAGGATTTCATCCAAAAATGAGTCCTAAAAACATCTCTTCAAAACGTGCATTGCCTTTTTTATTAACAAACTGTAATTCGGACATCTGGTAAACTGTCCCCCAACATAACCATATGAAAGAAAAAACTAACACAACTCTAGCCAATTATTGTGGTAATTCTACATTGTGGAAGTTTAGCATCTGCATTTAATGAAATACATTATCTATAAAAATGCATAGTTTGAAAACAGCTTCTGAAATTTAATCACTTATCTAGAGCAAAATTCTGTTACTATATAAGCATTAAGCATGAGTTTTAGATCATGTTGGGTGTTTTAAATTATATTTTTAAGACAAAAAAAATAAAGTTTTAATTAGTATAGTTCAAATAAATTTATGGATTAGCTTAGTGGGTCTACTTCCTGACTAATGTCTGTAAGACTTGCTAACATTCAAGCCTTCGATTTCAAAACCTTCACCAGTGTTGCTAGCCCTGGAAAAACCAAAACTTTCTCAGAAAGGAGTCTGTGGTTTTGGAAGTTAGACTAAAATATTCTATGAGACTGCTGTACCTTAAAGAACAAAATTAGATCTTAGATTCTGTTTCAAAGAACTTTGACATATAGATCAGAATTTTCAAATGGATTCTGTGTGAGGTTTAATTTAAGCCCTAACATGACCAACAAAAAATCAGTAACAAATCTTTTCTTGCTGCTTTTTACTGCTTGCTACTGCATCTCTAACAGTTTTGGATGCTGCAGTCATGGCCTATGTGGCTGTCTGATACTGTGTCTGTAATGGAAGGTAACAGATGATGCATCCACTTGAATCCTCTCTCAGACTAAAAGAGAATGAGTTAGATTAAACTGCTTTCAAGATGATTTTTTATTAAAGTAGATTTGTCTTTTGAAATGGACAAAAGAAATTGATAGAATCTAGTGTCGTGGTCTCTGGGTGTCCCGTTATGCCTGGGATCACCCCAACCAGACATGCAGGTGATCTGGGATCCGGGTTTT
>JANRGV010000094.1:17871794-17892488 GCA_024734035.1 Alethe castanea
TCGGGGGTCTTTGAAACCCCTGCCAGGGGGGTTTCTGGGTCCCCAGGGGAGCCAGGGGAACACCCTGGGCTCCCACATCTAGCAGAGAGTTCAGTTCTGGAATTTTTTCCTTATGAAATCTTAGTTTTACTAAAGTCCATTAATACTTAACATAAAACTTCTTTGTAAGAAATCCTCATTAACTTCCAAGGGGAGAGGATTTCACCCCAACATTTTACAGTGTCAGAATTTACCAGACAAATTATACCTATGTTATTTTCCTTTTTTTTTTTTTTTTTTTTTCACTGTGAAATAAGCTAACTTCCTATTTGGAACTGCTCCAGAAACCAAAGCCAGATTGCAGAATGTGATTTACTGTTCTTGCCACAAATGGGACAACACCACCAAAACTATGCTTTTTCCCTCATTTTCCCTCTTCTGATCAGGAGAGCTTGAATGGCAACCCCATCTACCAGGACTATAGAAATATTAGAAAGGCCTTACCTCTTACAAATAGAAGGTCTATTTTTATACTCCACCCGGGGGAAATTTTGCCCTTTTGTTTTTAGGTCCCAGATGGCTCAATAAAATGAAATCCAGAGCTGGATTCTGAAGGAAAAATATTTTCTCAGAATCTTGAAAATAGCCATTGTATCTACTTCCACAAAGCAGTGAGTGGAAAACAGAATGTCATTTTCCATGCCTATTTCTAGTGACTGCTCTAAAGAAGCTATATTCCATTAACTCATTAGAAGATTTAAAAAGAGACAGCTGAAGGTGCACAGGGTGTTCACATCCCATCTGGTCTTTGTCTCCAGAGACAGTACTGCCACTCTGGTATATGTTCCTTGCAGGTAGCCCGGAGAAAAGGGCTATGCAGTTTTACTAATGGTGCAGTTGTAAATATTATCTGATTCTATGAGGTTTCAGTCTCCTCAGATGTTAAGAGGCAGTGTTCAGGTTAAGTTCTCAATATTCAGATAGGACCTCAAATTAGTCTGATATTTACAGTCATTTTAAAACCCATGACCCTCAGGTATCTATGAAAGGACATTAGTGTAGAAAAAAATAATGAAAATTCCTCTTGTCATCACATGCACGCTGTAGGAGCTGTAAATCTTATTAAAATAAGACAGGAAGGTAGAAGGCACTCACAAGGATCATCAAGTCCAACTCTTAAGTAAATAGCTCATACAGGGATTAAACTCACAGCCTTGATGGTTTTAGCACCATGCTCTAACTAACTCAGCTAATCTCACAGTCATTCGTACATGGATTCTATCCAAATATCTTGAAACTACAAATTGGCAAAGAATTTGAGGGTAGTAGAACAATCAATTTATTTTCAAATAATTTGAATAGTTCATCAAGCAAATCAGATTTATAAGCACTTGAGGAAAACCTGATGATAAATACAGGCTAACTTTGACAATTAAGGACAAATAGTAACATGGCAGTCTCGTGTTTATGATATGAAGCAATATAATTTATTTTCTGAGAAGCTCTTTTCTCACATAGAATTGTCTTGAATGAATTAGGGACATGCAACAGAACCATTCTACATGAGACACAAAACTAGTTCCATGCTCAGTGTAATCAACAACTGGATGCCATTCAGAGAGACCTAGACAGGCTGAAGAAGTGGATGCCTAGGAATCTCATGTGGTTTAACCAGACCAAGTGCAAGGTGTTGCACCTGGGTTGGGGCAACCCTCAGTATCAACACAAGATGGGGGATGATGAGATTACAAGCAGTCCTGCCAAGAAAGATTTGAGTGTGCTGGTGAATGAGAAGCTGGATTTGATCCAGCAATGTATGCTCACAGCCCAGAAAGCCAATTGTGTCCTTGGCTGCATCCAAAGCAATGTGGCCAGCAGAGTACTCTACTCTGCCCTCTTGAGACTCCACCTCTAATACTGCACCCTCAACACAGGAAGGATATTGACCTGTTGGAGCAAGTCCAGAGAAGGGTCACCAGCTTGATCAGAGGGATGGAGCACTTGTCCTGTGAGGAAAGGCTGAGGGAATTGGGATTATTCAGCCTGAAACAGAGAACGCTTCAGGGTGACCTACCATGGCCTTCCAGTACCTGAAAGAAATTTGCAGGAAAGATGGGGCAAGACTATTTGCAAGATCATGTATTGATGGGACAAGGGAATTGGTTCAAATTCAAGGAGACTAGGTCTAGATTACATTTTAGGAAAATATTTTTCAGTGTGAGGGTGGTGAGGCACTGGAAAAAATTGCAAAGAAAAGTGGTGGATGCCGCATCCCTGGAGGTGTGTAAGGCCAGGCTGGATGGGGCTCTGAGAAATATGATCTAGTGGGAGATGGAACTGGATTGTCTTTAAGGCCCCCTCCAACCCAAACTGTTCTGTGATTCTGCAAGCTTACAAAGCACAAAGAGGAGTGAGGTGGGGGAATGGGATATGTCCATATTCATATTCAGGGCACATTGAGAAGAATATAATTTAGAAGATTAAGAACAGGTGAGCTCAGAAACTTCTTAAATGTCACATAACTTTTTTGACCTAAGCATCAAACTGAGTTTTTAAAATAAACAGATAAAATTACCATTAATAAATAGCCAAGCCATGCAATATTAACTTTTGAGTCCTACAGAGACTCAGAAATTAAATTTCTGAAAGGTAGTAGAAAATTTAATAATTTTGAAAGACATTTCACAGAAATAAATGCAAATAATTTTAAAAGTGCTTCTATGGACATGAAGATCGAAGGACCTACATGTCTGATTTTCATGCTGGAAAACAAAGTATAAAAATAAATAGAATTAATAGAGAATATAATGTACATGGTAAGGTCAGTATAAATAAATAAAACTTTGTGTCTCACAGAGTCACCAGAAGTCTTTCAAGGACCACTTAACATATGGATAAAACATCAGGACAGAATGCTATCACAAGCTGAACAGGAATCAATTTTCCATTGTTGTGTTGTGAAAGACATAATGCCAAACTTGAGCAACAGCTGTAAGAGCAACATAACTCTGGTTCCTTAGTACTGGCTGCATCTCAATATTATATGTAATTTTGTTGTAATGCAGTTCAAAGGACAAAAAAAAAAATCAAGTTGCTTGGACAGATTCATCAGGAAAGAAAAGATCTTAGAGGCATGAACAGCAATGAAAAAATCTGACCTTGCTTAGTCAAGACATAACGGAGGTTAGAAAAACTAGTAGTTCTTACAGTCAAAGGGATTATGTAGAAATAATCAATAAATGTTATTTCATTGTCCATGTCAAGGGCTAGTAGGATAAGTAATAATGTATTTAAGTTTCAAAAAGAACTAGACGAGGTAACTTAACACCACATACAATTCCCAAGATTACTTTTCAGATTAATTTTCTATGATTCAATAATTATATACACACATTTCAAGTTCTGTTTCAGGAATTTTTAATCTAAGCACTTAACCTCAATAATTACAATAGTTTGGTCCTGACTTTAAATCTTATATTTCCAACAAAATGTCTTTGGTTTCTCACTGAAATGCACAGGTCCACTGTTTGTTGAGAGTTGCTACAGTATTCTTCAAAGATTGGTTTGGAATACTTTTATTCCAAGCCATCATAATTTCAAAGTGTTGATTAATATCATGTCTGATCTCAGTCAAGAGTTGGTAATGAATGACAGGCATTTTTTCCAACTATAACCTTGAATTAGGTATGTTTTCCAAATTGCAGGTTGGCTTCAGATTTAAAGCTTTTTATGTGGAGATGTTTTACATTGGAATGTACACATTTAGGAAGCAAACAGGGAAGAGAGCTTTACTACTAAAAGAATTCAAGATATGTAAATAGGAAATTGTAGATCAGGTGGCTTTTCACTTCCAAAGAATTTAAAAAAACCTGAGCATCACTGTAATTTAATAGGAAAAATGTCAAAAATATCTCTGTGTACTTACAAGTGAGCAAGCTTTGGAGAAATAAAATTATTTTGGAAGGAAAGGCTTGTGGAATCCCAAAATATTATGGGCTTGAAGAGTTCGCAGGAGAAGATTTACACTAACAAAACCAAAACAAACAAGCAAAGTTCAGTGTGTCTTAGAAAGAACATAGTATTGTCCAGAAAGAAGCCCTCAAAAAGTAATTATTCTCTAAAATAGAGACCTGTCTTGCATGAGAGAGTTTTCAGCTAAATACTAGCAATAGAAAAATCTGATGCTAGCATAATTCAATAAAGTAGTGCTCATTTTTTACCTGTCCTTTACAAGGGTCCATAACATTGTTATATATTTAAAGGCATAAATAGTTTTTGTTTGCCCTTTACTGTAATCTAGTTCAGTTTGTGGACATTAAAATACATAGAGTTAACAGAAAGCTATTTTAAATCAGCAGATGTGGTGATCCTTGAAATTGAATTTTTATCAAGTTCATAGCTTCCCAAAATATTGATGCAAGAAATTCAAAAGGTAAGAAATCTATTCTTTAAGCTACATGGATAAGAGGCTATGTCAGGAGATTAAGAAAAAAGTATTTTTCAGTAGTAACAGTGTGCCACTATAGTAAACAGAACAACTAAAACCTGAGGGTCCCAGAGGAATTGTTCAAAAGTGCTGCAGCCAAGGTATTTTCTGTTCCTACTGCCCAATCACTTGAATCTTAGTCTATTAAACAAGCATGAATAAGAGTTTTGAAGCTACTGCCAAGGAGAGGTGCTCACTTTACTGAACAGGCAAGAGAAAATAGGAAGGCTCACCCAGTATGTTTCTGCAGGATAAGATTGAACAGGGAATGTGCAAAATAAAAAATCCTCTGTGTTACTTAAGGAATGCTTTATCCAAGAGAATGGCCACAGCTAGAGCTGTAGCTGCACGAAGAGAATAAACTGGTTGCTTTTGATGACAGCTAAATATGACATAATGTCTGTTGAGAACACAAGCATAGAATTTAGGGCTGTGAGGGAGAATAAAACACTAGAATAGACAAAAGCTTTTGTAGTCCAGAAATACATCATGAGGAATGGAGAGTGTTATTAAGATAATACAATTGGAGGAGTTGGCTGAGGGAAAGCAAAAAATGGTCTTTGAGTGAGTACTGTGGTGGGACTCTCACTAGTGGGAGTTACTACTTATTTGCAAGCACACAGACAGACATTATGACCTCTCTTCCATAATAAATGTAGAATGGCTAAAACCAGAGAAGCTGTGAAACACAGCACAGCTAGAGCTGCCACTGCCAGCACGCCAAGAGTAGCTAGGGACTACAGTCCACCCAGTGCCACAAATATTGGAAGGTCAGAGTATTTACCGTGCGGAGATCGAAGACCATAGTGCAGACTTAAGGAGAGAGGTGATGCACCAGCACACACCACAAGATTTTATGTGTCAGAAAAGAAAGTCTAGGTAGACCTTGTCTTAATGTGCCATTGCAGGCATAAAATAGAAATGGCTCATGGAAAATGAGCAGAGAGGTATACAGAGAGGTACTACAAAGATGAGGGGCTTCATCAGAGATAGACCTTAGACACACTATATTTTTACAGCTATCACATTATGATACTCATTTTAAAAGTTATTCTTTTTCATGCTAGCAGGCATGGTGAAGTAAGCGCTGCTGTAGCTTATGTAACCAGACCCAAAATCTGAAAAGGATACTTGCTTCCCGGAAAGTCCCACTAAGCTACTCTCTCAGATGGTCCAGCAGGCATTTTGATGGTCTCCATCATTGTTATGAGTGCCCTTATGGATCAGGCAAGATGGAGAAAAAAATTCTGTCTCTAAACCTGGCAAGAAATTTTGCTGTCTATCATCTTAAAGCAAGTTGTTTGCCCTTTCAGATAACAATAGATAAAACAATTTTTATGGGCTATTAAAGAATCATAAAATGATGACATTTGTCTCCTGTTTTATCCAGAACTAAATTATTTAATAGAAATTTTCACTAAAAGTGCTTAAGGCTAAATTGAAATATATGCAAGCAAAAAGATTACAATGGCAGCATAGTATTACCTCATTTGCTCCTGGCTACTACAAGGTACTTAAGGAATCTCTGTGGTTCAGAGTCTATACATCCACAGAGAGAGATAAAACATTAATCTTCAGATCTCAATGGATACTTTTTGTGAAGCAGCACTAGATTAAATGAGGAACTTCATCTACTCAGTGTTATGTGGTGATTTAAAATGCACATGACATTTGACATAATAATATATGACCAAAGGCCAAAAGGCCTGGAAAATATGGCACAGCCAGAACCATTTCAAGAATTCCTTTGAAGTGGAGGTCTTGGTGCTACCTTCAATCCTTGAAAACTACTTTAAGATGCAAACTTCTTGGGAGAGAAGCCTTTGAGGAAATGAAGAGGTTGAATTCATTTACAATGACAGGAAGTGACACAGTCAGGCTGTACTACAAGCAGTGCACAATAATCATTTGGAAGTCTATTACTGATGTAAAGAGGTTATAAACATGGTTTGTAGGAAAGAGGAGGCACCCTTAATCTCTCTTCTATCAGATACTCACTGACAATGAAAGGAAGTTTTTTCAAGAACATAATTCTGCTTTGGAAGGTGCCTGTTTCAACAAGGGCATAATCAATAGCATAATGTTTCTAATAAAATTGCAGGCTCTGATGAAGATCCTATCAGAAAAAGTTGCAGTCAGTAATACAAAGTCAGGGATTTTAAACATCATAAATAAGGACTAAGGCAAAATTAAGTAGTCCTTGAGACATAGTAAGAATATTTTGAAAAGTAATTCTCCATATGGCTTGGCAATGGCTGAGCAGAATGGCAACTTTTCATCTATTTTCTTTTTTCAAGACGAAGAAAGTTATCTGCTGGTAACTTTGAACTGATTCACCTATATCAAGTAAACTTCCATTTGGTTTGATAAGCTTATATTGTCAGATGCTGTTCAAAATGTTCAAATCTGCATTTACCATAGACATTTTGGAAGATCAAGACATTGTCTCCTTGTCTTCCAGTGCCAAATTTATGTTTCAGAATCCAACTAGAGAGATGCCATGATTATCTTGGTAGCAGTCATTTACAGAAGCAGCTACAAAGAATACATAGAGTTAGATGGAGTCTTCGAAAAACTAGGACCTGGTTGTTAGAAGAACATCTGATGCATTCAGAGTTAATCACTTGGGCCACCAGACCAAAAGCCTTTCTAGTCCCCAAGCAAAAGGCACAGGGGACTGGGAAAAAGTATGAAAGGTGAAAATCAATGACTAAGAAAATTCTTTGGACTGTGAAACCATGCTGAAAAGTGTGACTATTGGAGGCATGACTTAGGAACCTACTCTTGTTACTAATTGTCTTTTTAGAACTTTATTGCAAAGATTTTTAGTCAAAATAAATATGATATTCACCTTGCTTAACTGTAGGAACAAATGAAGCTGTGAAAGTAGGGCACTGAAGTAAGGTCAGAATCAAAAGATGTTGTTGTGGGATTGATTTTTTAAAAAATATTTCTTAGATGTTTCTGAGGATTGATGTAGATTAAAAGTTTCAGCATTCCATTTCATTTAAGATGCATCAAAGTTCTGAAATTCATATATGTCCTTTGAGACCAGAATTTATTTTTTCTCCACATTTTTAGGTTTTCATTCAGTGGAATGAGTTCTAATTTAAAAGTAAATCAGTATTGTATTCTCTTCTGAAAATTGTTTGGGTTTTTAATTATTTTGATTTTATCACCAGTGGCATAACTAGTGTTAAAATATTGGTATTTTGACATCTTTTAAAATTAGAACCAAGCCAAAGTATAATTAATTATTTGCTTCAAATTTAAAATTGTGCAAAAAGGTTTGAAAATCTGTCTGATTACCAAATATTCCACAGCAAAATAATAAAAAATCAGACAAAATATATACTTTAAAAATTTCGATTATTTTAATACTAAAGTCTGATATTTGAAGTCTTGAGCCATAGCTTTTTTAATTTATAGACTTGGTAATGTTTCAATAAATAAGCCTATTTCATTCCATTCCAGATCAAGGTGCTCCAAGCCTCCTAATGTGCTTCAGCAAACATAAACTGCAATTTAGTTCCTAAGAAATTCTAAGAATTTAACATTGTTAGCTGTTTGTAGTTCTTTAGAAGTGCTGCTATTAGTTTGAAGTTTAACTGAATTAGAAAACACAAAAGTAACCATATTCTGAAGTGCAGAAAATGGGCTTGCATTCAATGTTTAATTACACAACATAGTAGAACAGGCATAGAGTAAAGCCTCGAATCAAAACTCTGCTGAGAGGCCACTCAACACACAGGTTAATTAAAATCTACATTTAAATCTTGCCATTTTGTACACATCTGTTTAGCTTAACGTATGCCAAATTATAGGCTATAAAATTTCTTTGCAAAGACATCTTTTTAAATGCAAAGAAGCTTTCACAAAAGCTGTCCAATGTTTTAACAGAAGAACAAAGTGATGCACTGGGTGAATTATATCCTCTTATTCTCCTCTTATTCTTCCTGTCATTTCTGGTTTTCAAATTTTCCAACTCTGTCCCTAAGTGAGGCTTATGCAATCACCCTGATTTTTCTAATATGTGGCACTGCTGTAAACACAACTCTAGTTGCAATTTATTTGCTTTTCTTGCTGTTTTATCATAGCAATGCCCTGCTGTTCCCTGCTCAGGTGGTATAGCATAGTTCCTTAGATGATTTTCAGGCAGCATCACAAAACCATTTTTGATTGCTTTATGTAGAAAACAAACATTTTATGTCCCCTGTCTGCCTGTCATATTGCCAGTCACACCTGTTTGTTTTGTTTTTTGTTTTGTTTTGGTATTTTTTGCCTGATTTTAATGTTTTTGGTAATTTTCAAGGAAATAATAAACTAAGAGGTATCACAAATAGCCAGATTGCTTTAAAATGTGTGAAAATTGATGGTGAGGTAGATTACAAAGACTCTGTAAATGTCCATTCTCAGGGAAAGAACTCAACCAGTTGGTCAATCCATGGCTATGCACTGGCTTATCACTACATCACTCCATCATTTCCTTCTCTCAGTCACCAATGGCAGCATTTGCCCATTAACCAGCTAGACTCCAATTTAAATGGTGGCAAGTAACATGGAAAAAGCTAGAAGAGCTGTTTAGGCAGAACAGAGATATTACACTGATGTTGGCCCTGAACTAAATGTAGAGACAAAGTGGAACTGGACATGAAAAATGCGGGGAGAGATGTGGAGAAGAATATGGGACATAATAAATTCATAGCATGTCGATTTGTTCACTTGTTCTTTCAAGGATTTTATTGTGGAGGGACAAAGCTGTCTGGGAGCTTGTGCTTTTCAGCAAGTTGCAATACATTTCAGGAAAGAATTCTGTGATTGTTCACTTAAAGATTCTATAGAATTAGAATCAATTAAAAGTAGTGACAAAACAAAGGGTAAAAGGAATAAACAGGAATAAGAAAGATACAGATAAGGACTTCTAATACTTCCCTGTACTTTGAATACTACATCTTCTACCTATAAACAGTGGAAACATTAAGCATAAGCGAAATTATGGAAGTATCAAGAGGAAAAGTTTGCTAATAAACAAACTTTTTCATTAGGAAAAACAAAACAGCTCAAATAACTAACATTTAGACTCAGAAAAATGATTGAGGAATACTTAAGACTAAGCAAAGCTTTAGAAAATAAACCGTAAAAAATCTTTGCTAGATAAATTGACGAAGTTATCTAATGCTGTTTACAGGCATATTTGGATGGATGAGAAGAGCACAGAAGTGTGACTGAAATACATTCTTCCACTAGCTAAAACCAGATTTCTGTCAGATTGAATAAAGTATTTTTGTATCATATCTGGGATGTAAAAGGAAGTGACATTCAAGAATAAAAGAGAAAAGGCATATGTAGAACATCCAGCTGAGCAATGATCAGAGGCAAAGAAGCATATTCAGGGGTTTGGTTATGTTATATTAAAAGCCTGTTTTGAAAACAACTTCAAATTGTTTCATTTGATCATTTGAGGAATGTAAGCAACACCAGTAGGTTTTTCAATCAATTTATATTGGTTTTTTTTCTCTCTAGAATTTTTTTTCAAAATTAAATATATGGCTATTTATAGCTGAAGTACAGATATGCCTTCAGTTATATTAGCTCTAACAAAACAGTTATTATAGAGGTTTATTAATTTCAGTAATATCTGTTCAGTGATGTTTTATTTAACAGGAGAAAGTCTGAAAATGTGTAGCAATAATAAAATCATAGTGTTTTCTTTTGAGGCCGGGTTTTCCTCCTTTAAGAGAGGAAGAGTTTATTTTTGTAAAGGCAAGTTGATTTAAACATCTGATAACTTTTAATTAAATTAAAACAAAGCCTATCATCCTATTATAAATTTACAAATGCATCAAGTAGACACATCATTCTGTAAGACAGACAAGATATAATTAGATGTTCACCAAACAAGAAAGAGGTAACAGAAAGACTGCCTTTCAGAAAACAAGAAAATAAATCAGGACATTTTGGGAAGCCTACTAGAGACTCTATTTAAGTAATAAAAGTATGAAAGTTGCCCTACAGAACAGACTAAAGCATCTCATTTGAATATGATATTCCTTTAATATCTGTCTAATAATGCATTTAACTTTAAGCCAAATTTCTGATCCTTGTATCTTTAGATGAGCAAGTAATCAGCATGTAACATACAACCACATAAATGTATGCTTCTTAAAGAAGTAATGAGTAATCTGGAATATATATCCACTTCAGATTAAGCAACAATTCCCTAAATTTTTAATTTAGAGAGCAATATCTCAATATAAGACTTAATTCATCAATTAACTTAAATGTTGGTATGATTAAAGATTCAGAATCTGTTCAGAAAAGAAAAATAAGCCAGAGAATGAGAATAAGACTTTAGGAAAGTCTAATAAGAAATATAATCTCATTAGAGAAGTCAATCATTACACTGAGAAGGATAGTGTCTTCTAAAGTGGAATTGGCAGCTTGTAAAGGCTTCTCAGAAACACATTTGTTTAGACTAAAACATAAACCTTACACTGTAGAGCAGTAGTAGTAGAAAACAAAAAGACCCAACTTTTTTTTAGCCACACTTTTTTGTTTTTAAACTCTTTAAGCAGCTTTATAGGTACTCTTACAGCTAAGATAATGATTTTTAATCTTTAATAGATTTTCTTATAATCATGCAGGTTCTAGTCTCTAAACTAGGGTACAGAGCATGTACAGTGGCTTTATTAAGGATTTTTAACATGCGCACGGTGTGTCTTAGCTCAGTATTACAGTATTTTCATTGCTAGAAATGGACCACAGGATTTGTACTGAGTTTATCAGGACTATGGCTTGTCAAGCTTACTTAGTACGACTTTTTCTTGATCTGCCTTTGCTTCAACCTAGTTAAGCTGTAATAGTATTTTACTCTCAAAACTGCATAACCATTTTTAATTTGTTTTAATATGGCTTGTCTTCCTATGGCATAACCAGTTTCATATATTGTTTTAAAAACCAGTTATTCTATATACAATGAGATATTTGTGAGCCTAATGTAATGAAGCAATGTAGAGAATTACAGGGCTGGTATGTTGGAGTTCTTGAGAAGAGGAAGCAAAGCAAGCAGTATAGAGGAATAGTGGTGTGGGAAAAGAGCTGAGTCACAGCCTGGCACCAGAGATCCCATGGGTATGAACAACTCATCAACAGTAAGCTAAAGAAATGCAGACCTGAACAAAATTGGGGTTTGGGGTAGATATGACAAGTACATTATATGTAGTAAATTTGAATGTACTGTGGACTTGAACAGCAATGAAGAAGAAACAATGTATGAAAGACCATTAAAAAAAAAAAAACAAATATTACCCCAGAAGACCCTAAAGTGAAAAAGAAAACCACAATTTCATCATACTCTTCCCTATGAAATAGTTTGGATTCTGGTGATTTCTACATGTTACCATAACAGGTAGAAGGATCCCAAAAGAGAGTGAAAGGTTCAATGTAACTGTTAGCAGATAGGAAATGTGTGATACCCTTCTGACTATGTTGTTATTGAGGGTTGTTTTGCTTTTTTTTACTGTGGTTTGGTTTGGTACTTTTTTAGTAATGGTGGAATCCTTTCTTTATGCTCTTTATTTTCTTAATTTTCTGTTATAATTAAATGTTGGCTGTCTTTCTGATTAAAATTTTCATTTATACCAGTAATTAAGTCCTGGCTTTATGTACATTATTTACTTTTTTACCTATCATATTTTTAAGCAGAAATGTGGATATAATATAGAATTCCATTCTATTTTATTGAGTACCTGTGGAGTCAATATATTAAGGAACTCTCAAAATGGTATGTTCTACTGAAATGCTTCTAGGCAAATTTACTGTTTTTCAGCAGAGCTTCATATTGTGAGATAAGAAAAATGCCTAGCTTTTACCCAGTGCTTATCTCCAGGTTAGTAAAGGATGTACCATTTTTCCCAAATAAGCAAGAATCACCAAGTATATGCAGGCTCAAGATCATTAGCATTTTGGTGTCAGAATTTGTCTTTTCAATGCATGAGATGACACTGAAGGTTAGAAATTTATATGTGGATCTGTAGAAGAAATCAGAACTGACCTAGATGGCCTTCTACATAAATTATTCTAATCTGACAGCTGTTTTATAAGGTTTTTGGCTACAAAGATATATTTCAGGATTCATTCCAAAATGTGAACCTCTTAGAGTAATTCCCTTTGAAAAAGACTGTAACAGGATCCACAGATTATTCGAGTCCTTTCAAATTCCCATGCAATTCACATTTTGTTAATCTTTTATAAAGAGACGCATCCAAGTACTCTTTCAGGATGTGGATAGCCTATTAAAAATATTAATATAACTTCTTATATAATATGGAAAACTAGAGCTTTTAGCATAAACTTTGAATTTGCTATAAGTTACAAAAGCTTTCACTTTTGCCAGCTTAATTTACGGTTCTAACCCTTTTTCAGGAATGTAGTGCACGTAGCTGGCAAAAACAAACTGGAAAATGTGGATTTAACGCCCACAGAGCAGATCCCAGTCCCCTCTGTGCCATTCCTGCTGTTCACCAGGCTGATAAAGAGACTCGAGGCAATCCAGCACGGATCCATTTGCTGATGCAGGTGTGCTAGATGGAATGTTGCAGGCAGTGTGGTGCTGAGGAGGTGTCAGGTGTGATGATCGCCCATCACACGCTGCCATCCTCCCCTCTGCAGCACCTGCTCAGGGCTCTGGGGCAGCTATGCAGGGATGGCAAACTCCTTCTGGGTCACATAGAGGACTGAAAGGATCCCCCCTAATTTGCCTCTTCCCTTCTGTCCAGCTGCCCTGAGAAAAACTTGTACATGTAATAATGGCATATACATGATTGGCTTCAGCCAGGGAGTTAAGCAGGAAGAAAAAAACCAAAAAAACCTGCAAGCAAATCCAACAGAGCATTACCAAAGACCTGTCAGGGCTGGAAGCAGTTAAAACACCAGAGTATCTAGAATGGCTAAAAGATCTTTCTGAAGGATGGCTTCTGAAACACAATTTTTGAATAATTAAGAGAAATATCCTGATCAAAAAGTTTTTGAAGGTCATAGTGCTCAACAGAAAATAAAGCTGCATTTTACAGCAAACAGTAAATTCTAACTGGAGGAAATTCATGTTATTTTAAGCATATCATACTCTGCAGTAAACTAATGCTGTTAGATTTTTACTCATAACTTTGTTATTTGCTATGGTTATTTCATTTATCCTTCATTAGCTGTCTAAATCTAAATTCAAATGACTATATATAATCTTATAGAATTAATTAAAGGAAGCATTCATCTGACAGTGAATTTCTTTACTACTTCAAATTAACATCAGTCTTCCAAACACTGTTAATTTTTTTCTCCTGATCCAGCTGTTTGCTGAATTATTAGGGCTTGAGGAAATGTTTCTCTAAGCATTTATCTTCTATAGAAAGGTGGAAAAATGTCTATCATGATATTTTGTTTTAACAGACAAGCATGCAGCTTTCAAATATTCACTGCAACACAGAAGATATTAGTTTCTCTGGAGAAGATAATGGAAAAAGAAAATTCAAATTTTAAATGGAAAAGGCATGAAACAAAGAATTTTTCTCAAGCCAGGCAAAGGTTTTCTAATGGTGTACTAATTTAGACACCTAAAATAAGCAGCAACCCTAACGGAATCCCACAAATAGAGAAAAAATAGAAGAAATTTTTGGATCGTTATAATTACCACAATTTTTGGTACCCTAAATCTGAACAGAACTCTTATATTTTGGCCCACATTTATTTAATAGACATTTTTATTGGCAGAATTTCTGCCTTTCAAATCCATCTCTCTGTCTCCACCCCTGCTGCAAATACTAAAACAGCTTTGATGTTCAGAGCAGTCTGTTACTGGAACTTCATAAACTAGAAGAAACTTCACTACTTATATCAGTTAATTTATTATTACTCCAAAGTAAAACACTGAAAGAATATTATCCACCAAATTTCTAAGTTTTTCTGTAGTAGCACACCGGCCATGTGACTCATCTCAGAAAGATCTTTTTCAGACAGTTAGATTAATGTCTTGAGGAGGAAAAGTGGCAATGAACATTCTCCCTTTGGGCTGCTACACACAAATGCATCTGCTCACATATAAAGGAAGTGCTCATTTGGGGCATTCCAAAAAAATCCTGTATAAAAGTCAGGTTCTTCATGAAGCAGAAGGTGAAGAGTGAATTAAAAGACAGCTCCTATGACGAGGAAAAACTGTCAAATACAGGGAAAGAAATATAGACCACAGAGAAAAAAGATACGTAGAAAGTCAACAATAATGCTAATGTAGAAATATCTGAATTTTTCCCTTCTTGTTCATATTGGGTTTCAGTTTCATATTGTCTTCTCTCACATTCTCCTCTGTCTACACTTTATTTAGTGACCACACAGTCCTGATAAAATGGATTCCTGAGATGTGCTTTGTGCATTACGAAGTGTGTTCCAAAAGATGCACACTATCAGCTTCCAGTAGCTGTGCTAATCTCTGTAATTTTCAAGTTTTAATGCATAGGCTGTCGAAGCACATAAATTATTGAAAACATGCTCCTACTAATACTGACATTACAATTCTTCAAAAAAAATATCATGCTATTCTACCTCTTTACTCTCTTAAACAAGCTAAGGTGGAAATGAATTGATGCATAAATCAAGAGCAAAAGATCCATAATGGACTCAACATAGATCAATCCATATTTACGCATACCATATGTCTATATATTTGTATATTTGAGTATTTGAATATACATAAACATAAAAAATGTATAAATACAGTGTGATTGTGCTTATGCTTATGTGTGTGTGACTTATGTGTGTGTAAAATGGTGAGAAACCAATAGTACAGTGGACAGGTACAGGGTAAATTACTACTAGAGCAGCCCAAAGATGCAGGCAATCAGAAAAGAGCTTTGTTTTTCTTGTTTTAATCTTAAATGTAAACACTAATATATCAGATAACCATATGAGGCATCAAGCAGCAATCTGTCCTCTAAGCCAATCATGCTAGAGAAGGTTGATGCGACATAGAAGAAATGAGGCAATAGCAACAGAAATGCTGAGATTGGTGCCTCTGGATTTTTCATAGTCTGGATATAAATGGAATTGATACCACAGTAGAAGATCATTACTTTATGAAAAATTGTTCACTGTATTGGCAGCATTTCTGTAGCTTAGCTTTGCAGAGTAATCATCACAGATTGCAGGTACAATGGTTTTGTAGAAAATTTTTCCTTGTGTTGTGTCAAACAAGCAATAGTTCAAACTTCTTAGTTTCAGGTATCAAGAAAAAAAATAATTTGACAAGAAATAAGGGAGAAAAGTTATAGACATCTAGACTGAAAGTAGTGTCTGATCTGATGGCAAACACAATGATCACATCTGCCGGGGATTGGAATCTTACCTGCAAGGACGTTACTAACATTTGCATTGAAAAAAGGAGTCATCAAAAAAGTGACCTTTCAAACCTGCCTTGTTGCACACTCTTCCTTGAACATTGTGGTGTAGCTGGCACTCCAGAACTTACGAGAAAGTGTAATTAAAGACCCAAAAAACCCCTAAAACCCAGATCCTTCTTTGCTTTCATGGGCATGGGTTTCGCCTTTTGACACAAGCCCACCAAGAGCAGGAACCTCAGTGAAGGCACCTTAGTAGGGTCCTGGAAAAACCAAATGTCCTATATAATGGTGCAGAACACCTGCAATTTGCTGCATCCCTCACAATATGATTCAGGTCTAGTTCTGCCAGCTTCTGTAGTCATCAAAGGCAAATGCCATGACTGCAGGTATTCTCCTTCTGCTCTGGCCACCTTGCTTTTTGAGGGAGATCTCTGTGAAGCAGCTTTATTTCCTCCTCCATCACTACAGAAAGGAATCTGATACTTGATTAAGGAAGAAGAAACCTTTGTTCCCTTGTCTTTGTGCAGCTGCTAATAATAATAATCTGCAAATTAAACCTATGAACTCAAAATTCCTCTAACAACAAACCTGAGTTTACTCAGTGTTTCTAGCTCAGATTCTCAGGATGACTATTGTAACTAAATGTTGAAAAACAATTAATTCAACTGAAAATTGATATAAAAATTCTTTAAGGTAACTTTTCTTAACTAAGTATTCTTAAATTTTGTTTGTTTCTTCTGTTGGGAAGACTACACAGTCTTACTGCTGCCATTACAGCAGAAAATAGTTAAAATTTGCTCTACTTCAAATTTGCTCCATTTTTGTAAAATTAAATCACAAAAAGGAAAGGCAAAACAAAATCTGAAAATTCTAGACATATGCTTGCTACTTGTTCCTCATGAAAGCAAGTATTGCACATAAAGTACTCTTTTCCTCAAACTCTTCATAGCTGATAAAATAAATCAGTGCATGCAAAGTCTTCAAATAAGCATCATGATCAATTAATGGACCGGCTTTAAAACTAACCTCCAACAAATATATAAGTAAAAAGCTGTCTAAATTAATTTCTTGTGAACTGGAAATTTAATATATGCTCCTAGGGATGGGAAATATGAAAAGCTTCAATACTTTTATGAACCTTTTTAAAAATTTCATAAAGTACTTAACTTTTTAAAATAACTATAATAATATGTAATATCTCCCCTTACTCAGGTTTCTACTTGTTTATTTTTATAAGTCATCTATTCTTGATAACTCATACGTACTTTTTGTCAGGTGTAGTGTTTTCTTGAAAATTATATAATGTGAATGCCTTGTTTCTGTAGCCCTCACTTGCAAACACATGCTAATTCCCTGCTTGAATAAATGTCATTGTTCATATACTGCAGAACTTGGCATCACATCAACTCTCAAATTTTCTTAACATGTTTCCTAAATGGAGAGAAATTCCTAATATTTGCATTGTAAGTGAGAGAGCAATGAATTATACATTGGTTCCTGAGCTGTGAATGCCCAAAGCAGTTTGTGAAAATATATGAGGTCAGGATTATGACTGTCATTTAAATTGTTTGACTTTCTAGTCAAACCCACACTCTCTCTTCCTTTTTTTTTCTTTTTTCTTTCTCAATATTCATACATGCATTTTTTTCAGTCACAATTTAGTCATAATATGAGATTATAAGCAAGAAAGTGTGTTTAGGTGAAAAAAGAATGCTCTTGCTATGCTCACTGGCCTATTTGTGGCTTTGAATGTCCATATATTCCAAGGCTTTACATTGGCCAGTGTTGCTCAGTACATACTTATCTCCCCCTTCATTTTCTGCACAGTCTTTTTCACAGCTTTTCATAAGAGAGATGTAGGCCAACTGCCTTATTCAGTTCATACTTTTCATTGGGGGATACATAGTGTGACATGCTATACAATGTGTCATATTGCATGTTTTTTAATAATCTTTCTCTTATGTATTATTGTGATTTATAGTTGAAATCACTGGAGTCAGGATTTCACCACAAAAATCTGCTAATTTGTTTTAGGAATGAAAATTATTGCTAAAAAATTCACCGTCTCTCTCTGTGTAATGGAAGTACTTTAGTAATTTTTAGTTTCAGCCTTTGTTAACAGTGGAACTTCAAGTAGAATTAAAATATTTATTACATACTTTAACAGTGGAATGCAGTTTCTCCATGTGGTACAGTAACTCTTCTTCAATGGAAGAACTCTTTTTAAAGTGGAATATTAAAATTTTTGACTGAAAAATAATGAAAAATACTCCTCCATATGCTTTCCTTGAGAGATGTTTGTAGCTAAATCCTCTATACGCAAGAAATTTATACACAATTGCACATGTATGAACAACTCCAGATAACTGAGCTTAGACATATTAAAAATAAGATTTTATCTTTTCTACAATAAATAATTTGGGTTTCTTAAAAGATTACCTGATGAGGTCAACGGTTGTCAACTCCTTTTTTTTTGACAGAAAATATTATCAATTGAAAATGATGATGCCCTCATTGTCAGAAATACATAACTGATGGCAGGCATTGGTTGTTTTCATTGTCCACCCTCCTGTGGTAAGGCAAGTATGTTGTTACCAGGGTCTAATGTGCTTCAGTAGAAACATCACAAGAAGGGAGGCATATTATGGGGGGAAAGCTGCAGGACTTGGTATGGATGGACACCAGCCCTCAGTAGCTTTATGTGATACTCATGATTAAGAAAGAGAGTAAGACAATTTGTTGAGGAACTGTGACACTCAGCAATATTAAATTTCTAAGCTTTGAAATAACATAGCTTGCAACATTCAGTATCTCACTTTCTGGTAAAGCAAAAAGTTAATTCTTGTATATAGAAGTAGAAGAGGGGTAATTTCCATTTCTAAGTAGCTAAACCATCACTTTATATATAGTACATATTACCATATATGTTATGTATAAGATTTGCTTTATACAAAAATTTATTAACACTTATGTATGAATGTTGTGCATTCTGAAAATTCAATAACAATTTTAAAGGGAGAATTGGAAAAAAAATATCCCATTTCATGTCAAGGAAACATATTAAATAGATAATAATAGTTTAAAAACAGATTTATGATTGTCATGGATGAATGTCATATGCATTTATCAAATGGCTATGCATATAATGAGTCACAGCTTCCACAAATATATATTTGTTATAGACGTGTAGCTCCTTAAGTGTACATATTAATTGCAAACACTGGAGTACATCTGTTTGCATTTTACAATGCTTTTCTATATGCATATTAGAAAAAGATAACTTTTTAAAGATAAGATTAATCTGGGAAACTGAGGTAAAAAATTATTTAAGCCTTTGAGAGACAGATGATATTTGTCTTTTAAAAACTGAAGAGACAACTGAACAGACAGAAGTTTCAGAAGAACATCTGAAAATATCTCCATGAATGAAAGTTCAAAAGATTGATATTTTTTGTCCCTTTCCGATACCCACATAGTTATTTCAATTAACTTGCTCATATAAATACAGCAAGAATGTTGTATTTTTTTAAATAACTCTTTACTGAATATGTCAACAAGATAATATATAGTGTATAGTGAGGTTTTGAAGTTAACAATGCGTGCAACATGGCAGATTGCAGAAAACAGATAACGCAGACTTTAAACCATCTATTTTTCCATGTTAAAGATAGAAACTATAGCAAACACAGAACAGAATCAAGTGTGCATATCTCAGTTAAAATCAATTTTATGAAAGATCATATTCAGATATTTGGGATCAACTCATGATAACAATTTGCTTAGTAGCTTATCTGTTTCGAGAGGATCGGAATTCAGCTCTCATGAGGCACATTTCCACAGAGCCCCAGTGCAATAAAATGTTGCCAAATCTCTTCTGTGCTAGTTTTCCATAGGGACTACTAGCCAGAGTCCTTTTAAATAGCAAAACATTCTCTGCTGTACAAAAGTTTAATGCCAAATGGTTCAATATTGCCTGCAATATCATCTGGGATACAAAGTGCCCTGTTGGATAGAGTTCAGGGAAGGAGTGATCATCAGCTTCCTAGGATTATCTCTGTGTTTAGAAGAGAGCATCAGGCAGGATTTTATGAGGTTCAGAGACAGCAACTTTTGGTTTTGGCACTCACTTCTGTTTTGTTTTTTCACTGAGCTGTAAAGATAAGTCATGTGTAAAACCATTATTTTCATGTTCTAAAGAAAAAAAACTTTAATATCTCCAGGTTAAATTTAAAGTGAAGAAGTACTATAAATGTAGAATTCAATGGGAATTAACCACTTTACTGTCAAAAGCTGAGACTGAACTTTCACTTCAATGCCATTAATAAAGTGCCTTAAATAGACCCTTAAAACAGTAATATCAATATGCATAAAGTTCTTTTGTTTGCAAAATTGAAATCAATAAATTTTTCAGAGGGAGAAACTTGCTCTCATTAAAAAAAGAAAATTATTCAGAGAAAAATATAGTTGAACTACTCTAAGAGCAAATATCATATGCTAATTCATTTTTCTGTTTTGCATGATATTCACTGTAGTATTTTATTGGATTATAAGGAAAACTGCTAATATCTTTTCAGTTCAAAGTAGCTTATTCCCTAAATATTCTTATAAAGAAATTCAGCAATAATGTTCCAATAAGAACCTGTTAACACAAAGTCCATGCATTAATCAGGTGTTTGTTTCTGCCAGCAAGCCACATGCAAGGAACAGTTGTCGAAGTGACAGAACCCATGAAAATAAGGACCTGTTTGTAAATAAATATGTCTTCAGAAGGAGCCCAAGTACTGGGAATAAGTGTGATATTTCTTTAACACAATTTCACTTAAATGCTTATTTTATTCTACTCAC
>JANRGV010000094.1:17892588-17903359 GCA_024734035.1 Alethe castanea
TACTCACCAATCTTTCTGCACATCTATGTCAGACTATTAGCAGTATAAATTGGAAGATGGATGAGATTTTGTCTGGAAAAAATAATCTGTCCCTAGATGCAATGAATTTGATCAAATCAGGACTTAAAATTGAACATTTTGAGTGAGTTGTACATGCACATATTTGTCACTTCTGCTCTACAGCCTTTAGTTATTATACGTGGTCAGATATTTGTCCTAAATGAAGATTGCTCAATTTTTACAAAGCTCAAGGAAAAGGCTACTAATCTTAAACTTTATATTGCCAAAAGATAATTTCTAACTCTGATTTCTATGCATTACCTAGTGAAATTTGCTCACTAAGTGCTTATCTAGGTGGGAACTGAAATGAAATCTCAAACGTTTGTGTGACTGGCACTTCGAGAAGTCCCAAATTCTGTTGTAAGTTGAAATAAATTACCTGCTTAGAAACTAAGGAACAATTAAATTGGGAGAAATATTCTTCAAATGACAAATATGACCCTTCAGGTGACTACAACTCTGAATTTTTTTAGATAATATTCCAAGCTCTATCCACAAATTTCGGCATAAGGCGCTTGCTATGTTTTTCTCAGGAGTCTTTATAGTAAAGAAACTTTTGTCAGTATCCCATAAAAAATTGATATATTTTTCTTCATACTGAAAAGAAGCATAAAGTATGCTATCTTTAATATCATTGTGATTTTTGATCTAGGTAAGCAGGTCATAGGCTACATATATATATATATAAAATCATTCAAGATCGAAACAAACAGTTTGTGAACGCATTCTGTTTTCATCCTATTTGATAAGTAACCAGATTGTTGTCATCAGGTTGGGCTTGTGGATCATTCACCTGCAGTACAGGCTGAATTCCCTGAATAAGCCAATTGCTACAAATAAGGTGCCTATGGTCTAGAACAGAAGATTCCTCCTGCATCAGTCATTGAAGTACAAAATACTCGTAGGCATGTACTTTCAAAGGAGACCTCTTGAAACTGAATGTACAACCAGTTATTTCACTGAAATTAAATACTATGTCCACACCCAATGGAAATTACTGGCTCTGCTTAACTGCAAGCAAACTCCAGCATGCAACAGAAGCATGTGCAGAGACACAACTATTTGCTGCCTTTTTTTGAGCGGGGTCACCTAAAATATGTCAAACAAAACAAAACAAAACAAAAAAAAAAGCCACCAAAACAAAAAAAAACCTCCAAATCCCCAAAGTATCAACCTTATCAGTAAACAAATCACAGAAAAAACCCTTAATTTTGCATAGACTTTCTACCCAAAATAATGCCATTTGAAATCATATGGTAAACTTTTAATCAGCAAAATTTTAGTGACATAATTATTACAATAGCCACACAGGTTGCTTAGAATACCTGCTATAGCTGGAGAAAATAACAAATATACAGAATAAAGAGTGGAATTTCAAAATGTGATATTAAAATCTGTTGGTGGGTGGAGGTGGTTCCTTCCAAAATGGTCGTACTTTGCCATCAATCACAACTAGGTTCATTTTGTCATCACAGAAAATTAGTGTTATCATGTGATCTGAATTGCAGAAAATACATACTCATAGACTGCTGGGGTTCAAGAATGGGTTGAGTGAAATGACCTAAGGAAAGGATTAAAACCCTCTCTTCCAGCATAAATAGCTCCACAAAGTGAAAAGTCTAAGCATTCCACTGTGAAAGTGCTTCAGCCTTTACTTCCAATCCACATGCAGCAACTTTCTGTCTATCCCTAGGTAATAACTGCAAAAATTTCTCTCTCTGGTTCCCTGCTACCTCAGGGAAGTTTTGTCTCTTTTTTTTTTTTTTTTTTTTTTTAATGTGATGTAGCTTTAGCTTGTCCCCAAACTCAGGAGAAAATTATCTACATTAAAAAATCAAACTGAAAAAAACCCAAATAATTAGATTCCACCACAGTTCTTGGCAGTCATTGAGTTAGCAGAGTGGCTGAAATATTACATAATTTTGAGGGCTGCCTTATAGTTTGCATACAAGCATGATGTTTTGCATAGTGCATGTAAAGCTCAAGGGCTGAGAAGGTATTGCAGCTAAAGAATCTGAGGGTATAAAAAAGTAAATTCTAAACCCACCTACTACTTGTGAAGCAGAAATCATTATGGAAAACTCGAAAATGCTTAAGGTAAAAGAAGGGTAATTCAGAGGGACATTGTGTACCTGTGCTCTCATAATTCCCAAGTCAATCAAATGCTTGGCAAATGTCAATCTCTGTATACTTTAATTGGGAAGGAAAAAAAGCAAAACAAACAAACAAACAAAACCCACTAAGATTTGTACATGATTTTCCCCACTGAACGTATTTCAGTTCATAATAGCCCTGGAGGTCTTTCCAGTACTAAATAATTTTTTACAATATATTTCTTGTTTGTTTTCTCTTTTTGTCTTTTTTTTCCCTTATTTCTCCGTACTGAACATAACCCAGACCTTTAAGTCAAAGCTTGAACCATACAAATTATTAGCAAAACTTTTCCATTGCCATTATATTTTGCACCATGTTTTCAGCAATATGCACTTTTAAATTTCAAATTACATGAACATGTACATGAATACTGCAAAGCTGGGAGCACTCAGAATTTCCCTTAGTCCAGCTTTACCTGATCATGCTATGTCAACAAATCCTGCTCTATTAAGAGGCATAACTTAATGACAGCTCTCTGTTACATACTGTTACATAACCTTCACCTCCCACTGAGCAGGGTCCAGAATGCCTAAAGCTTCTTAATCCTAATGAAAAGCACAAACAGTTTCTAAGATAAAGTATCTAGCGTTGGGGACATTTTTGGAGCAACTTTTGCAAATAAGAATCAAGGTCACTTTGAATTTGACATTGAGCTCTTTCCACGTTTCCTATTCCAAGTATATTGAAAGAAAACTAATCAAACAAAGAATGTAGCTTTATTGGCAGCACTCAGAACTCCAGCTTTCAGTTGGAGGTGAGAAGTGCAGTACTGACAAAGAGGAACGGATGTGTTTCCAACTGTTTGAAGCTCAACAGTAACTGCTGGGTTCAAGTCAGAAGGGTTGTGCCCATTTTATCTGAATTGCTTTTGTCTGTTCCTAGTGACCCTGTTTTAATATGCACTTATTTTCCTGTATTCCAGGACACCTAGAAACTTAACATCCCTCAGACTGCTTCGACAGCAAAGTGGTTAATGTTTGAAGAATGAGTCATTCTTTCCTTTACCATGACATTGGGTTCTTATTGTACAACCCTGTACAGTACTCAGCAATATTTTTTAAAGATTTAAAAAGCAAAGAGTTACAAAACCATTTGCAATTAACTTGAAATAGAAAAGATAGCACTTTTTTTTTAAATCCCATTATATAGTACACCGTATAAATTACAGAGTATTCAAATGCATAAATGCATCTGTGTAACATTTATCAAATGTAATTTTTTTCATTATTGTTGGGGGCTTATTTTTTCTAGAGTTTTTTTCTCCTTGTCCTAGAGACCCCCATCTTCCATCACTATCACGTATGACAGTGCTCCAGGTCTGAGACGTTGCTGTTGCAGTATCGCATGTTGTTGGGGATGTGGCAGTCTGTGTAGTTAATGCCCCCGTTTGGGGTATAAATGGGCTGCAGTCTGAAATCTCCTTTAAGGAGCTGATCATTATTTAAGGAGACAATCTGGAAGCTGGTTTCCGTCATCTCCAGGATGGAGTTGTCCTTCTTGGTCCCTGCCTCACAGTAGTCATCTTTCCGACGGCCCCTGTTATATTTCCACTTCTGGGAGGTGTAACGACCTTTTTTGTGCATGTGCCAGCAAAAAATGCTGAGCAAGACCATGAGGACAAATATCACTGCACCCCCAATCAACCCTGCCAGCAGAAATGGGGAGCCTAGGTTCTGAGAAGTCGTCTGTTCATGGCTGGAAGGGATGTTGCTGCCATTCAAAAAGGACGCCTTGGTTGTGGCTTCCGAACAGACAGTGTCTTCTCCAGTTCGGTAGTTGTTGTAAGCATCCAGTGGAACCAAACAAATCCGGTAAGTGGATTTGGGCTCCAGATTTACCAAGCTTGATTGCTGCTTCTCACCACTAATTATTCGTTCGTGAACAATTCCTCCTACCAGACTATGGCCCATTTTAACCCATGTGAGCTTATATGCCATCACTGAAAAAAGTGATATCCAATTGACTTGGATGCAAGTGTCATTCACAAAATGGATAGAGAGCTGAATCCATTCAGACAAAGGAGGTGTCACTCTTTCTCTGTCCTCCCTGTCAGGCACAGTGGGGAGTGTGGCAATAATGGGAGTGAGAGGATTATATTTACTACTTGAGGGAGGAAATGATGAGCTGGGAACTAATGTAGTTGGCATGGTTGTAGCTGGGACTGGGGTGATGATAAGTGGCAGACCAGGGGTGGTGGTGGGGCATGACAACATATTCATATTGAGCTCCCTGACTGCCATACCTCGGACCTGCTCTGGTCCCTGGCACATAAAACCCCGTACATTGATGGAAGCAGGAATAAATTTGAGCCATTCAGTGACCCACTTAATGCTGCAGTCACATAACCAGGGGTTATTCCTTACAGTGAGTTGTCTCAGATTATGGAGATTATCAAATACTCCCTTTGCCAACATCCGAAGTTGATTGTTGGAAATATCAAGACGTTCCAGTTTGTGGAGGTTTGAAAAGGCTGTAAGTGGTATATGGGTTATCTGGTTGTCCTGCAAGTAAAGTCTCAGCAGATGTGTACCTGGAAGATCTGGAGGAGGGTAAGTCAGTGAATTCCGAACTATTGAGAATTCCTTAAGCTTGGAGAGGTGGCTAAAGGTGCCTTCAGCTATGCCTTTATTAGTAAGGAGATTGCCATCCAAGATCAGACGCTCGAGACTTGTAAGATTCTGGAAGGCCAGGTCTGAAATGACAGCAATTCGGTTTTCGTCTACACGAAGTTCTTGTAAGTCCAGTGGAAGGCCTACTGGCACACTGCTTAGGTGATTCTTGGACAAGAACAGAAGCTTGAGGCTGATGGCTTCCTGGAAAGCCCCATCCTCAACACCAACGGTGGAGATGGAGTTGTCATCCAGGTGCAGTTCTTCCAGCTTCAAAAGCTGAGCAAGAGCAGCACGTGAAATAGTCTGAATGTTGTTTTCCTGCAGGTGGAGAACCCTGACATTCTTGGGCAGGTTCATGGGGAATTCATCCAATTGATTGCCATACAGGTAGACTGTGTGCACAGACTGGACATTGTGCAACTCTGCAGGAAATCCAGCATTATTAATTTGGTTATTATGGAGGTAGAGGACGGTAACACCCTCTGGTATCCCAAGAGGCACTGAGGTCAAGCTTCGTTCATTACAGTAGACAAAGTTTCTGTCACAGCGGCACACTTTTGGGCAGGCCAGAGTTTTGGAGACCTGTATGTAGAGCCCCAGGGAAAAGATGAACCATGATTTCATGAGAAAAGCCCAGTCTGTGGGCCACATTTTAGTCCACGAACCCATTTCTAATTTAAAGAAATAAAGTACCAAAGTGTTTAGGAACTGATAACAATAATAACACAGGTCATTAAAATTGGCTTCTATTTATGTCCAGTGTTCAGGCCAGAGTTAAAGTCCTGGAGGCTAACAATAAAATAAACCTTTTATAATTGCCCTAACTCCTACTTTTGATAAGGAAAACACAGTCTTATTAGCCGGGGTTACAATGTTTGTTGCCTTCCTCCATGTGTGCTGAAAGAATCAGTTGCCATGTCTTTGCAGTTGAACAACAGGTTACTTTAAAGCTACCAAAAGTCTCTGCTCTTGGAGGGGTATTTCACTGAAGTCTGTTGGTTTCTGTCAGCTTTCTGAAGTCAGCAAAGTCCTCATATCCGCTATCTGTCAGATCTGGCCTGCCTGTAAAAGGAAAGAGAAAAGAAAAAGCTGAATAGCATGAAATGTTTAATAGGGAAGATCAAGCCCATTAGAAGACTATTCTAAGGTTGAGCTCTTTATGGATTTCTGGAAAAAAAAAAGGGAGGGGAAAGGCATTAATATTAAACACTAGCTTAATATTACTGTTAAATAGTCTTGAAATAGATTTGATGCAAAGCATTGCAATGACTGAAGAACATTCAGTTACTTCAGTGAAGGCTAGTATACCTCCAGTCTTTCTCCTCTCAAAGTCTGTTTAAAATTCTAGGACTAAAAACAACCCAAAACCTAAACCATTTAACCAGAAATTTTTGCTCAGGTAATTATTTTTCTTTTGCAGAACCACTGACTTCAATGACTATTATTCACTAATGCCTGACAGAGTAGACTCTGGGCTGGATTCTTTAATCACACTGTATGTGGGATTTTTTCATTTTTTACCGGACTCTGGAATATTCTGCTTCTATTTCTGTAATACCATTGGATATATTGTCCAAATTAATGCACACTGCCAGGTTATTGTACCTCGCTCTAGTGAATTAGAGCCTTATGAGGAAAATCTTTTAAACAAGTATGATAGTCCACAAATGTAGGATACCCTGCTGTAAGAGATGTATTTGCTAAAACTATCATCTTAATATTGGTTCTGATGTGAACTGTGCTGTCAATATATTTCACAGCTTGTTCTCCACTAAATAAAGCAGGCTCACATCTGCTAAGTTATTGTTTTAGGAGATCAGCTCAAACCATGGCAGTTTTGGAAACACTTCCTTTGAAACCATAAAGGTTAGATATAGCTTTTAATTTTACTACACAGTTATCTGTGAATGGCTACATAAACAAGTGCATTAGCTTTAGTATAGCTGTGCTTCTTAATGTGCATTTTCAGCTTGTAAGCATACTTTTTATGTTCTCAGCTACTATTTATTATTCAGATCTATAACCAAACATCCCCATTCTCTAAAGCATTCAATGAAAGGAACTGTCTTGCTTGATGTTATCTTGTCTTGTTGTATGTTGTTTCCAATGATTTTTGTGCCCCTTGCCCCCCCATGCATTATACATAGTTGGACCTAACGAAGGATGTCAACCTTATCAAGTACAATGCATGTGCAGCTCTCAGGGTCTTCAACTGCAGTGACGTAAGTGCAGAATTTTTCCAGGTTTTGTTTATTCAGATCAAAACTCAGGCTGGGATTTCAACCAAATAGAATTTTAGTGAACAAAAGTCCTGTTTCAAAATAGTGTTTTCTTTTTTCCCTATTACTTACTACTTATTATATTTATATTTATTTAAACAATTTAAGAACATCCAGGTCATTCAGAAAAAAAACATACTTTGGTCATATATAAAACCTTGTTCTTTTGATACAGCTGTGCAGTTTATAACATGTCCCTGATGCTACTTTTGGGAATCGTATGGACTGGTAGTGCAGAAAGCATCCTTAGGAGACAAACTGTCATAAACCTTCAACCTTGCACTTTCAGATTACTGTATTTCTTTAGATGATCATCAAGTATCAGCCTCAACGTTCAAACAGTTGGAGATAAAAGTGTGAGACCCTAAAAAATCCTGTTTATCATTAAAAATTCAAAGTTTAAAAATATATAAATGCATTACTGTGATGCAGCCTATACTGTCCTTTTATAGAAACAGTAAGATTAGGTACCCCACTATTCATGGTTTTCACTCTCACAGGCATATTTCAGTCAAGAGTGATTTCTTTTCAATTACGCCAGATGACGTGATACTGTAGAGAAACTCTTAACAGGATTACATCCTAACATGAGCCTAAGTGTGACAGTTCATCCGCCTCTAATACGGCCTGGATCCCATCTAGATCACAGTGCTCTGATCCGTCATGACACTCTCTTTAAAAATGAGAATGGATATGCAGAGCATCCTCTGAGATGCTTGGGACCACACAGAGTAATAATAGTTGTTATCACTCTCTGACTTTTCCATCATCATCAGAGAGAGACAGCCTGTACCTCCTAACAGATCCAATACTCTGCACTAAGCTCGCTTTCGATTGCAAGTCCAGTCACTGATTAGGTTTGATTTCACTCCTGGGTACAATAGAAAGCCCAGCTGAGAACATGCAGCCACAGGTAGCTGCAGCTCCTGGTGTGCTGGGAACATCCTAAGAACCAACTGTCATATTAAAACTGATTTATGCATTTACCTCATTCTAGTACTCTGTCCAGTGTACCTCTCACCCAAGTAGATCTGGCACCTGAATTAAACATTTCAGTAATGATTCAAACAAATTAGGTGAAGCATACAGCACTTCTCTTCAGATATTGCAAGAAAAAGAGCTTTCATTGGACAGTCACTTAAGCAGATTCTGGAGTTTCTCTCCTTATTTTGTTACATAGATTTTTCTATTAGAAATCTGTTAAAATTTTCCTAATGTTTTCTTCCCCTTTAAGAAAGGTAGCACTCTTATTAATGTCAGTATCCTAAACTCTAAATACCAGTCCTTAATAAATTGATATAATAAAAATCAGTACAGATTATATGTATTTGGGACTACTCTTGATTGCACTAAGCAAGAGCACAAGGACATATCTAACTAGATATTTATGACTTTAAGGTTGACTTTGGTGTGGCAGAGGTAAAGAATGAGGAAGAAAGGATAAAATTAAATGTATTTAAATAACTTTTTTAGACAGGGTTTTACTTCAGTAATCTTTTACAACTGCTTAATATTAACTTAAAATAAGGATCATAATTCCTGTATTTTTCAGCATATCTCAGGGACCCTAATGCAAAAATGAGTTCTGTCTCTGTGTCAGAAATCTCTACTCCAAAAGCATTAAAAAGATTGAAGTGTTGGAAACCTGTTTGATTTAAAAAAAAAAAAGAAACTTTTTGAAGGAAAACCGTCTTCCATACATTACATATTCATACATACTGTGTAAACAGTTTTTCCTTCACTAAACTGCCAAAACTGAAGTTTTGTTACTCAGCTCCCCACCATCCCCCCACTCCCCATTCCTGGCATGCTGGCTTCCCAAAGCAAACTCTGTTTTCAATATGACTGCAAATACTAAATTGAGTCTCTCTGCAAATTTACTGATTTTTTCAGATGTAGAAATTTGGAAGTGGAGGAATTAAAGGCATTCCTTAGCTATTGTGATTGTAAATCTTGGGAGTTGACTAACAAGCTATAGGTGGATAAAACAATGCAGGTACAGAAAAAGACAAGCGTCACAATTAACTTAAAATTAAAGAAATCAACAAGCAAATGTCTCAATAACCCATCTGTCCATCAATAATTTGGCAATTTTTGTTCCTATTTCCTCCCCTGTACACTTGATTTCTATTATTTCTCACTATATCTTCCTTAGACACAAGTTATATCTTCCAAGTGTGTAAGACATTTCCTCCCTTACTACAGCCAGGATATTAAATCCCATTAGGATTTAAGGAATGAAGCTAAGAAAACCACATTGAAGTAGATGAGAAAATATCACATGTTTTAGGTGGCCAAGTCTTAAAATTTGGCTTAGTAGTTCCTGCAATCAATGGAAATATTTATTTTCGTAACTTACAATGCATTTCTGATCAACATTTTTATCTCACTGTCTTTTTTCAAAGCTGCCTTATTTAAATTCCCTTTTGGCATAACTGATGCTAGCTGGAAAAGAAAAAATCTGGCTTTACGTACTGGATAAAAAATAAGGTGATTCCATTAAAGATACTTTAAAGGTTGAAACATCTGGCTGCAAGTTGGGAAGGCCACATTTGTTTTAGTTGTACTTTTACTGGTCAGAATCCTCCATACAACTTCCAACCTTTGTCATCCTGCTGTGCATAGCCATGAAATAATTAATATATTACTGAAAATGATGCGCAATTATAAATCTGTGGCATCTGTGGGAAAAATATCACTAGTAGTCTGCTTGGGGAGCTTTTTCCTACCTCACTGAGTGGCATACTGCCTCAGTGGCTCTCTAAAGAATCTTCAAAGCTGCCCTTAGAACCATCTTTCCCATTTTTCACTCTGCAGTCTTCCAAACATGCAGTCAAGGTCCCTGTGGCCACCTGAGAACCTAGTGATATTCAGGGAAGATAGAATAAAGGGAGAAGACAGCATATGGACCCAAGCCTGCATACAAATACTTACAGCCCTATGTTATAAGCACAGAGTTTTGAAGCACTCCTAAAGCCAGGCTGTCTGTCTTCATTAGCCTAACCATGGTTTACATTAAGGCTATAAATTTTTCAGAGATAATAAAATTAAGAATACTTGGCTATTCTTTCCTTCAAGGAACCCTGAAAATCATAAAAAACAGGTCAAAGGAATCCAAGGCTTTTTTTTTCTCTGATAGTCTAACCACTTAGCACCACTTTTCCCAGCAGTTCATCCATTTATCTGGACCTGAGTGCCAAGCAACATAAACTGAAAGGCAAGCAAAACCAAAACCAAATGGTCATACCTATTCTTTTTACTATTACCAGTCGGTGACTCTTATTTAGCACTAAACAATTTGGCATAGATTTTTTTGGCTGTACTGCAGACCAGGGTTATAATCAAGTCATAATCTTACTCTACATAATTATAATATACAGTAAGTACAAGGCTATTATGTCTGGAATTGAATGACAAACAGAAAGCAAATCTAATTCCATTCGTATGAAATTGAGTACAGAGTTCCTTGTTCTTAAGAAAAATGTCACTGTGTATCTATCAACTGGTAACAAGAAAAATTACAGAATAATGCCTGACAAATGCCTTTTTTTCTTATAAGTAGAGTTCATATCTGTGAGTGTATACATTAATGAATATCCTGGTGTTTTGGTTTTTTTGGGGGGGTTTTGGTTTCTGTTTTTTTTGTTTGTTTGGTTGGTTGGTTGG
>JANRGV010000094.1:17903459-17934481 GCA_024734035.1 Alethe castanea
AGTGTATACATTAATGAATATCCTGGTGTTTTGGTTTTTTTTGGGGGGTTTTGGTTTCTGTTTTTTTTGTTTGTTTGGTTGGTTGGTTGGTTTGATATTTTTAAGTGATTAGGAGCCTTGGGTGATAGTTTGTTGCAAATATTTCTCAAGAGTTTCTTGGGTTTGAACTTTGTGTTCAAATTTTAATATGAATCTATAATCTCTGCATCAAAGGCACAGGGAAAATGACCCAAAGGAATCAAAATGCTTTTATAGGAAGTCCTTCTGCGTGCCTGCCGTTCTGGCTACTTCATAGTTATGGGTGTGTATTATGTAAGAACAGGAGGTAAGGAGGAAGAAAAAGAGGTGAAGAAAAAGGGATAGAGAGAAAGAAACCATCCTTGGTGCCCTCTTTAAACTGAGTATTGATGACATGATAATGCTCAGTAGCTAGTATAGGAAGGAAAACTTAGTGTGGCTCTGTACACTGTTACAGACACAATGAAGTCTATATGAACCGATTTTGGCAGAGAAGGGTGTTAATGTCTTCGCCATACTGTTAGCAAAATGATTCAGCAAATGTACTCTTCTGAACTCTTGTGCTTTTTCCTACTCTGATCAGGACGTTTCTGGTTTTACTTCTCAACTTGCATTTATAATTATTCTCAAAACCTCAAATCAGGCAGCCTGAGGATGCAAGTGAAATTGATTTGGATCTGCCTTGGTGGACAGAGGAAAATTTAGAGAGTGGTACATCTTGCAACAATGGGTGTAAAGACATCATTTGCCATCTTTCTACTTCTGGTTCTTCTGTAATCTTCTGGTCCTTCTGTATCCTTCTGGTCCTCCAAGCCTTTTTTCTCTTTCTAGCTACATTCCTGCAAATTATTATGCGGACTCACTGGCCAGAAGGATGCAGGCTTCAAGAAATCCCTTTTTAAAAGGCATGCTATTATAGGAAACAAGAGCTTTGTCTTTGTAAATTTGGGTAGTGCACAGGTTCAGCAGGACTCTGATACAGCCCAATTCCTGACTGCCAGGAGAGGGAGCTAAGCAGCAGGAAACTTTCTCTGCCCTGAATAAACAAATAAATAAATGTGGGACTTGTTTTCTTCCCACTTTGTCTGTCCTGACACACATGCACACACTTCTTCCTCAAAGTTGTCTGCGGCTGCTGACTTGTTCAATGGCGTCTCTGTTCCATACCTGACAAACTGAGTTTTATAAGACTTTGTCACTGGGAAAATATACATGCATTCTTATAAAAGCACTATTCCCAGCTTCACGGTTCAAGACTTTTTTACTTGTGAGTTACTGCAGAGTAAAATTACTTCATAGGCATGAGGAGGCATGGAAGAGGGAGGGAGAGAAAAGAGAACAAATTATGGAAAAAATATAGGTTTGGGGGGTGGAAAACTCAGGTAGAAGAGATTTTTTTTTACTTACACATATTAACAGGAACCAGTAACAGGTCAAGAGAGAACCTACTACAAGACATAATTGCTAAAGTAGTCACTTTGCTGTACTCCAGGAAGCAGAGCTGATATAGCTACAAGATCAATAGCATTAATGCCTCAGGTGGGGCCATGAATACAAGGCTGCCAGTCATCCTGCCAGGCACTGTGCTGTGTGACACACCCTGCTCAGCTCCTCAGACTTCTCCATAAATGGGTGTTGAAGTGCCAAAGTTCAGGTGTGCAGACTACCTAGACTAATGTTCTCTTCATTCCTGTGTTTAACAGTTACTGAATTGTAACAGAAGGAAGTTATTCTGAAAATTTGATGTTGTGCAACTTCATCAAGACTACCTCACCTGTAAAAATTAACAAACCTCTGAGCTCAGAAACAACTGTGTTTGCAGTCTGTGGCAAAAAAAAATAAAAAATTGTCCTTGCTCACACATACATAGGTAAATACAAATTGTGTCATTAAATAGTCTTAAAAATAAGACTATTAATAACAAAACCCATAAATGAAATACTGTAGAATGTCTAGTGGAAAACATATCCATCCAAATTCATGTTTTGGTTTGTCATACTATCCAGTCTTATCTGAATGACTGCCTGCATGAATTAATCTTGCATGGACCTATTTCTAGTGATGATTTCATCTTAGGAGTTCTAGAAATGGAAAACTGCAACTAAGAATTTCCTGCTGTGGAGTTATGAATTCTAATGTAAGAAACACCCAAGTATGGTATTTCAACTAATTGTAACTAACTAATTTCTAACTTGTTGTCAGAGTAAAAGTTAATGAGGACACACATGGCAAATTAAAGAGCAAAATCTTTAATTGCCTGTGCATGAGCAGGCAGGACTCCCTCACATAACACAAGGAAGAAGAAAAGGTGGAGAACTCCAGGTTTTTTACCAATGTGAGATTCTGAGTTGTGCAGGACTTCAAGGCAGCCCAAAATCATTGACAGCCCAAGCATCTTTTTATAAGGAAATATCCCTGCTTTCATTATAAAATTGCTGATTGCTGAAAATTTACTCCAGATGGTGACCGTCATGATATTTTCACTCCAGTGGGCAAAGAGGAACAGATGATCACCTCCAGGAATCATATTAAATGGAGTACTGCACCTACTAGCAAAGGGTTATTGGTGTCTTTATTAACCTTGCCCCAAGGCCTACTCTATTTTTTCAGCAGTCTAATGCTGCAGTGTTCAAAACTTAACAAATTTGTCAAACAGTGAGAATTATCTATTTAGTACAGCAGTAAATTAACTCCCTAGTCTTTCATCCCCAAAAGCTGTTCTCATACATTAGGTGAAATAGTTTTAATGGATCTCATCCAGGACCCTATAAACTCAGCAATGTGATGATGTGATGCTGGTTTGAGAAAGTTGGAAATGGCAGATGAAAAGAATCTCACATGAGGAGCTATCCAGAACATTTCAACAAAACGCATTTTCATTAAAATATATTTCACTGAAGTAAAAAACTTGCATGTAGATTTGTCAGTTTTGATAATATTTTCAACAGGAAATGTGCCTGAGGTCCAATATTTTCTGATCCTTTGTGACCAGAGACAAAGTTATAAGGGAAGAATAAAAAAATTGACTTTTTTACCCAAAAACATAAGTTTGGACACAATTCCACTTCATAAAAGCATTTATAAAATGGTGTTTACATTCCACAACTTAAAACTGTGAAAATTGTTGTGGAATTATCTGCCTCTGGACAGCTGCACTTAACACAGTGAAAGAAACAGAAAGATAATCTTTCTTTGCCTTCTTGACCATTTCCAGAGGGCTTACAGCTTTTCTTGACAAAGCTGGACATGGCTGTTTGAGAAAAACTAATAATACTAAATTAATTTCAAATAATTCCCCTTTTGGAACACATTCATTCTGTACTGCGGTTAACATAATGCATTTTGTACTAAGAAAAAATGATGGCAACCTGCTGTTTCTTTGCAAGCAAATTGGTCCCTACCTATAAATTATTCTACACTGTGAAGCAAACAGTTTGCTTTTATCTAGAGATATGTGGGCAGCCTGGCAAAACGTCTGTGGAGAATTTGAAAAAGCTGCTTTAAGTGACCTAAGTGGCTAAACATTGCTGCTTTGGAGACAACATTTTGACACATTTTAAATGTGTTGCATGGTGCTACATCATTGATGAGATCCAGTACGGCATCAAATTACCTTGTGGGGTATGGCTCACTTAAGATCTTAGACAAATGAGCGTGGGTTGTCGTATTCTTGCCTTCCATATTTGTAGCATATGGCCTGGAAAGAAAATATGGAAGGAGCTGCCCCTCAAATTCTTAGGCACCTCAATATAAATAAAGTTGAAAGTGTCATCATACGTTCATCTTTCCAACAAAGGCAGATGGAGATATCTCCTTCCTATTTTAATATTACTTAGCATGCTGCTCCTTCACAGCTCTAAAAACTACTCTATAAACACTTCTAAGGAGCTATCAAGAAAGATTAATAAAGTTGTTTGCACTCTTAACTTCTGCTTCAGAGAACCTGCCATGTATGGTGCAGTCACTTATGGGGCCAGGGAACAAAAGATATTCCCCAGATATAGAACAAATCCTGCTTATATGACACAGTCCCTGTAACAGGCAAAATAGAGGGTTATCAAAAAAAATTCTTAAATCATTTTCAGATAGCCAGTTAACAGAAAAGGAGAAAGATATTAAAATGATGGATGAAGAATGTACAGCTAAGCCTCTGAAATCCCTGTTCAGCTAAATAGCTGAATTATTTATCAACTGTACAATATCTCAGCATCGACAGTGCCTGACAAGAGCCTGGGGATCTGGATTTGTTATCTTTTCCCAGTGATCCAATTACACTTTTCTGTATGCACAGGTGGAGAAAGTGCAATAATCTCACTGCACCAGATATGACACAGCACTTCATACAGGAAACAACTTGTGCTCCCACGTATCATCAGGGGAAAAAAAATCAGTAATATTAAACATTAAAGGCACAGCTGCAACTGTAACTGTCTTTCAGCAATACAAAAACATCCATACAATGGACACCAGTAAACCCAGTGATTTTTCTAAGCACAAAGAGGAAAGAAACACCAGAGGCAGTAGGAGAGAAGAGTTTACCAAGGATACAGACCATTAACAGATTTTTTTTACCTCACTTACTTTTGTTTGGTTCTGCCATTTATTTTTTGCTAATTGTCATTCAGGATTCCAGTAACTCTATGATAGTAACTATTTTCAGTGAGAGATTCCTGTTGTGTCTTTTTAATATTGCTGGTCAAACACATATCCTAAGAATGTATACATCTGAGGATTAAAAGGATTGAAGAAAATATGATAGGATTTAAGAATTTCTTTGCAGCAATAGGGATGTGAATCCTCCCCAGGTCTTGATCCTGACAGAGAGCTAATTTTTTGGCACTTTGCTCTGATTTGGTTCTCATTTAGTGAAAGGGTACACTACTACCTTTCCCAAGGAGCCATTCAGATCTCCCATTTAACCTTAAAAGCTCTTTGAGAAAAGAAGGCTGCATGGGACAGAATTTAACATGGGGCAGCTTCAGTTTTAGGTACAAGTAGAAATGAGAGCATGTTAGAAATAGTAAATAGACATTTCTAACCCACTAATTCTCAGCTGTGGAACTAAAACCACAAGAATCTCATGAGTACTCTTAAGGGATCACAAAATAATACATACATGCAGTGTTAGCCAGCAGAGCACTGCTCCTGCAGGATGAAGGAGCACTGATTATACGTTTAAACACTGACTGCAACAGTTTACATCAACCAAGAAACAACTATCTGCCTTTAATTTCTGGCAGCAGCTCAGTTCCCTGGGGAAGAAGAGACAGAGCAAAAGAAGAAATGGTGTTTACGTCTGCAGTTATGATTTAAGTCACTTTTCAGTCGTCCTTCTGCTGTAATATTTCCTTGAAGGAGCAGAGATGCTGCCAACACAGAAGGTGCTCAAAGACAAAACAGAGCCAAACGGACATTAGTTCCAGAAGCTGGATGTGTTGCTCCAGCCAATTTTTCTTTTGACCCATGCTGATGACTGTAGGACTGAATAATCTATGTGAATAGTGTTACCTAATATACCAAATCACAAGAGTTCTGACTATTAACAGAAGGAGGAAGATACAGTAATTGTAATAGGTCTCAGTTTGTCCACAGTGTTCAGAGTAGGTACACAGTAGAGTGTGCCACCTTTTTGCATTTATCAAGAAGCAGCTCAGAATAGAATAAAGCCCTGCTATTCTGTCCTGAAGCTTCTATCATTATATTTCTCAATAACTGCTCTAAAACATTTTTTAAAGAGCTTGTCCAGGCTTATTTCAACCGTAAAGTTCAAAGTCTTTATGTTGAACGAATCCTGACAAAGATGGAAAAGAACACAGAAAGCAATTCTGCTTTGTTTTTCCACTTCTCCCCTTTACATTTGAGGTCTGTGTGTGGTTGCATCAGTTGATCAAAATTGCCAGGAGGCCCAAAAATGACATATACCAATAGTAAAGCAAATACCATAGTCCTCTGCCACGGTGAATGATTTTCAGCCATGTGCAGACAGCCAATAAGAGACTTGCAAACCACTTAAACCCTCTTAGTAGCTTTTAAGTGGGTCCTAAGAGGTGCACAAGCTTGGAGTTGGCCCTCAGCTTAAACGCAAATTCCACCTGACATGTGCCAATTCATTCCAGGCAGCAGAGTCCTTATCAGTATGTGCCCTTGTTCTACTTTTCAGCACAGTTGTTATTGCAGTGAATCACAAAAGTATTATCAGCATTTTGTGTTTATACAAAACTGGACATATCAAATGAGTTCAGAAAGGCAGAGAGGCAGTGCACAATAAAACCTGAGAGAGGGCCAGAAGGAGAAATATATAAAGAAAAAGTGAGATAGAGTTTTAGGCTATTCTACAGGCAGCAAAATATGCTTGCTCAAAAATGCAATTATTGTTTTCTTCTGTTTGCCAGCACTCTTTTTTTTTTTCAGGTCACTGCATGAATCAAATAAGAAGACACTCACGTTTTCTATGCAGACCTCTGGGTACTTTAAATGAACTACATATAAGGATGTGCTTTGGGATTTGCGGATTTGCTGATGGGTTTTTCTTTATACTAAAACCTGAGGTAGGTCCCTAATACAAGTATCTTTGTAAGCCTGGGAAATTTTGGATTTTGATTTATGTCTACACCAAAATTTTACATACTAAATGCACATGTATATCTATTTATACTTCTGCTAATAAGGCGTATAGTTGGCACAACCCGTTGACTTAGGGTATTAACACAGTGTTAGCTTTACATGCAATCCATGGTATTTTCAGCAATATTACCTCTGCTCATCTGCTCTGACTTCTATATGCTCCTTTTTTCTAGGAAGTTATAAATTAAGGGAACTTGAAAGCAAATCAACCTTGATGGCCATAGAAATACTGTTGCTGCTACATGTATAACAGCAGGCATGGGCTTGCTCCTTCCTGCTTCATTGCATCCACTGGATACATACATGTGTACATGGAAGCAGAGCAGACGAGGAAAAATACCAAAACACTCTGTTTTATGGAGACATGGATGGCAGACGAGCCTATAAGCAGCCTGGAAAAAGGATTTTGGGAACTTGAGCAACTGCAGATGTTGCTTTGATTACAGAAAGGAAATTTTCTTATAGTGAAAATCCCTTTTTACTCCACCTCTGTCTTTGAGCTACTGCATCTGTGTTGTGTTATACAGAATACACAGCTTAGACAACAGTGGCACTGACGATTAGAATAAATATGAAGGGGGAAAGTCATTTGAGGCTTCACCTACCATCACTCCCACATGCCTTCAGTTTGAATTTGGCAAGAATTTGTCAGACATTTCACTCCAAATCTATCTAGACATCTCTGACCCACTACAACAAATAGCTGACCTTAACTCAAAAAGTAGTGCAAAGTAGTAAAGAACAAAAAAAAACCAGTTACATTTATTCCAACGGATAATATTTACTGACTCATATGAGTTTAGCCCACAACAGTTGAGTTTGTTTACTCTAAAGTATTATTTTAGAAATATTTTCCTTCCTATTTGAATCAAAATAAACTGCATTTCCTAATACCATACATTGTATGGTATGGTACCAGAGATGCTGGCACTTGCTCTATCCAAACACATCCTCAAACTAACCCACCCTGGCAGCAACTACCTTCAAGGCTTTTGATCTCTTGGGAGATATTGTCCACCTCAGTTTCAGTGAAACAGAAAACGGTCCCGTATTCAAGAGAAAAAAAAACTGTTTCTATATTCACTGAAAATATTTCAAGCATTAGCCCTCTTTTAAAAAATTATTTAAATCTTCTGCTTAGGACTTATATGAAGGAGAAAATCTTGTCAAAACAATAGTGTTCATTATTATTGCTAATAACCAACTACTTTTAAAGCAGAGATAAGGACTGACGAAGCACATCTCAATGTTTAAACAATTCCAATGTGGCTGTTCTGGTCACTTTCCAAGTTCAATTCCCACAAATCACTGGGCTGCACTGGAACAAAAGAAAATGTGAGGTGATTTGAACAGGTATCCACAGCAAATTAAATGCAAATACCAGTCTTCACCTGGGAAGCTTCTGACTCACACTCCCTCACAAGAAGCATTGAAATAGGAAAATTCTTGCATAAAAAAATTATATTTTGAATACCAAGTGACACAGAGATTCATAACAATTAGTAAGGTATCTGTAAAACAGGTAGCAAAAAATATTCCTTTACACAGAAGATGGTGAAAATTTCTGAGGAACCAGTTCCACAATTTATTGGTCTTTAAATAGGTTGCCTTAAAGAGAAGAGAAAAGGATGTCTAGTTTCACTGTTTCAGGCAATTCTGTATGTCTACAGGGGGAAACTGAATGGCAAAAAGGAACTCCAAAAATTTCTTGTATTTGTTGGAGTCAAAACACTGAAATTGGTGGACTTGGTCTCTCTTAGCTGAGAATTTTTTGTTTTAATCAGTCGTGTCTTATGTTCTGAAATAGGAGCTGAGCACAACACAAATGCAGCATGCAGGGACCTGTCCATTACATTTCCAGAGTATTTGAGACAGAAATTAGATATGGTGCCATCCTGCAATGTATATGATAGCTTCAAAGTCATTGAAACAGCTCAAATTCTACATTTTGAAATTCTGGATGGTTGCTAATGACCATAAATATAATATCAAATCTAAACCAAATAAGATATTCTCAGGAACATTCCAAATGCAACAATGGTCTATTTTGCTTTTAAGGCCATGAGTTTTTAAGGCAAATAAGGAAAAAAAATGGTAAAATGATGATGCAAAAATGTGCTTCCAGGGCTAAGTTCTGGTTCCCTAAATAGAAATGTTCTGCTTTAGCTTTAGAGGACTGGAAACTTTATGGAGTGAAGTAGTGACCATAGAAGGAATCAAAACTTATCATTATGTTTTATATTCTTTTCTTCAATGACCTCTGCACCTTTCCTATAGAGAAAAACCCAAGCCAAAATGTCTGTATATAGAATTGTATTGCCTTGAAACTCAGACTGTTTTGAATCCAGTGTTTCAGTTAAAGCACACCTGTAATTTTTATTTATCTATTTTTTTGTATAAATGTTTTGTTTTGTTTTTTTCTATTCCATTTGTATACTTTGTATTATATAAACAAGATCTTTCTTCTCAGTGAAGCTTTGGTGAAAGAGGTCATCCAATCAGCTACATAAAGTCTACATGAAGTCTGTGAACTTTCTAGGTTATGTCGTTTCCTTTTTGACTGCTGGGAAGGTTGTCAAACAATCCTTTGAAGAAAGACTTGCTCACCATCTCACTTCACCTCCTTTGAGGTAAGATATTTAGAAATATCCTCATCTTCCACTAATATATAGAATCCAAAACTTTCCTTGTGTTTTAGTGTAAGGAGAGCTAAATAATGTCTCCCTTTCTAAATTAGACACGTATCACAAAGAAAATTTCAGAATAAATATAGTGATAAAAAGAAACAAAAGCAGAGGATAACCACATCTTTTCTTCTGATGCTGGACTTGATTCCATTTTGTCACCATCCATAACACATCAGCATCCTTCCTGATCAATGTCTGTCCCCTTTTTGCCGATGAACACTCCAAAAATTTCCACTACTCTCTGCCATTGCTAAACTAAGCAACAACAATCACAATTTTTGAAGTCTTTTTTTCTAATCAATCACTATTTTCCTGCTGTTCAAATGTCTTAAAAATAAATAAATAAATAAAATTCAGAGATGGTCTCTTGACAGCTGTGGTACTGGCACTTAGTAAATTCTTGATAACAGCAAACAATAATTATTTTTTTCTCTTAAAAAATGAAGTTACAAATTTGTGATCCCAGAAGATAATTTTCTTTCCATGTTATATTTGCAGACTTTCTCACTGAGTGTCAGGTCAGTTTTTGCCAGTTACTGCAGGACATGTAAACATCATCTCAGAATGTTAACACAGCCATGAGAGTTCAAACACTGCTTTATTCCGAAAGCATAATTATATCCCAGATCTGCTGAGGACAATCATCCTTGTCATTGTACACAACATTCTTCACCTTCTCATCATCCTTTCTAATCCAGACTAGGACAGTATTGTCCAGTCATCAGTCATTAGAATGGGCTATGAGCATGGTGGAAAATGAGGAGGCAACTTGGGGCTATTCCTTAAGAGAAACAGAGTCCGAAGTCATATGAAGAGGAGGAAATGCCTGTGTGATGGTTTCTTTTTCCTGACTCCAAATCTTTGATTAAATACTGAGCCAGAAGCAGTCAGGCAGGCCTCTAAAAGGGGAGTTTAGAGAGACTAGTGTCACTCCAATGGTAGAAAAAACCTCCACCCCTCAGTCTCTCTTCTTGGTAAACACTGATGATTTTTTGACAAGCTTTTTGGATGAAAACTGCCTTACAGTAGAAGCCGTAGATAAAGACAGGATGGAAAATAAGACCATGCTTCTAATGTATGACAAGTAGAATACCCTTGCAACTCTAAATGGCGCTGCTTAATCAATTAAGTAATTAATTTTTCTAAGAAATGGCCTGGACATCCCTTAGAATTCACATTTGCATTCCTTATTCTCATATTCATAATCACAAAGTCTTGCATATCAGAGAGGATGAGCTTAAGTACTTCTGGACCCACTGGTTCAAGGAGAAGATGCCATAAAAGACATGACAAGCATATTAAGGTTCACAGTAAAATCAGGTTGCAAGTCAGAACCTATAATCAGACATAACACGAGTGAATGTGTTTCTTAAACTCAATAGGAGCATTAAGTAAATATGACTGATTAATTCAATTATCCTACCTGGCTTCCTACTTAAATATTTATGACAACTCTATCTCTCCCAAGCATAATAAAAGGTAAAATGAAGCTAAGAACCTAAAAAAAGCATTCTCCATCAAGTTGTGTGGGTAGGATGTCCCAGATATCTCACTACAAAGATAACAAAAATTAACAAGATAAAGTGTTCTCTGCTGCTTGTGTGCAACAGGCAAAGAAATGGGGTTTGGAGCAGTACCACAGACTTCACTTAGCCAGTATCATGGTAGAAACAGTGACATTTTGCTCTTCTGGTACTTTTTTTTTTAAAAACATTTAAGGTTTTTGATTTTTGTCCTCAAAATAAGGAATAAAAGGTTGCACTTCATATTGTTATGTGTTGGCTTTGGGAAGATTTTTTTGTTAATACCAGCTACAGTCAATTATATTCACCCTAGTGCTCATTTTCTCGTGTCAGTTTGGGGTTTGCAAGCTCTGTCCTGGAACAGCAGCCCTGTCCGTGGCTCTGAGCAGATGGCTGGCAGCAGGAGCAGAGCTAATTCCCTGGTTCATCTGTACACCATGGAAACGTGGGCCTGGAACAACCTCCTGGGCCACAGAGCCCAGGCTCCTGCTCTCACAGCAGCCCTGCCACTGAAAGGTAATGCCTTGGCTAGGAGCTGACCTTTGCCTTGTTCTTCCTGCTGTGATCCCTCCCTGTTTTCTCCAGGGACACAAGAGTATGTGCTTCAGCTGCTTCTGCTCCTAGGGTCTGCTAAAGATCCCTCGCAAAGTCATGGCATGACAAACATCATTGGTCTCCTCCTAGAATTCAAAAAGCATATTTATTTTTCAGTTTAGACTGAGAAACTGAGACACGGGGCTGTGTGTTCTGGGTTCAGCTGTGAACTGCACACAGCCTTATGGCAAATACAGATACTGCAGAAACTGCTCAACTGCACAGCCAGTACCAAAAGCAGCTCAGAATTTTCTAAAAAATACAGGATCAGACCCAGTATGCTGGATATAGGAGAGTAAGGCCAAGGGCTTGAGGATAATGCATAAGTGTGTGATTTAGTACACACAATTGTACTAGCTTGGGTGGTTATCCTGAGCTACCTTCAGGATGCCTTCTTGCCCCCTTGGAGCAGACCAGAATGAGTACAACTCAAAGTGTGGCCAAAATCTGCCTTGGTGCTGTGACCCTACAAAAGACAATGCTAGATCTTCTGCAGAGTTAAATTAAATTGCTTAAGGGTTGCAAAGTGAGATGGGAGCACAAGTAAAATTAAAAGTTACAAGTTCCTGTCTCTCAGTCTGCATTCAATCAATAAAACCACATGTCCTCTCTGCTTAGACATATGGCTTTGAAGACATGGCCCTTAATGGCCTGAGGTTTGACTGTTACAGCTTTGTTATTCTGGTTTGTTTTTTTCCTTTTAGCCTTTACTACCAACCTCAGACAGAGTCATTCAAAGCAAGTAGAGGGAAGAAGACTGGTGTCACAGTAGGGAACTCAATTTAATAAAAGCACTTGCAGATTTTTTTTTGTTTCTTGAAAGCATGTAAATAGACAGTATGATTTACAAGGAAGGATACAGGGAAACAAGCATACAGCTTCCCCTGATGTTGTGGTTAAGACAGCTTGGAAACTATAGTGCTGTGCAGAGAACAGCACAAACACACTGCAGAAGCCAAGGCAACTATTCAAATCCATCTTTGTTTTAAGCACCAACTATTAAAGTGACCATGCTGGTTTTACCTTGTTCTCTCTGACAGTGGGCGACATGAGGCTTTTTAAATGCTGAAAAGTTGCAAGTCTGCCTTTTCTGAATTGCAGAGAGAATTTGTCTTCTTGGCTTTTGAATAACAATACAGAGTGAAAGCCAGAAGGAATAGTTGCACATACTATGTCAAATATGCATGGTACAAAGAAAAAGAAATAGGAACCTGGAATATTGAGACTCGCATGGATCAAAGTGCCTAGATTATACAGCATGCAAGTTTTAATGTGGCCTGAATGAGACATGGTAGAATTCATGGGAATGCTTTTACTACATGAGCAAAAAATGATTAATCTCATGTTGCTAATGCTGCAGATTAACCCAATCCTTTGATTCAACTATACCATGTTGGCAACTTTGTGCCAAAGTTAAATAATCTTTATGTCTTTCAGCACTTCGTGCAACTCTTTATACTATTCATTGGATGAGCCATCGTAGACCTCAAATGGAGAAAAAAATTGCAATAGTGAAAAAAGAATAATCTTTTATTCTGTTCCTGGAGTGCTCTTGATTCAAACATGATTTTCTAAAACATATGTATGATTTTGAATTGTACAATAAAATCTTCTGCAAATTACAGCTATGAGATGGCTTATTATTGAAAGTGTCATTAACTGCAGTTGGTCACAGTCACATGAAGAGCTTTTTGGTTAAAGCACAATGCTCAGAATTTCTAGGATTGATTTTCTGGTGGAAATGCTCATAGAAAGCTATGTAAGACAAACTCAACACAACAGTTTACAATTCACTGTTACAGTCCTTCTCAAGACTCATGTAAATGTGCCCAAAAAGCAAAGAAAAAGGAATGCAAATATATCTCTCCCACTTTCAGGAATTTCTGCTTCCAGGGCCAAATTCTCCTGTGATGAAAATGGTCATTTTATTGTGCTTGTCTGTCTGAGAACATCCTGCATAATATTTTGACACTTCAAAATGAAGTCTTCAAATATACATTTGAAGAAATCAGTAAAAAGGAGATGTATAATTCTTAGCAGTTTACAAAGATTTGGTTGGTTCTTTTTCTTTTCAGTTTTTTTTCTAAACATAGCTAAGATTTTTGGAGAAATATTGATTTTTTAAAACAGATGCCACAATGTGATAATGAAGTTTGAGAATGTGAATGTCCTCTCTTAAAAAAAAACAAAACAAAAAAAACCCCAAACCAAACCAAACCACAACAAACAAATAAAAAACAAAACACCCCAAACAAACAATACCCCACACTCCCCACTGCAACGTTCTTCCCAATGTCATGTGCTAATATGTTATTATAAAATCTGTCATCTATATGATTTCTCAACAAAATCAATATTGATGCTTATGAGTGATGCTTTTGGCAGAGTGTTAAAAAGAATTTACTGTGAGTTATTTTATTGTTTAATGTTGAATATGCAAGTTATATAATGCTCTATTTCTCATGTTTTCTATTTTCGAAGTAGGTTTATTTGCACTAGGCTGCAAGACTATGTTCTTTAAGTCAAGGGAAGCCAGAAATTATTAAAATTGGTAAAAAAAGTTGGTCTATAGGAAATGTGTAATTTTGAGAAACTACTACAAAATCATAGTCATGGATTCCTTTCCCATGCATGAAGTTTCATGGCTCTGATTCTATTCTACTGCCTTTGAAGTCAATGGAAAATTTCCCATTAGTTTCAGTAGGCCCTTTGTTTCATTTTCAGAAGTATTTTTCCCATTTTGAAGTTCCCATGATTTAACCTTGGGTGTGACCTTGAGAGAATTTTTATGCCCATGAACAGAGAGAATTACTGAAGTCCATGAGCCTGGAGGGCTGGACCAAATATCCTCATTTATAGTGCTATATTTTGTTAACTGCATAGAATGCCAATCACTTGACTTGATTTCTCCATCCCACTTTATAATTCGAGATATGTAGCTGTGCAGCTTATGCAATAGTTATACTGCTAACAATGGCAGCTCAGTAGAAAAACACAGTTAATACTTTGTGGAATGACAAGGACATAAAACTGTAAGAGAGTAGTTTCAGTATGTTACAGAAAAATAGCAAAAAGGCAATTTTCTCCAGGTTTCTTGGGACTATTCTGAACAACATTTAGTGTAACAGGCTTGAGAGAAATATTTTCAAGAAAGTAGCTGAAACTTTGTTTTACATAAATTCAGTTGATTCAGGAAAGCAATTATTGCTGCATCAAGGGATTTTTTAAAGACTGAATAATAAACAAGATAATGGGCTCTATCAGTTTCATGGGATATTTAAGGGTGCAATTCACTTTTCAAAAGGAAAATTTATCCTGAAGTTTCATCTGGTGAAGCAATGGACCATCTTGCACTGTGTAAAATTTCACTTCCATGGTTTGATTTAATTGAAAGCGGAGATAAAAGCAACACTGCATATTAACAGCAGTCTGACTAATCAACATCAGCCAAAACTTTAACTCATTCCAGGCATTGTTGTATTTTACTTTTACTCACATCTTTCTCAAAAAACCAATGCCCCTTCCACCTCTTCTATCCTGATGAAGCTGTCTTTGGTACTGGCATAATGCCAAGGAAAAACTCACCTGGAACCCTGTACTGGATGTTCTTTCCCCTATTCTGTAACAATGACCTAAGTTCACACACACACGTCTATATTTTCACCTTTTCATTCCCTTTTTCTCTACTGCACACTTGTTTTACATTCTTCCACCCTCATCTCTGCACTCCCCAATGTGAAGCACAATCCATTCCAGGAGGTTTCTGTGGATTTCAGCAAGCATGGATGGGCTTCTGACTGATTTTCTCTCCCTCCTGTGACTTACATAAACTAAATGGCATTTGGATTTCTGAAAGAACTGTATTTGCTTAGAAACTGAATACTTCTTTCATTCTAAATTTTTCAAAACAGAATTTCTAAGAGTTTTTTTTATCCCTCTTAAATATTAAAGTAATTGTGTCTCAGCAGCTCCAAGTTCCCCATAGATTTGTGAGCTGAACATTTTGTTTCCTTTAGTGTGCTGATATCTTTCTGAAACAGCATCAGTGAAAAAAGCAAAGCAAATGAATCCATCTTTTTTGAAAGAGGTCTTCCCTGCTAAGTAAACGGATCTAAGGATGTCCAGGCTCCACCCATAGGAGATAGCAAGAGCATTTAACACTTACAGTAAATGTACTTCCATGCTAAATTACTTTTCACCTCCCAAGCACAGTAGAAACATTAGGTAATGATGCTCTAGTCCAAATGAAGACCAGCAAATGCATAGTGAAGAAGAAATGAACATTAGAAAACCTGTAAAACCCCTGGCATGCAACTAGGCCAGTTCATTACATTTGGTGTGACTTGATTTCATCTGTAAGTACAACAGTATCTAGCAGACAATTCCCAGCTGAAGGCCAAATGTGCAAAGGCTATCTTGACCTACTGATTTTAATAAAAAGTGTTTCAATGTTTCTTTAAAATTAAGTGTCTAGGTTTGGGGAGGCTAGGTATCAAAGGAGTACTGAATACGTGGAAGTAAGCACCACATATCTGTTTGCAATGAGTTGAACAAAGACACCATTAAATTTACTATTAAACATTGCGAAGTGATAATTTACTGGAAAAGTATTGCAGATATTGAGTTCATGAATCAGGAATGAAAAAGTAGTGAAGGACTCAAAAAGTATGGAAAGAGCAGCATATCATGAGACATCTTTTATGATTACAAGTAAAATATTTTCAAGTAGACTCCCCTTCTGTAATTAGAATCAATGCAAAAATGCATACAACAGAGAAAATAAATCGTACATCAATAAGATCTCAAAAAAACACAAAACAGTAAAATTCTACAGAAAAACAGGATAAACTTGTGATAAGAATCCTGATTATCTAGTATGTTACCACCTACATGGGTCTGAAAACATTAAATTGTACTGTATTTGGTTCAAAGGCTTTGGTCTCCTATTTTATATATATTTGTTCTTCTGTGGAGATAAAAAATTCTGGGTTTGGGAAACTTTCCACTATTGATTGTTGGACAACAGTTGTAAGGGGAAAAAAGAATGGATGCTTTTCCTCTTTTCCTTAGCACTCTTCTGTGTTCCTTGGAGCAGCACAGTCTCTTAAGTGCACACTTGACAAGGATGAAAAAAATGCTTTCAGTTAAATCTATTGTCAGGTTTGGGTTTTAACCCATTTTCTCAATCCACTTATATTTGGAGAGAAGGCATTACTGTCCTTCCTAGTGTGGGTAGTATTCTACTTCCTACACTCACACAGGGGACCACATGGGGAGTTTTCTTTAATAAATTCACAAGTAAGAAGTTGCTCTTACTTGTGAACCCTGTATTACTTGTGTTGCCAGAACTGCTTTGACTTTTCGTCTTAAACTGGGCTTTAAAATGAATTTTCTGGCCTGTAGCTTATAATCGTAGGCAAAACAAATGTGAATGATTGCAAGGCTCCTTCTGGTATTTTTCTACCAATACTAGCAATACCAATGTAGAATCAATACTCTCCTCACACCTCTACTGAACATAATGCTGCTGCAAAGGCTTTGTAAATCCCTGGATCTCACATGACCTAGGCACTGATATCTCTGCTCTACTATAATGTCTGACCTGATGCTTTAAGGTAATTCTGGTACTTGCAAAGCTTAGAGGCACTTGATTTTTGTCTGCCAGAGAAAAGCAAAGACAATTTCAGAACATACCTCTGCATACAGGGGAAATATGTGCATGAACAATCACTGAAGCATTGTTAGAGCCATGCAGGAGCTCCTACCTCCCTTGCTTCACTGGCAGTGTGAGCAGAACAGGATGTGGACATATATTAGATAGTGGAGTTTCCAGGGAGGGCTCCAGCCTCAGTGATGGGTGTTCAGCACACCTGCCTCTTCTTGGACTGATGGGGAGGAAAGCATGTACACATGTGCAGGCTCTGGACTTCATCCTCACCTCAATGATTATAACCACTGTCAAAAGTGAAGAATGTTCTCAGAACATTACCAGCAGCTTCAGACTGATTAGAAAAGGTGTGTACTTTGTCTGATAATACTGATTGTATTAAAAAGAGAACAGAAATTACAATGCTTAACACTTTGTATTACAACCAAATCAGAAATTGAATTGTTTGGGAAAAAAATCACAGGGTTATCTCTTAACTAATATCAGATTTCTACTGTAAATAAGAGATATGGAAGTTTCTGAAAGAAGAGCTCATTGTAATCTTTTGTAAGAAATTCCTAGCCAACTTAAATATAGAATTTACAATTAGTTACTACTATAATTATTGCGTCAAAACCCAGATGTGACTTCTAGATGTGAAAAATCAAATTCTGTAGTTATATTCATTAAAAATATACAGATAACTAATGCTAGGACTACATTTGAATACTTTCTTGAATATTTTAATAACGTTCCCCATTTTCAAGCATATAATCCTAATAATGTTCACATGTGAATGTTTTCTGAATGGCAAGTTATTATACCTACCACTTAAGAGACCATGATTACACAAAGAAAGTAAGATCTTAACCCAGGAAGAACTGTCAAAAATTAATGAAGCTTAGAGGTATGGCAGGCAAGCTCTGAATGAGATCAGGAAGTTTTTCAGACTAAGAGCTGTTAGCAGTGCATGTATCACAGTGACACTTAATTTACATGCTCTTTTACATTTAAAAGCATGTTGTAAACATGAACAATTCACCAAACATTTCTGTAGGGTAGATAAACACTATAGAACAACTAGCTGAAGCAGAAAAGTGAATAGCTGTATTTTGAAGATTTTGAGCAACCCCAAGATTTCTAATAGCATTTTAGATGTTTAGCACTTGATGGTATGTACATCATTGCATATTTTCTGGTGAAAAGTTCTGAATGAATGACATTAAAAAACTTTGTACTGCATTGCTATAATTTAATTTAATTGCAATTTGGATTTGAGTACTATTTAGAGATGACTGATGTTTTCAGTGTCCATGCAAACCAGCATCCTCCTACTACTGATCTGGGACCAGTGAACTCTGAGAGTTGGCTTGTATCAGTCTCACAGTTTTTCACAGAGAGAACCACGGCTCTGGAACCAGGAGCTCCAGCCAGGAGCCAGGAAGGTAGTAAAGGTGAATCTGGATTTACACAGATGTGGATTAATATATATTATTCTGGACATATATTCTGAAAAGAAAAGATAAAAAGGTGCCGTGGTCATATTGGTCATATTCACGTTGCCTAGTTCAGGTCTTATAGTACCAATAGCTTGAAATATCTAGAAAATCTGGAAAAAATATTAAGGCTGAGGTAAGATGCTTTGGGAAATATCAAGAGTTCTATTTCTCATTACTATTAGAGAAAAAAGATTATTTTACAATTGTAAAATTCAACATAGTTCTCATTTTCACATGGGCTTTTTGAGGTACAAATAGAAAATAATCAGGATTTAGAGCTAGGATAGTTCAGATTCACCACAAAGCAGTAAGGATCAAATGCAATTAGCCCTAGCTTCCACATCAAAGTCAGACAGATCCATAAGAGTTTCTGCATGACCTGCTCCTAGCTTCAGCCTATAAAATTTGGACTGGAAGAATGTCCAGAAAAAAACACAGATTGTAGATATGGTATTAGATTAATATATGAGGAATTATTTGGTTGAAAAAGTTGAAAATAGACTACAAAACCCCTCAAACTTCGCATATTATTTCAAATTAATCTCAGCTGGACCCAACAACTGTTACCAGCTGATGGCAGCTCTGTGTGAAATAATGAATTAGATTCCAGTGCAGCTAGCATTGGGTACAGCCAAAACCACAATTCCTGCTTGGAGTAACTGTGCCCTTGTGAGGCCAAAAATCCCCGAACAGTAATGGAGATGCAACTATCCAGTTATTCCCTAGAAGGTCCCTCTGATAAGGAGATAAGGTGAGGGACAGAATGAGATGACATGTATGTGTGAAAGGAGGATGAAAGCATGGCTCTCCTACTCCCACAGCACCTGTGCTGTATTTCTTCTTTGAATAGACATTCATTGTTTAAGACTTTCAGTCTGATAAACCAGCACGACAACAATTAATAATTGAAAAAGTTGAAACTAAATCTTTTCTCCTCATTTAAATGACAAGATGGGAGAATACAGTACAATATATAGGCATGGTAGTAAATTTTCTACTCTGTATCAAAATGAGAAGTCATTTAAATGCCTTTATTCTTAACCTTCTTAATATGGTATCAACGAAAAATTGATCACACTCATATCACCCTTCACCAAAAAAATGAAGGGAAACAATTTCTCTATGCTGCACATAGATTTATGTATGACCGCCATTAACATTAATGACAGACTTTAGCTAAATCCCTAAGCCCTGCAGAAGACATCTACACTTAATAATTTAGTTAAAAACTAAAATAAGATCTAACAAATATATATTAAAAAAGCCAGTAGAAATCAAATAGGAATTGCAATAGCAAAAAGACTGTAGAAATTTGTAGCTTGCAGAGGAATGGGGTTGCTGGATTCAGGGTCCTGAGGAGATAAAAATAGAGCTAGTGTGAAGAGGAATGACAGAAGTCCAAGAAGCTTAGGAAGCTCACTAGCCTATCATCACCTCCAGAAATAGTGACATGTGCCTCCGTGATGGTGCAGGTTGGAAGATACAGTATAATTTTCCAGGGATGAATCAAAGTGATACTTTCTCTTTGTGTATTGTTTTGTTAGTGGGTAATTAGCTTAATGGGAAGAAATTTATCTGTCCTTGCTTCAGCAAAGGCAACAAGGAAGAAGATATATATGAACAACTCTGTACTTTTCTGAGCAAAAAAAAATTCAAAATAACACTTTAAAGCAGATGAGCTCTTCTTATAGCTGGCTGTATATTAAACACAATTTGACAGCATAAAAGTTCATTTTTTCAGTTTTCCTCTTTCTTGTCATGCTGTAAGTGCATGGAAAAAAATGAGACACATTCAGGGATGAACATGCCAGTTTTGGCTATCTAAGCTATTGTACCTTTTAACAACCTGCGTTCCCTTATCCCACATCTTGTAAGTTGAATCCCATATGAAATCAGGCCCCCTACAAATGAGTAGAATTTGATGTAAACAGAAAGCTAGATTTAATGGCATTATATCAAGGATACTTTTGGGCTAAACTCTATTTAACAGAATTTCTGCCAGTGAAGGTCGTCACAAGAGAAGAAAAGCTAATAAACTTTTTACTATGTTGTCACCTCAGGACTTAACTATAGACAAACAAATGTCAGAAGGTATCATTTCTATGCCATGAGGCACTGCAAAGAAATATATTTTAAATTAAATAGCTATTTGAAAGGCAGAAAAGCTGTTGAATTGAAAGCAGTCTGACCCAGCGTAGCTTGGAATCTCTAGTATATGGTGTGAGAAAGTATTTTTACACCTGGAAGAACTTTGCTGCAGAACAGTGTCCTTATGCAGGGCAAGCAAAATGAATGAACTTTACGTCTATCATGTGTTCTAGGAAAAGGACTTCAACTTCTTTAGGAGTTGAACAGGAAGAATTAAATTTGAGTATTAATTTAAAATGTAAAAGCCTTCTCAAAATTGTAATTCACACTGTGATTCTGTTAAGAAACTCAGATTTGGTTAACATTTGAGTGATTTGGTTAACATTTGTGTGATGCCTGTTTCCAAAAATGTTCAAAACCCTTCTGCACTCATTCAAATCACTAATCACAGTTTGTTTCTACTTGTTTCCCTGTAGTGAAGTTAAGAATTTTATCTGCAACTTGTAAATTGACACTGCAAATGCTTTTTCCGTCTGGCAGATCAAGAAACCTTGGTTAACTTGGTGACCATTTTGTCTTCTTACTTTGCATTCAGTCATATCTATAGTTAGAATATTTCTTTATGAATAAAGAAGCAAAAAAAGAAATAGAGAGCAAAATGTCTACAAAAAATTACAAAGACCATGCTTCCCAGTAACAGATGTAATCTAAAAGTTGCGTAACATTAAACAGAGAAGAACTGTGATTTATGATTGATATATTGAAAGGAGTTACAATCACCAAAACAAAACAAGAACACTATTGGAACAGCTGAGTGCTTCTCTCTCTCCCCCTCTTCCCTCTTTCTCACTCTACTAGTATTTAAATTAATACATTGATGTTCAGAGAGTTTATCAGGAATTTCTGAAGGACAACATTTTAAATATGCAGAATCTCATTTTTCTTTCACTTATAAATTAAAGAGCTGCAATCATTAATTCCATTATTTTGAAAAAGCAGTGAGAGTTCTAAAGAAAATCTGAAGTCTGTTTTCTGAAATTTGTCAATAAGAAATACACTATATGGGTGTATGTATGCATATGTGTATATTTTCCCATGAAGTTTCTTCTCTTCCTTCTAAATATGATAGACTTACCCAGAGAAATGGTTTCAAAAGGGTTAAAGTCATAATATTAATGCTGTATTACACTGATGTCAGCAATTTACAGCAGGATGGTGGGTTACAGTGCCAGAAGCTACGGCACACGAGAGAATGTTATTTTAACAGCATGATTCTCTATGAAAGCCTGTCATCTTCTGTTCTTGAACCTTAGCTAATGTACTGAGGCGACATGCCCAGATAGAAAAGGAATGTTTTTCAGCTGTTATGTGGTGGCTATTAATATAAATACTGCTATACAATGAATATGATGCCACTGTTTGCCATCATTTTAAGTTGACAAAGACATAGGAATCTCTTGGGACACTGTGTTTCTAAAGGGCCACGACCTTCATTCCTTATTCAGATGAAACTCTTAATAACCTAGCTCACAAGAAACTTTCCTTTTAAGAATTTTAAGCCCTTGAGACCATCTGGGCATAAATACCATGCTGTGTCAGGCCACATTCACTGTGACTGACAGGGCATAATGCAACACAAGTTTGAATTTTTCTGCATTGCTGCTCTTAGACCCCTTAGTATTTGCTTAGCGTGCCTGACAATACCACAGTCAGACCCAGCACATGCTCAGAAGCAGAGAAGAGCTGAAATTCTGAACATTATGACTGATGAACCATTTCGTCTAACAGGCTTCACAACTCACAGTGGATGAATAAAAAATTTAGCATTTAAGTCTGTCCAAATTTTCTTTCTTTCTGTTATCGCTTCCCCAAATCACTCAGCTGTACTACAAAGATATATGCACTTGTTTTTCAAAACAAAATAAAAGGCAAAGAGAAACTTTCTGTCTACTGAGGAATTTTTTAATGTATGGCACTTTATCAGTTGCTTACCATTTTCTTTTGGCTAACAAGTTCTTGCGACATCATAGCCAATGACTATAGAGGTAATTCTTCAAGACTTACACACATACCCTTCTAGGCAAATTATCAACAATGCATGTTCTTGAAAAGATAATTTTGTCTATCCAACTCATCCAGAAAGAATGTGAGTAACCAAGATGAGCAGATGCACCTCAGTCACATGAGCCAATTAGGTCACCATAAGCAAACATGGCACTTCAAGGTATCAGGTCACTCACAAAATCAGTTTGGTGATCTGAGAGAGCAAGAAATTTCTGTGGAATCAATGGAACTAACAAAAAAAAATCTACAGAGAAATACATCTCTATATTGGAATTTCCTATATGTCTGTAAAAAAAACCCCACTTCTTTAATGTTAAATCAAAATAACTGCTAATACTTTTTATACCAACATTAAAATGTAACCTGCATGTATACATTAGTGCTCATATTTGAAATACAGTGGCATAAAACTGGTTGTTTTACCTCTTCATACCTACTCATACATAATTCCTGCTCAGAAAGCTTACCACCTACCTTTCATGTACATTTTTGCCTTCACTCACCCTGATCTGTTTTTCTTCCAAAAATACTGGAAAATGCAGAAGCATAACATTACTTCTCTTATACACTTAAAAAAAGGGGAAAAGTATTTGTGTATGGGGGAGGGGACTTAAACCCAATTCTCCTACTGCATCACTGCTGGAAACAAAAATCAAAGTTTTACAATATCTCAGCAAAAAGATAGATACAGAAATAGGTGATCTACTAGTCAGAGAACAGAACTGTGATTTGTACAAGCACATGCTGTAGAACTAGAGGAGGCATCCTGGGTCAGTGAATCCAATTCCCTGCTATCATAAATAATCATGTCATATAATCCCATTCATCTCATTTGAGCTCCATCTTAAAACCCTTTTTATGAATTTGCAGAATAAAGGCATTCATAGCTAGTTTATATTCATTTGTTCTTGTGTAACCTTGTCCTTTAGCAAAAATAACTTGTCTTCTGCCTACCCCCTATTTATTTATAGAAGGCAATCATACTTTTTCTCAGCTATTATTTTGCTAGACTAAATCCAGCTCTTTCAGTCTCCTCATGCAAAACAGCTTCTTCATTCCTCTAGTTATCAAAGCAGCTGTTCTATGTACCTGCTCAGTTCAAACATGGTTTCTTTTAATACTCTCTTCAATGTTCCAAATAGTATTAACCCTTCCTATTACTAGCAATAAAAATTTCATTATCTACTGGATATACTTCATTCATATTAACCTTTCCTTCCTTCCTTCCTTCCTTCCTTCCTTCCTTCCTTCCTTGATTGACTCACACATTAAAGTCTCCCTTCCCAGCTGTTGTTATCATAGCCTACAAGTTAAACCTTTTGTTAGGTAACAATATAAATGCACCAATACTTAAAATGTTTCAGTATTTTAATAATTTCATCATAATTCTGTCTTAGACCAGTCAAATAATTTTCAGATATTATGGTAGTACTCTCATGAGAATTTATCTTATATATGTGCCATTAGTCAATTTTTTTTCTAATATACTGAATTTCTAGATGAATATGCTAATAATTGTCAGCACCAAAGATAAGGTTAGAGGCATCCTAATAATACTATCTATGGAGGCAAGTTACTGCATTTTTAAACTCTCTTCATTTTAGTTGTTTTGCACTTAAAAAATTGTTCCAAATCTCTAAGTCTCTAACTTTCTTCCTCATGCTACAGAATTTCATGAGATCAGATGTTCTTTTGAAGTCTAGACAGAAAAAGTACATTATCATTTTCTTCAAGAAAACCAGTTATCTTGCTAAACATAGCTATCAGGCTAGTCTAGCATGACTCCCCCTCTACTTCTGGCTAATGCAAATTGTATTCCATCCCATTTTACACAGATGTTTATATTTTAAATATTTGTCTCAAAATGTGTTTTAAATCCTTGCTTATGAGAAGGGTAAAGAACCTCTAGCAACAGTAACAAAATTGATCACTTTTCTTCCTTTTCACATCTTCTCCAATTAGTGAAGAACGCCGCAGGACTTACTGTTCCAAATTTCCCAGGTGAAATGTATGCATCCTTAATACTTGCTGCATTCTCAGATGAAGAAATAATCAGTTTTTAAATATATGCTTCCACTAGCTTTTCTCTCTGCCTTCGCATTTTTCAGTGTCATCCCCTCTGAAAACTAAGTAATAGAATTCTAACCCTGAGCCTAAGACATAATTTCACTTATTTGTAATGAGTTATAAAAAATTATCTCATCTGTTTCCCTGCAATAGGGATAATTAAAAATGTCACTCAGAGCATGCTTGTTTTGCTTGCGCCTATATGTTGCTTTAGAAATAAACCCCAGTGTTTAAACCCACAATTGTATTTCCAGTGAATGGCACTACGATCTCCTATTCTAAATGTCCAAATGTACCCTTCTGGGATCCTTACAAGTTGTTGTGGATGAAAAACTCTCACATTAGGTATTTTCTAGGAGTCCATCTAGATTAAATCATTGCAGTCTATATTTTCATTGTTGTTCTATGATAATAAGTTATTATAATATTACTATTGTTACAGACTAATCCTACACTGTCAAAAATTGCTATTGTTTTATTACAATAACTTCATAATTCATTAAAGCAAATGAGAAGAAGAAAATTCTGCAAAGTCTGAAAATTATAATCAGAAATACATGCTGCATAGAAAGTATTATGTGCAAAACATCTTTTTTAAACATAGCTTAGTAACATAGACTGGTATCTGAGATAGATATGCAGACTAATCAGAACTAACCTGGCAAGTAAATGCTGGAAAGGCACATAATATTAGAATGAGAAGATTAGTGTTAAAAAATCCATGAAAAAGAAGATAGTATAACTTCTTTAACCGTGTGGTAAATGGCATGATTCTGAGTAGAAAAAGCATTGTTTGATACGGAAAATATATGTCATACATCAAAAAAGAGAGAAAAAGAGCAAGACAGACTAATCAAAAGCAGTGGCCATCACTAAAGGCTTCAGAAAGTCCTGAACACTAAAGCACCACAGAGTCTAAACTCTTAATTGTTCCCATTTGTGAACAGGTTTCTGAGCTTCTGCCTGGTTCCTGAATGGATAACTGCTGTCTTATTCACTCCCATACAAAGGCACATAGAATCATAATTTGTTTTGTTTCCTACCTAAGAATGCCTTGTTATCCATATAAATAGCTTGGACTTATTCTGACCATAAATTCTGCAGTACTTAGTTCAGCAGGATAGCTCCCAACTGTAGAGAATACAATCACTTTAAGAAGTAGCTGACTTCCAGACTCTTGATCTGATCTAAGGAAACAGATACTTAAGAATATTCTCCTTATCTACCTAATCACTATTGTATTATAATATCATCTCCCTTCTGAGCTAAATACTTCCATTTTGTGGATTTCTCCTTACAAGTGCAACAAATTATATTGTGAAAAGTGCATGTTTCCTTTTGGGGGAAAAAATAAAAGCAATAAAACCAATAAATCTGTCTCTTACTGTTGACTTCAGTTTTGAAGAATTTGAGATATTTAGAGTTTTATGGGAAGTTTCATACAAAGATAATCTTTGACAACATCATCTTTAAGTGTTTTAGAGAGAAAAGATGACTCAGCTCTGAACAAAATTTGTTGGATTGGTCAGAATTTTTAACCAGCTAGGACCAAAGGTTAAATTTCTTGACCAAGTAACCTCTGTGAGTCTGCAGCAGAGTCAGAAGGAATAAGCCCCAGGAGAGAAATTTCATCTTTTTGAAGCCAACATAATTTTTCCAACATTTTCTGCTTAGACAGGATTTCACTTTGGTTTCTATAATATGCTTCTGCATTCCCTAATCACTAAAGCACAATGGCTCTAAGTAGCTCTTCAGTTACTAAATTTTTAAACTCTTCAGCTACTTAAACTTTGAAAGACTGTTTCAATGATGTTGTGGGTGACATTTTTTGCCCTCTCATGTACTTGATTTCACATGATTTTACAAAGGGCTCATCAATCACTATTTCAGTACTATAAGCTTAGCATGTAGCTTGATTTAAAATTTACTGACACTATAATCCCTTTAAATAGTTCCAGCATAGCATTAACTTATTATAGAGAATGACAGTAAAATACAAAAATTGAATAAAGTAAACTATAAATAAAATTTCTGAAGAAAGACAGATCTCATGTCTCTATTTGCACCAAAGAATATGATGGCATGTACCATATTTGTGAACTTAATCTAGAAACACTGTAGCAACTTTTATTTATATGTACAGGACTAACAATGGTAACATTTTCTGTCATAAATATCTGGAAACTGTGAAAAAAATGAAATAAAACGTTTGTATTTTTGAGCAGTCTGGAGAACCCTGAATAGCCCATCAGATCAAATTTTTCTTCTTTCAACAGCAAAAAAGCTATTCAGATATTTCCTTAAAATAACCTTTTTTTTTTTTAGATCACTACTATATTTGATAAATTTATGGCAAAAATTTGTAAATGCCAAATTGCTTATAGTCTTTTTGCAGCAAAACTCAAAAATTAGTGGAAGCTTAGCTTTGACACCTTCAATACTTTATTGAAAATCCTAATTTGCTGATGATAGTGACTGTATAGAATTTTACTCCATATGCTTGAGAAATATTTGAAATTGAAGAAGTGATTCTTTGATTTAGTACTTATATTTTTAAACAATTCAGATGGGCATATTTTCCAATGCAATTTTACCAATGACATTCAATCTGGACAGCTACAGTTCTCACATTGCTGAGATAATGTTATTGCTATTAATAATCTCAAAGAACCTCTGAGTTTGAAGGCACTGTGTAGAGGCTCAGATGGCTGCATAAATGTCATTATTTTAATAGCAATAACATTAAAAATACTGGAAATTCCATATACTTGAATTAGTTGTCCTGTATCTTTATATTCAAAAAGTCAGAAATTATTGTGACAGGAAGAACCCTTGCAGGAAACATAACGCTATATAAATGACACTCCAGTGCAAGCTAACCTTATGGTAATATAAATATTTATGCCACCTAAAGTATCCACTGAAAGTATCCAAATAGAAATATACCTGCCTGTCTTGTGTGCAATGTAGCAGTTTATGTCAACAAGGCATTGCTCCTATTGCAAGGTTTTATTTTAAACTGATTTATTGCACTGATGTCCATCAGAAAGGGAAAGGAGGCACACAATGGGAGTAAGAGAGGACTAGGAAATGAAAGAAGACTCAAATGCGCTCAGTGTTAATAATGTAAGTTACTTAGTATCTTTCTACAGATTTCCACAGTGTGCGATTCCAACCACGGGCTGCACTGTAGCTACTTCTGTGTGAATGGGGTTTCCTGATGTGAATGGAAATTTAGACATTTTTAAGGGTTTAGCAATTAAGGCCTAAAGGATATAATATCTGAAAGATATACATAACAGATCTTATGAATAGATGCCTGGACAAAAACTCTTCCAAGTATTCAATTGAGTCTTGTTATTATTTCAGTGTTCTTGTGGTCTTAATTATCTAAGGCTCCAATTGAAGACGATGTTGTAGTCAGTGCATTCTCTGTCAGAGGAGAAAATATGAAGCCTGTGATATGGCTCAATTCTGATCAATCAGTTTTGCTATTCCAAATGACCAAACATGGTTAATTAATTTATCTTAAGTAGTAAGAAGGTTTCCTTATGCCAGCTGTGTCTGCTCTGTCACTGCAGACATATTTTCAGCACTAATACTTCGTCAAAGCTAATTCCATTTGTGCCTAGAAATGACGCTTACATAATTTCTTGGAGACTATGCATTAATTTTTGATTTTAGAAAAATATCCTGATGTTCTGCTTATTTGAAACAAAGGCTAAAAGAATAAAGATGCCATTCGTGTTAGTGGGACAAGTATCACAATTTTCAGTTTCTCAAAAAATGCTCAGCAGTTCTCACCTTTTTTGGATGGTATCTGGAAACAAACATGTTTCAGAAAGGCAGTTCATTAGGCCAGAGAAGAATTCAAGCCTGGATATTACAAGTATATATGGAAAATACATATAGATGTATTGGACCCAGTTTTACAAGCCTTTTTTTGGATCATCTAGGCTCAAACTAATTTTTATATAGTTTTGATGAAAAATGCTAAGATTCAGTGCTGAGCATGAATCATACTCAGAATTCCTATGTATTAGCTTAGATTACAGGTGCTCATATAATAAATTTTGGTCTCCCTTTGTGTTACATTCTTGCCCATGCTCCACTGAGACAAGAAGAAAAGCCATCTTTTCCACGTGGTTTGTAGGACTTTGCAGTGGAGCTAAATCCAGTCATCAAATAACAAGTTAAGCTTTTATATGTGGCCATTTATTGGATGGATGCTCCTTTGCATGACAGGGAAAGCATAAAGACTTCAAAAACATATTAAGAGTTTAGCAACTACTCAATGAAGTGCTTGAATGAAGTCTTAATTAATCATAAAGAACATGGAAAGGCTAGTCAGAAGTTGCCCCGTTTCTTTGATGTCAGTGGGAACTATTTCTAATGATTTTGCTGAAGGACAAACTATCACCTAAGTCTTTGACTCCAGCAACTTCAGTCACTTACATTAAAACAGAGAATCTTAGCTATTTCAGTGCTATTATGCCACACAAATACCTAAAAAACAGATTACATCCAAATTAAACAATCATCTGTCACAATGGGCTGGTATTAAATTTCAGGGGTTTATGCAGCTCAAACTTGTGTTTAGGACACTGAATAAGTAATTCTGCATCACTTTATATATGTTGTCCCACCAAATCAAAATGTTTTATATGAAATTTATTTAAATATTTCAAAAATTTTCAGCCAACTCTGGATATAATATGGGAAAGAAAACCTATGACAGTGTTCAATTTAGGAGGAATGGATTCCTCACTAATATATTACATTCTCTTTAATTTTTTGTTATTCTGAAAAGGTAATCAGATCAGATAATCTAGTTGACTGTTCATTCTTCTGTTCAAGTCCTGAACTAGCATAACTAAGCTAAGAAAATTATGTCAGTACAGGCCAACTGAGGAGCAGAACTGCATGTTCAGAAGACAGAGTATATATTTTCTAACATCATCAGATACACTGAAAATTGAATCAGTAACTGAATGCCATATTTCAGCCCACTGAAACTTGCCCAGTATAATATGGCAGTATTTTCTCTTCAGGAAAGACTTAGGAATGAAAATTTCACATAAATATGAAAATTGCTAGGATAAACTACATATTGCAAAAAATTATTCTAACATTATTTATTAGGGAAATTAGTTTGAGAAGTTTTACCACAGAGACAAGTTGTGCAAACCAGGAGGTTGGAGACATGCATAAAAGCTTTCCCTTGAAATAATTCTTAATTCCTCCCATGTCTAGAAGGAAACTGCTTTTGACAGACTGTATTTTCCCTCTGTTTCATTTAATTATTCACATCAACATTTACCAAGGAAGATTGGTCTTTGCTTAAATTCTCATTGCATGACAGACAACCTGCTGCCTATTCTTAATACTTTTATTACTTATTGCTGTTGTTTTGTGGACTTTGCAGGCAATGCCGCTACAAGTTAAATTAAAAAACAAAAGCCAAAAAAACAAAAATAAAAAATTAAAAATTAAAAAAAAAAAAAGAAAGAAAAAAGTCACCATGAGAAAACTTGATCTTCTGAAAGTGCTTTTAATTCAAACTGTCTTAGATTTGTAATTTAGGCCATGTTACTCTTTGAAATTAAATCTTTCTCACTCAAAAACCTAAAAATATAAAGGTGGTTCTTGGTCTTTCTAATGGAGATAGTTGAAAGAAATTTCCACTGAAAGAAATGTGTTTATGTGTGGAGACCTTGCAAAATGATTATTATGTTCAAAATTTACTGGGACTGAAAGTATGCAGGATTCTGAAGGACTTGACCTCAGCTGTGGAACAGAGACTGCTTCTCAAATTTATTTTTGATCTAACTGGAAACAGAAGAAGCCAATGTCATATGCAGCATGAAATAGAGACCTGCACTTCACAGGAACATCATAGTCACTTTTGGGAAAGAGTGGGAAGGTAGGGGAGAAATCAAAAAACTTCTATTGTTTTAGCATGACTGCAGTAGAACTGCATGAATCTTAAGCTTTGGGGAAAAATAAAGCAACCAGATACTAGTGAATAAGCAATGTTTTTTAAGTAAGTAATTTTTAAATAAGTAATGTGGAGTTAATTGTGCCAGAAACAAAGCCCCTAGAAGTCAGTCATTGCTGCCTGGAGATATCTTGTAATTAAAAATAAGCTGATGCATCAGTGGTTATGTTCTGTTGATACCTTCTGCAATCTTACCAGACTCTCACAGCCACA
>JANRGV010000094.1:17944001-17955437 GCA_024734035.1 Alethe castanea
ATTAATTATAGATGCTTTGAAATGCCTGACCTCTATGATTAGACAGTCACAGTCACCTACATATGTAACACATACAAAAACTGCATGTATATACATACATATATATATATATATATATAAAAAACCTACATTTATTTTTCAAAACTGCATACTAACACTCATGTTCTGTCAGTATGAGATTGATACAATTTTTTTATTTTTGCATTAGTTTCCAATGACATTGTAAAGGTCACCTTTTTCTCAGTAGCAAAAAAAACCATACAGGAAATCTAAAGAGAAAGAAATATTTGAACTCTCAACCTACAGATCTTGATGACCCTGTGACTGCAATTTGACCATGTTTGGATCCTCAGCAACCTGTGTGAAGATTGAAGACTGTGCATGAGCATCACCAGAGCCCCCCAGCATTCCTGGGACATGCTGATGGAGCACCTTCCCACACAGACAATCCCTTTAAAGATGATGTCTCATGCCTAACTCTTATGGAACAGCTTGGCCAGGTAGCAGCTGCTCATGCAGCTGTGTGGTGCAGAGCTGGAAGTACTGTCAGAAAAACCTCTACTCTTTAGTTTAATTTGACCTGTAGGTTTTGTGAAGGGATGACAAAAGCTGCCAGTGAGAACTGGGACTAACACTGCAGCACACTGGCTTCCGTCTCCAGGAGGTGCTGATGAGGCTTTTCATTCAGAGCTCTCACCTTCCCTCCTCTCAAGAGGTCATGCAGTACTTCCATACAGTTTACAGTACTTACTGCAAGAGAAGAGTGTAGCATCAGCCTGCCCAGGCTTTTCTGAGCACAGATGTACATGACAATGAATGTCTAATGAATCAAATATGAAACTTCAAAATCTTTTGCTTGTAATGCTCCCACAACATCTCAGACATTAAAAAAAATCTTGAAAATTTTGCCTGAAGAGAATTTTTGGAATTGTCTTAGACTAATTTAGTCATTTAGAACGAACCAGCTTGATGTCGATGTGATATTTTTAAGATCATTAGATTACCAATGATAACTTGGACATAAGAAAGAACTTTGGCCAGAGCAAAACTTCTGTCACTTCATCCAAACATTTTCACAGTGATATATTCAAAAATAAATGACGATAAAAGGAAGTAAGCACTGAATTATATGGCTGAAGGTATGTCTCTGCCTGGGCCAGGATTTGCAGAAACACAGCGCAGACTATCACAGCAATCCACAGATTATTGCCTGAACTATCTTTCAAATTTTTTTTTCTTTTTCTTCAAAATGTTTTGACTGCAGTTTTTAGTCCACACCTGCTGCATAAAATTTCAATGATAACTTATATTGTGAATAGTTAGCTGATGTTTAAGAGTTATGAAAGTTTCCTGTTGACTTGAAGGCCAGGCCAGAATATCATCTGTGACATCTAACATTCTGCTTAGAAAGGGGCAGCTCCTACAAAAAACACTGACCAGGGCCTGTTGGAAGCAAGTCACCTCTCACCTGGGGCCAAAGTAAAGCCATCACTTTGCAGGACCAAATCCAGCAACGATCTGATCTTGTGTATCAAAAGACGGGCTTTTTTTGTGAAAGGACTGAAGCAGTTTCAAAGACAGTACCATTGAATGATAAACAATTTTCTGTGTCATATGTATTTTTAAATACATCCTTGCATTAAACTAGGCTACAAAAGGTTTATGAAAAAAACCCCAAACCAAATGAAGCTGCCATAGCTTGAAGTAAAATACATAGAAGACTGTTCCTAGCTAGAGTTGAAACAAAAGAGTTCTTTTAAAAAGGGAAACTTTACAGACCTTGTTCTGCATCATTAAGTTTTCAGGAATGTTGAATAGAGCATGATGGATTTGGTTTAAGTTGCTGCTAGTATTTAATTTTGATACAATTCAAGGGGCAACATCTGAAGAAGAAATCAAAAGACAGAAAAAAACCCCAAACAAAAAACCTGTTAAGTGGGAAAATCATCCATTAATAAAAAATGAAAGATATAAGAAGGTCCCAACACCTTTCACCAGTGGCAGATTAAATTATAGTATTCCTGGGGCATATTGTTTGATGTGATTAGAACATAGTTAGTTAAACAGAGTAGAGCTGTTATTTCAAACACTTCTTTCCTGAGTATCATCAATGGATTAAGGTTTGGGTTTGTTTAAAATAAATGAATAGAACATGCCATCATTTTAATGATGATCTTTTTGAGGTGGTTTTTCTTCAAAAGAAGTCAATTACTTGCAAGGTATGGGTTACATATAGCTGTATGGAAACTGAAGCTCGTATCTTCAGTATATTAAATTAGTCTTCTTTTAGAAATAACAACTGTATATTATTCTTTTCTAGATTTTTAATAAGAAAAATACAAATATTTGTTTAAAAAAAGAAAAGAAAAACCAATTTTTATACCTCCGGGGCAAGCTCCAACTCTTTTGCTTTCTTGAGGAAATAAATAAAAAGCTTTGCAGAAAAACTCCTAAAACAACTGCCCAAGGGGGAGGGAAGGAAACACCTAAAACCATCACATTACCAAGTGCTGAGGTAATCAACTACAATCTGAGAAATGTCAAACAGTGGTAGTCATCTACTCAAAGATTTTGCTGATCAAGTCCTTAACTGCCATTTACAATCACTAACTAAAATATGGAATATAATTGTGGATATAAACAAGAGGCAAATTAGTATTGAGAAGCTGGGTTTAATAATCCCCTAAAAGAGTCCATCTGTTTTATAAAGACCTCTTTTTCCTTGATCTCTGACATGTATTCCGAATATAGACAGCACTGGAATTTTTTTTAACATTTTTAAACACCGTGCTACCATAAACTCTACTCATAGTATATCTGATCTGAGTGTTTCTCTCAAGTTTCAATTATGTAAGCACTGAAGGGCAATAAAATTTCCCACAGGTTCAGCCTGCTTTAGAGTAAGTATTATAACATCAAACAAATATAAATGAAATTCCTTTAGTACTGATGTTCAATAGCACTGGTTACTTCTTATCTTTCTGATTTTTGCAAGTATTTATCTTATTATCACTGGAATAGCTGAAACAGATTGAAAGTGCTTTCATGTTTGGAACTGGAGTTCAGTTTTGTTTTCCTGCTTAAAAGACTAGAAAATCACATTGTTTACAATGAAAATAAGATTTATAACCTAAAAAACTAGGTGATTTGCAGGTATAAAAGACTAAAACAATTTATAGTCTGTGTTTCCAATCCACTGTAGTGAAGGGAAAAACACACCATTGACTACACCTTTCTCACAGATAGAGGTCACTAATGGACTGGATTTGAATCTGCCTAGTGAAAGCCTGAAAGTTACATGAAAGTATCCTAGACAAAAATGAACTCATTTTGAGATTAAAGAGGTAATAGAAATTATCAAGAAATAAAGCTCTCACCTTCCTGGAAACCATATTACCTTAAGTGTGCCTTCTTTATAGTCCTTTAAATAGAAAGTTCAGTACAGGAACTGATAGTTGTACTTGTTTCAACTCTTTTTGTTTTCTTCACTTGGTAAAACTATGTCCCTCCTTCTTTGCTGCGGGAAGCGTAGGGAAGTCAGCCCTAATGACATCCCACATTTTAGATACTGCTATTTTAAGCAGCTGAATGCAAGCACATTCTTGATTCTTGAAGGAAAGCATAGCCTATGTAATACAGATTCCAACTGGAAGGGTGTAGGGTTGCGCAAAGGAGATATGTCTACATCCTAAATCAAACTACCCAGCAGGCCAGGATATAAATGTGACTTGCAACAGTGGCTCAAATTAGATCCAGACTTCCCCAAGCCAAACACAGATAACATCACCTTATACAAAATACAGGGTGCATGTGTGTGTGAGAAGCGACTCTTAAGAACACTGGGTGCATTCCAGCACCACTTCTCACTAAAGCCTTGGACTTTGGAAAACGCTGATGACTGTTCTAATCACAGGTAGTTTTATAGACACTGTATTTGCACAGTGCTCTGACTTGTTTTACCTACAGGACTCCAGGCCCGAACTGCCTTAACTGCCTCGTTACCATATCAGGACACAGAACAACCACTGAAATAGCTTCTTGAAACCTCTCCTCACATAATTTTCAAAAGCAAGACCAACACTAACATTCTATCACTTTTGTCATAGAAATAATGACTTTAAAATCACAACCTTCTTTTTTTTTTTTTTAATTATGCAATGTTTAGATCTTTTTCATTACACAAAGTTTATGTCTCAGTGATAACATTGCATATATTGGCTCTTTCAAAGAAGAAAGGAAAGGCAGATAGAAATATAGGTACAGTACCTTTTAAGAGTTTTGAAAAAAATGCCAGGATGAACTTTTCTCCTTCCAAAAATACATATATCAAAAATCAATTCATTAGCTTAGTCTTAAACTACAGATCTTTCTTTGGAGAAAGACCATGTCAGTGAATGAAGCAAGGAATTAAGTTCATAGAAATCTGTGGGGGGTTTTATATGGTTACTTGGGTGTACTAAACCCAAACACTGATCAGTCTCAACCTCTAAACTGGTTTAATTTCCCTGCAAGCACTGCAAAGTCAGTTACAGTATATAAACCTCTCTTTAACATACATCCTGACTTTCAGAGAGAGAGAGGGGGAGAGGAAAGGAATGAGAGCAGGAGAGGGAGGTAGAGAGGGAGAGGTCTGACTTGCTTTCAGTATCTTTTCCTGCTCCTCGTGGAAAGAACCTCTCCCTTTCTATTTGGCTGAACGCTGCATCGCAAAAAGCAGTATCTGAAGAAATATAATCAGTACCTTCCACACACAGTGCAGGAATTTACACGGATTTGTGCCTTGGATTTATTAGCTTATTGTAAGCCTTAATACAGATTTCCTCCATTAAAATTAATTAAAAGCTCCTGTTGACTGCTTCCCACTCTGAAAAGAAGGTGGAGAATCTTACTCTCTTAACTTTGCTGCTTGTTTATTTATCTTTTATGGGGTTTCATATCATATTCAAGAGAGGTCTTTACAGCTGCTTGACTTCCTTTTGCGATCTGCTATTTTTTGTTCACACACCATCCCCATACACCCAGCCCCCCGCAGGATTCATTCTCATTTTGCCAGACCCCCCGTCTAACTCGCCAGGTCTCTGAGCGGCTCCTTTGTGCTCCGAAGTCCCGACCCGATTCTCCGAACCTCGCCCCCACCCACTCACCGCCAGCCCCGCTCCGCAGGCTGCTGCTGCTGCTGGGGATCTGACGGATCCTCCTGCCGGGCGCAGCTCCCGACTCCCCGCGTACATTCCTCAACACTCGGCAGCGCCGAACTAAGCCCGGCTGCCTCTTCCAAGCAAGGCTCACCTCTAAAGGTCCCGTTTCTCCGAACCACCTCCCAGACGGAACCGCGGGTGGTGCTCACACGGGCGCTCTGCCGGTGTCCCTGCCGCAGGGACAGTCCTCGGCTCTGCCCTGCCCTGCCCAGGGGGTGGGGGCCAGGCTCGGCACCCTCCCGGCTCGGCAGCGAGACGCGACCGGGGACCCGGGACCGGGCTGCAGCGGCCAGCTCCGAGTCCGCTCCTGAGCCAGCAGCCCGGGGACCCTGCTAGCACTTGCCGCCGGCCATTCATAAATCCACACTTGTGCGTGCCCGGCGCCGCGGACACGGGGCTCTAACGTGGCGAAGGCGGTGTTTCTGACACAGCCTGATCCCGACTCCTCAACTTTGCCATCTGGGACAAGGCAAAGGGCACCGCGGTTTTAGATCGCCCGCGGCTAGAAATACCAGAAAGGAAAAGAGTGAGAAATGAAATCCCAACTGTACCTGGCAGTGTCTGGGAATCCCTCGCCGGCACCGATCGTAATTCCCCTCCGCGCCTCTGGCCCCCCACACCAAAACTTTGCCGCCGCCGCTCCTCGGTGGTGGCCGCCGCCGCCCTCCGCCCGGCGCCGCTCCCGGCCGGCCCCGCGGGCCCGTTCCCCGCCGGCCGCCGAGCTCCGAGCGACCCCCGCGCCTCCCTCCGCCCCTACGAGGCGGCGGCATCGTCCTACCCCCTGCTCCTCCACCTCCTCCTCCGGCGCGCAGCCCACGGCTCTGGCATTCCCAACGCGCTTTCTCTCCTCGGTTCGCGCTCTCTTTCCCCCGCCGTTCCTCCTTCTCCGGTAAAAAAATAAACGAGAGGGGACCGCGGCTACGGTTGGTCTTGGGTTTTCTTTCTTTCTGTTTTTTGTTGTTGGTTTTTTCTGGTTTTTTTTTTGTTTGTTTGGTTTGGTTTGGTTTTTTTTTTTCTGTCTCTTTCTGTCCTCTGGAAATGATGGAAGGATCACATGAGGAGCAGGCACGGCGACCCAGGACCCTCGTAAGTCAGAGAAGGCATCGGACACATGTATGTGAGTATATGTGTGAGCGTGTCTGGCTCTCTCCAAGTCTCCAAGTCCTGCGCCTGCCTCCAGCCGGGATTGCAGGCTGATCTTAGCAGTAATGATGCCTCACATCTCACTATTCCCTGCTAATGTAAGTCGTGCCTTTTTTTCCTCCCTGCCTGACACCCCAGGGAGATGTTTACAGTAATGAATTCAGTTGATAGCCATCTCTCTCTCTCCTGGAGTCCCTCCCACATTTCTAGTTTAAGGAATGCTTGGAAGGCAGGGCTGCAACCTAAAGCTTTCCAAGAGGCAAAGTCAGGCTAGATTTTCTCTTTTTCATCTTTCCTTATTTCCCTCCCCGTCTCCCCCGTCCCCCCCGGCTGCTTTTAACCCCTGCGTTGCTGAGGACAATTTAGCGAGCTTCACCCGTTTGGACTCGCCCTCTGCCCCGCTTTCAGCAATGGGAACCGAGCGGGAGGCGCTCGGGGGGATGTAGGGGCTGCGCAGACCCCGATCCCCGCCCTGCCTCACCGCCGGGCCGGCGCTGCGGGAGAGGAAGGCGCGGGGATCGCCGTCCTTCGCGGCGGGACTGCCCCGGCACCGCTGCTCCGGCGGCTCTCGCAGTGCATCCGAGCGGATCGGAAGGGCAGCCGGGAAGTGAGCTGGAAAACTCCCCGAGCGGCGGTTCTGGGAGATGCCCTCGCTAGCAATAATTACAGCCGTGCTCTCCACCAACATGGCGATATTTCATGTGCAGCAGCCGACAAGCCCGCCTCCCCCACCCCCTTCTTCTCCTCTCCTTCCTCCCTTGCGAACTTTTACGCAGTACCAGTATTCAACAAATATAACACAGAATAAAAGAATCTCCAACCCTCAGGGAAGAGACCGACCTCCTCTAGTATTCTGTCTGATTTTCATCATCAGTCATAAAGACTTAAAAACCTCTGGAGAAACCTCCTTTTGCCCTACAGCGGTAACAACACCCATTTCCCCCCCCTCCCCACCCCCGTATTTCTCCTGTACACATTCAGTGGGTGTGCACATGAGTGAGTGAGTGTGTGTGTGTGTGTGTGTGTGTGTGTGTGTGTGAGTGAGTGTGTGTGCCGGGCTGTCTGCGCCTGTTTCGAAGTAACCCTTCCCCCGCCGTCCAGCTCCCTGGTAGGGTACTGCCTTGTCCTGGCAAGTCCACTTAAAGACAAGGCTATTTAATATCGAGAAGCACTTGAGAGATAGGATACAGCCGCCAAGATAGGACGTGGGGTATGCGAAGAGAATTTGCCTCAAACTCCTACATTAGTGAAGAAAACGCATAGCACAGCTTTTGCTGCGCTACGTTACTTTAAGAAACGGGCTGAAGAGGATGGAGGAGAGAAGGAGCTGATCAATGCCATGTGTCGAGGAAACAGAAAAGGGAACTGAAATGCCTCGGGGTTGGCTTCCCCCTCACCCTTGGCTGCTCAATGGCTTCTATTTGCTCGGCCGTACCTCAAAAGCTGAATCACTCGCTATTAGCTCCGCGCCTCCTTCGCCCCTCGCTTGGGGGGGCTAAACCACTCACGACTTCAAAGGCTCAGTGAAGCCGCACCGAGGAGCCCCGGCGAGGGTCAGCCCAGCCGCCGTGTGCTCGGCGCAGCTCCTGCCCCCCACTCGCCCTGCCCTCCAAGGGGGCTCCGGAGAGTGCCCGCCTAAGGACAGCCCGGAGCCCAGCCGAGCCGAGCCGAGCCGCGCCTCCTGCTCGCTCGGAAAAGGACTTGTGCCCTCACCTACACGGCGTGATGGGGGTGGGGAGCGAGCACGGACGGGGCAGCGCAGGTAGCCAGCATTTCTCAGGCGTCTCAGCAAGAGGAAGGGAGTTAAGGACGAGACCCCGCTTCCGTCCCTGCTTTACTCCCCCAGGATGGAGGGGAGCAGCCCGGGGCTCTCCGCTGGTCCCAGCCGGCTGTGACACCGGCCAGTCCCGCGGTCAGAGCCTGCATCCCCGCCTCGGAGCAGGGGCTGCTCTACAGTCGAGTCTGCTCGCAGCTGCCAGCTGGTCCCAAGGGACAAAAGGATCAGGAGCCCCGTAGAGTACAAAGGCTAATGTTCTAGGTATTTTTTGACTTTTTAAGATCTTTCTTTCATTTTTTTTTTCTTTCTTAGCCTCTGCATACTTTTCAGAGCTCTTATTTGAGCATGGATTTATCTCCTTCACGAAGCTAATGGACAACCAGTGCATTTTCTGGGGGAAAAAAAACCCTCTCTCATGTTTACTCCACCTGTCCCTCTGTTTTCCACGTCCCCGATACTAGCAACCTGTCGTCAGCATAGCTGGCCATTGTCGGTCACAGGTATTTCTGCCCTCTGTGCCCCTAATCAGGGAGGAAAGTGGGAATGTTAAAAACTTCTGCAAGGCTGCAGGCAGTTGCCCTGCTCCGTAGTCTCAAAGGGATTAGGTGGAATTATTCCTGTTCCTCTCTCTGTCCCTGGACCCTCAACCAGACTATACTTTAAATCAGTGAATGATACACAGGACACGTTTTGGTCAAATCAAGATCGTGTCAATCCAGAAAGTGACTTAATCAGGCGTTACCTGCTCCTGAGGAAGTGGGTTCCTTCTCGGTAGGTCACCCAAAGCCCACCGGGTCCGGCAGGTTGAAAGGGGAGAAAGTGGCAGGACAGCTGGGCTCCAGCATGGTACTGTTTTAAGGATCACCACCGAGGTCTCTGTTTTCCATAGCTGCCAATGGTCACCGACACCCAAGGTTCCTCTCAAGGAAAGGAGGAAAGAAATTATCTTCCCAATCTGCTCTCCAGGCGGTCATTTGACCCTGACACCCACCGATGATACTGAAGAACACCCCGCTGAAGCGGCTAAACGCCTCGCAATTTCCTGTCTTGGCTTCCCCCGGGCGGCCCGGCGCTCCGCCGCCGAGCGATCTTATCGCCGTGCGATCATTATTCACCGGTGACAGCCAGAGATGCAGCGCTCCTAAGTGAGGGTGGCAGATTTCAAACGCGGGGCTGCAGCGTATCCAGCCTCAGACATATTCTTCCTCAAACTTTGCCTAGCAAGCAAGTCAGCAGCTTAACCCTTTGCAGCTCTTTCTCACGCCCGGGGACCGAAACCCCAGCGCCGGGGAATGCTGGTTTGGGGGGAATGCAGGACAACACGGCTACCTGGCTGGGGATTCTTTATTACGTGCCATTTTCTATTCTTGGCTATTTTCACTTGAAACAGATGAGAACCGCCAACTCTAGGGAGCAGATGGAGGGCTTTTCTGTGATTAGGGGCTGGAAAAATCCTCTTGGCAAAGCTGATCGCTGGGGACTCACCTGTGGTCCCTCTCTATCACCGGGTCTGCAAACTCATCTGCATGGCACGAATTCCTCTCATACACACGTATACAGAGCTTCTGCACTTTCCTCAGCGTGGTATGGTTAAAAGTACAATCCCATAAGTGCCATTTCGCTCAGATCTCCAGATTCAGCTCTTTAACAAGTTATTAACTACAACAGAGAAAGGAGCAAGTGAGAAAGAAACGCATTTTCAGGAAAGAAATAAAGGAAAAAAAGCCTTTTTCACACATGCACTTTGTACTCAAAGGAAATATTTACCACCACCAAACTCCAGCATGTCAGAACGTGTTTCCTCCTAAGCCCAAGAAACCTTGAAACTGAGAGAAAAGCATGTGCAATTCAAAGATAAAATGAAGTGCTTGAAAGATTTCCAAAGTGTATACCACCAGAGCCCGATGTCAAGACAACATCAAGACAACAGGGAAACAAGATTAATAAACTCTCTTGGTTGCTTAGTATTCATTTATATATATTTGCAGTGCATTACTATGTTTTTGTCAGCCTTCTCTGCCCCCACCGCATCCCCCTCCCAAAAAAAAAAAAAAAAAGAAAAGAAAAAAAGAAAAGGGGGGGAGGGGGGCACGACCTCTGACTGCAGCTGGAATTCCGGAAGGTCCTTCCAGAGCCCCTGTGGTCATGCTGTAGGAAGGATGGAGTGGCAGGTAGATGTGTGTTAATGGGAATTTCAGTGCTTTCTTCATTAAATGTGTAAGATAAGGATAATGCTGGACAAGGGAGGATAAGAATCCTACAGTAAGCAAAAGGACAGGAAAAAAAAACTTCTCCTCCCACCCACATTTCTGAGTTCCGATTTGAAGCATAGTAGTCAAATAAACCTTATTTGAAGAAAAACCCCCAGCCACACTCAAGCTCCCCCCACCCCCTCCCCCCCACAAAAAAAAAACAAAAAACAAAAAAAAAAACCCAAAAAAAAACCTGCCCCAAAACTGACCCTTTAGTCATCACATGTATCCTTGTCCAGTTCGTAGGAGCAGGTGAGGTGAGCGGGGCCGTGAGCGGCCCTGGCCGGGGGTGGGCAGGCAGGAGGAGCCGCAGGTGCGCGGCGGGAGCTCCGCGGGCGCGGAGCGGGGCCGCCTGCACGTCCCGCGGCGCGGCCAAGGTGGCAGCAGAGCCCAGCGCTACGACGGACACTCCCCAAATCTCTCCTTCCAGCACGCTCCGCTCGCACCGCTGCGCACCCCTTCCCCCTCTTCCCCCTTCGCCACGCAATCTTGGTAATAGCCTGATTACTTGGACTTTAAACAATTTCTCCCTTCACCATCACCAGGCTATAAATGTGTCAAGGATGTATTTATTTATTTATTTGCTAGCAAACCGCTTTGCATGGTTGAAAAGCTGTAAACTGAAAGGAGAATATAGAAATATATTCCCTTTAAATCTTCTGTGATCATACAAGATGGCTAGCCTGGAGTGATGGTCCACTGATCCATAATACAACCTCACTTATTTTATAGAAAATGTAAGATGGGGTAGCATTAAGAAATGTTATAAAAATGAAAGTGTCTTTTTAATATTTTTTTTCTTCCAGCTATATTGTAGGATTGATTTCTGCATCTTGCAAGAAAGAGGGTAAAAGGAAATGGAAATAATTTTGTAACTGGGAGGTTGATCTAAATCATACTGAATAACCTCAATTTTTGTCAGTAATATAAAATTTTACTTCAGGCCTTAAATTCATGCAGCTGACAGAAGTGAGAGAAAAAAAAATCACTAAATATATTCTTCATCAAATTTTGGGAAATCACCTTAGTAAAAAAGGTTTTGAGGAAGGAAAGGGAACGGGAAAGG
>JANRGV010000094.1:17956241-17967826 GCA_024734035.1 Alethe castanea
AAAGGAAAGGAAAGGAAAGGAAAGGAAAGGAAAGGAAAGGAAAGGAAAGGAAAGGAAAGGAAAGGAAAGGAAAGGGATTGGAAAAAAAAAAAGGAAAGAGGCAGAAAGGAAGGAAAAGGGAACCAGATAGACACAGTTATAGAATATTGATATTTTCTAGGGGATGGTTACAATTATGACAGAGTGCCTCTAAATGGTCAGAGGAGTGTCCTAGGGTGACTTTATGATGCTTGTATCCCCGGTCATCTGTTCTGTTTATGCTGGATATTGAGTTCTGCACCTTTCAGACTGGTTTCGAGAATGAGGGGCGGGGAGAAGAAGCGCACAGTTTGTTTTCAGAAACTGCACTTGAACATTTGCTAGTTAAATAAGCAGGCCTTTTTCCACTTTTCTCCAAGGAAACAATTTTCCGAACCAGTAGAGGGAGGGGTCACTTGAATCTGCTTTCTAGAGGGACCCCTTTGGAAGCTTCCTCCCAAATTTGCCCTAAGCCAGGACAAGGAGCCAGTTTTCTTTCAGCCCAATAAACATGAATGAATATTAGAATTATAGAATATATAAAAATTGGACATGAGAACATTATTTTTAAAAGATTAACCTGATCAAAATCTCTCACTATTATTTAAAGAGAGAACATAAAAAAATGCCATAGTTTATAATATAGGCCTCAAGGCTCATGGCATAGCTTTAGCTTTATATTTGCTTGATTTCCATGCATCGCTTTACACAAGGTTGGCAAATTTTGATCTATAATGTTTCAAAATATTTCGAGCTCAATCTTTCAATTCCAGTATCAGCTAATTATGTGTAATAGGATACAATGGAGAATGCAAATTTTCTATTGAAATGTATCGATTTTTGCCTTTTCTGATTAATCCCTAGATTCTGATAAAGTGGTAGCATCATTTGGTAAAGCCTTTTCTACTCTTTTCTGTTTATTTATTTTAGAAGATACTGTTGTAAAAAGGATAGGAGAAAAGGAAAATTTCAATTACCTAAAGAAAAAGCTATAAAAACGTTGCCTTGACCATCATGGTCAAGAAGCAGAGGCTACATGATTACACCTCCAAACTCAGAAATAAATGAGCAATAATCTTGGCACACTGGTGCACCAAGAGCCCACTTTCCAGGGACTATTACAAGAGGGCAGAAAAACATGTCACCATGGTACAGACTGATTACCTGGAAGGAAAAAAAAAAAAAAAAAAAAAAAAAAAGACCAGGCAGATGGTATCTGTTTTGAATCCAGATAAATTGGCAGTAAGCTTTCAGGTCTTCAAGAGGATTTTGAGGCAGTGAAAATATCTTGTGAAACCATTTGTCTTACTCTTTAGGAGTGCAAAGCCCACATCACAGATTTGTGGACTGAGGGGGATAGGAAGGTTGTCACAACAGTCAGCAACTTCAGCTCTTGCAAAACATAGGGCACCAGATTTATTTTGTTCAGACCTGAAACTTTTTCTGAGGATTTAGTAAAAGAGATTTTATATCACTTTCAATAATCTTTTTATGAACAGGAAGACACTGCCTTTTAGACTTAAGGGAAATGTTGTCAGGAGGAACAGGGATCCCTGATTAGATCTACTGAATCGGTGAAAGGTACCCATCCAGGTAACCATGGCCTGCTGACAGAAAGAGAATGAGGGACATGTGTACGGTGAAGGAGAAATGCAGTGCTAAATGTAATGAGGCTGCTTACTGATCAATTCTATGAAGAATATAGTGCTTAGTGCCAGTAGATTTTTTTATTTCATTCCCATAGTATAGCAGAACTGGGAAAGTCTAAATTTGCTTCACTGATGGGATGCTGAAGGAACCTTCTGGTGAGAAAACCCATCTGCAGAATTGCAGCAGGATTGAAAATTTAGGGTGAACTTAATTCAGCTAGGAGTCATTGTTAGGCAGTTCCATTCCTCTTGTAGGATTTTGTTTTCCATTCAGCAGTCTTTGGAGTTCTCAAGACCTTGAATAATCCCTGAGAAAAGATCAATTTTGCCTTTTATATATACTACATACATTCAATCTCTGAAAGAGTACAGACCATTTTATATAAAACCCCAGCTATATGCAAAGATAACAGCTCATAGGAAGTTCTTTTTCTGGATCATATAAATATATATATTTATATAATTATATATATTGTAGATATATATTTTCTGGATCACATAAATATATACGTATACATATATATTTAATTGTATAAGTAATTGAGGTCTGCTTCTTCTTTACTTTTAACTCTAACAAACCCTTCCTCAGTTCATTATGAGCTTTCTATTCAGTTAATTCTGCTTATTTGGTGGTGACAAATTGCACTTGAAATTTACCATGAGATTATTTAGTTAAACATACCACACTTAAAATGTCCTAGGTGGAGTAGTTATGAAGAAGAGCCAGGAACATACCCCCAGGATAAACTGAACTTTTTACTTGCATCATAAAATGATCCTTCTTTCTGTGCCTCAGGCAAAAAGAATGCTAAGAAGTTAAACTATTCTTTTTGGTAGGGTTAGAGAAGACAGTGAAATCCTCCCTGGAGAAAATTAAGCAGCTTGAGTGTGTAATCGTTTATTGGTGAACTTTAGTAAGTCCAGACAATGAGTTAGGGAGAGGAGAATTTTCAGGTTTTGGCTCACTCTTTTTAATTTTGAAGCATATCCATATTCGTCAGCATTTGTTCATCAGAGATAGATTTCTGCAAGCTCAGAGAAGCTGGGGTATTACTATAGGAATATTTTTGGTGTTTGTTTCTTGCATTGTCAAACACAACTTGTCTTAATCACTGTTGAACGGAATAGGCTAACTGTATACTTCTGTTGTCATTGTCCTTGGATTTCTCTGGTCCCAAAGGTTATTGTTGGCTATTGTACTGTTATGGCCAGTCTTAGCATTCTTATAATTTTCAGCTTATTGATGAACTTGGTGTAGAGAACAGCAAGAAAAAGGGAGGATGAGCTGGAAGTCAAGGTTGATCCCAGAAAAAGACAGTCCCCTCAGGCAGTCCTGCAGAAGGGAGACAGGGTGGACAATTGTCTTATATTTTTTCTTAGAACTGATGATAATGTGATGGAAATAATTTCTAGAGTTAAGCTATTGCTTGAGACACGCAGACTTTTGCAATCATCTAAACTGAATAGATTTAAGCAATTATTGATCAAAACTTTCTGCTGTGCTCCTGCAGGTACATTTTTTGCAGCAGTTATTAATTAGATATACTCTTGAACCTCTGCAGATGACAGAAAAATATGTACTAGCACTGACCCGGGTCAATTTCCAGCTTCCTTTTTTTTGCTAGGCTGTAAACTGATAACTATCAGGGGATGCTGCCAGTCTAAAAAAGCTCTTCCTGTTGAAGGAAAATGAGGAAAGAGATGGCTGGACAACTGGGAGAGGTAATAGCTTTAACCAGTACTTCTTGATCCCCCACTGCAAATGAGTCAATAGTCACAGCTCTAATTTAAAGTTTAAAATAAAAAATCTCTAACTTTCAAAAATGTAAATCCTCAAACTAGAAAAAAGTAAAAAAAATCCAGCAAACAAACCCATTAACAAACCAATACAAAGTAAGTGAAGAACATAATTATTGGAAGAAAATAATTCCTAGTGAATATAGGGTTATAATTCCACAACATGTCATAGATTGCCGTTTTGATTTCCATTAGAAATGCAGGTTTTGAATCTCATGATTTTCAATTTTGTGACTAAGAAAAGATTAGTTAACAGTTCTGGTTTCATTTCACTCTTTGTTACTGCTGAAGTTGCATTTGTTGGAATGTTTGTTTTGATTACCCCTCCTCTTTTTTTTTTTTCCCCTATGTTTAAACTGCCCAGAAATGCTGAATAATGTTTGTGCCATCTGATACCTGAGCTAAGGAGCATGTTGCAGTCAGCACCTGTGAACACTTCATTGCCTGTAGCCTCAGGCCATTGTCTACTGTCACTACCTTATTCTCTGATAGAATTATTTGACTTATCTTGGCTTATTTCAGGTTTGCAGGGGATGATATTAAATTTATCATTTCCTAGGAAATCTGTTCTTGGAGACATGTGAGTAGATCCTTTGGGAGCATCTCTTCTGTAGTTGTACTAAAAGACAGACCATTAAATTGCTTTTTGCGTAGTTGGTTACTGTGACAAATCTGGAATTCTATACTTGGAGATAAATGGATGAAAAATGTCTCCCGCTGTAGCAGAGCAAACTCCATTGAGTCAGCTGAGTAGATCACACTGACTGCACATCTTTTCATACAATGAATCAGAGAATTGGTATAGCTGTGCCAACACCCTGCTACTTTCTGGCCATGCTGTTGTTTGACACTTCAGAGAAATGTGCAGAAAATCCATAAACCACCTGGCCAATTGTTCAAGTTGCATATCTTGATTAAAAAAGTTATGGATGAAGAAGCAGAAGTCAGGGAAACTGATGATCTTTTTCTAGTCGAGTGCTCAGTTAGACACCTTATATTTAACAGAACATGAAGAAGCTCACTTTTGCTTCTCAGTTTTTTTCTAAATTATCATATTTTATGAAGCATGCATGTACTAATCCAGAGACATAGACAATTGGACTATTAAGATGCATTAAATGCATTGATTTGTCTTTTTCTTTCTGTTTCCTATCTTTTATTAATGATGCACAATGACTTGTCTCTCATTTTTTTATCTGTTTTCATCTATATTCCTCATATTTTATCTCGAACAAAGAGTAGTCTTGTGTCACGAAGGCTCATCAAAGTCATAATTGCTCTTCATTTATCTGCATTGAGCTGTCTGTCATCCGTTAGCATTTGAACGCTCTATATGTTATTCTGCACTTGTCTGCATTCTTCCTCATTTACTTCTCTGGGACCATTTATCACCTCTTGCTAGCTGATTTCAACTTTTAATTTTTTTTAATTACCAGGTAGTTTGTAACCTTCTAGCAGTTTCAACCCAGAAATATTGGTAGTGCTTTTTTTTCTGCATTTAGCAAGAGTTTATTGTCAACACTACTATTTATCTACAAGACTAATGTGCCCCAGCAAGGCAGGATAAATCTCAGTATTGAGGATCTGTTATAAACCACAACAGCCTACACACCTTTTCCTAATCTATCTTTTATGCTCTGGACATTATCCTTGACATAGCCTAAAACTCAAAAGCACTTACTGCAAGTAATTTTTGTAAAATCATCAGCTGATAATTACTAGATTGGTGGCCAGAAGGGGATAAGGACTGTTACTGTTGATTTTCATTTCTTCTTGATTTTATCATGCATCATGTTTTATTGTGAGCTAATTAAAATATTCCTTTTTTTGTTTGTTTGTTTTTGTTTTTGTTTCATACAACTGCTTATGCTTGTCCTTTTCCTTCTAAGTGCCTGTCTCATCATCTTTACTATATCTCATTTTAAAAGACCTGGAAAAACTGGGTTTCAAAAGGTGCTTTACAAATTAAATAAGGAACTCAAATTTCAGAGGTAAAGAAGTTGCTTTGAAAGAAGTAAATGTGGAAACATTAATTTTGGGCTGTACAGATACTGTGTTCCTTATCTGTAAAAGGGGACAAATGAGAATCCTTTCCTTCACAAGGAAATCCTTCTTATGAGTAGGTAAAGGTTATCAGACAGAAGGTTACTGTTGAAGGATAAAATACTATACACTTTATGTTTCAGATTCTTAACTGAGGTACATTGGTATAATGGAATCAATGAAACTATGGTGGTTTATAGAAAATGAAAATAAATGTAGATGTGTTTGTTTTTGAATTTAGCAGACAGTCAGGCAGATTAACAGTGGTATCATTACCTCATGTAGGCAAGTTTCAGAGGCCTAGGAACTTTATTTACTTGAGCTGAGATGAACAAAACACTATTTAGTGTTTGGTAATTCTTTAGACTAGAAATTATATCAGGTCAGAAGAAATCTGCTAAAACTCAGTTTAAATTAATATCTCTCTGTAATTAATTTTTCTGCTTTCACCAAAAGTGAAATTTCTGATAGTGTGTGCAAACTATTAAATAGTTTTAATAAAAAGAGCAGAAGCCAGGTCAAAAGGGACAAATACTTCACCAGCCTTCTTAACTGTTCGTATGTTGTTTTAATTTTAATTAATTTTATAAACACTAGAAATACTTTATATCTTTATATACACTGTACTATGAAATTAAGAAAACTAATTTTTAACAGGTGTTTTATTTTAAAATTAGCAATGGAATCATCTAAGGGGTCTATGAAGCATTCCTAGAGTATGCCTAATTTGATTTTTAAATATTTTTATTAAGCTAGTAAATTTTAACTGAAAAGGTGCACATAGCTTGGAAACATAACAAGATAATCCATCATGATGACTAATTGTTTTCAAAGCCAATTATAGATTTGAGTTTGTCTGCTTTGAATTTTCAGCTATTGTGCCTTACTACAGATTATGACATAAGAACCTTCTCATCACAAACAAAATGGAATCATCTCAACTTCCTTAAGTAACAAAATCTTTTTTCCTCTTAGGCACTCTTTTGTTGGTTACCGGTTCCTTGTCAACTACAGTATCACCCACCCACACATCCCAGCTGCTTCTCTCTCATTTTCCTTCCAAAACAGAAGAATACATCACCTGTTATCAGTTCTGCCATTCTTTCTCAAGAAACAATCAAGAAATGGGTACTTATCCAAGGCTCCTGGCAGCCACCTGTGTTTGAAAGATTGAGGAATTCTATTTCTAGTCTATTTCCTGATCTTCATCTTCATAGAGTATAACATGGCTCTGGGAAAACTTCTGGACTTCAACTAGAAACACCTAGTAACATAATGTGAATAGAACAAGTTTATAGTTTTTCCTGAGCAACTGGTGAAAAACAAATTCCAACTGCATCAGCTAGAAGGAACTCCATTTTTCTATCCTTCAGGGCCACAGATGAGACTTTATCTCTGACTTTCCATGTTCTCTGCCTCTCTAGTGTTCTGTGGAAAATTCTTCAATTCTTTTGTTCAGCTTGCTTTTTCCTGCCATATAATTTGTGCTGCTAAATGCTATAGCACAGTCAGGCCTACTGACTGTCTCCTCTTCATTGCTATTTAATCCGCTTTGCTACCTCACACCTCCTTTCTGCCAATACATTGGCTGCACCACTGCTGCCACTTCTGTCATTGAGGTTGCTGTATTCATCTGTGCTGAAGTATGCTGTGGATTAACTATTACGTCTTAACTTGGACTTATTTATTGCTTGAAAGGACATAACTCTTCTCATGTTGCCTGGTCTTTTCTTCTTGTACTCCTCTTCCCTCCTTCATTCCCCTACCCTTTCATTCCTTAAACTCCTTTTATCTTAGCACAAAATCTCAAGCCCTAAATCACAAAGTGCAATGTAATAAGCACACATGGCTGTGCTGTTATAACTTACAAAAGAAAATGAAAAAGGGTCAGGGAAAATGCCCCCATTAATCTCTGTTCTTGCATTTTATATCGCCATTTCTGCCCCTGTAGGATAGACAGCCAACTTTCAACTTCATCTCAACCTGCCTATAGGAAAACACAATATGGGGCAGAAATTGAAATTACCATAGCCCACAGACATCTTGTAAAAATGATATATACCTGCTTTTTTTTGTTTGTTTTTCCTTTTTCCTCCCCATAAGCTATATCTCTAAAATTTTTCTCCTCATGTCTTCCCAGTGACGGTTTTTTTATATCTAAACACAGCACATGGTATACCAGGGAAAACTACAGTGCTCATTCTCAGGTCTGCTTATTAATGGCAGACAAAAGCAAAAACTCTTCTCTTGCATATCTGATAGCATCATTTAGAACTACTGTCTGCTCAATTGGTTATTGCTCAGCCTCTCCACCTAATAGCAGCTGCTCAAATTCAGTGGTTTCTGGCTTTCCTACTCCTGCCACACAAATGCCAGGGAAGTTCATGAGAGTAACGTGCCTGAGAGGGCTGTAAGTTAAAGAGGACTAGAGCCAGAGGGTGATTGGCTATATTTGGGATATTGTGGCACAATTACTGATCAAGAAGAAGGCAACTGCTCTATGTAGTTGCCACTGAAAGTCTTCATGAGTCAAATTGAGGTGAAAGAATTTTTAACAGGGTCCAGCAGTGTTTTAGGCCACATATCCCAAGTTCTTCCCTATCTTTTGGTAAACAATAGGTTTCTGCTGTCTTTGTAACTCAGTAGATACCTTCACGTCATCTGCCAGAGCACAAAAGCATTTTGGAAAAAAAGAAAAGGTTGTGACTTGTTTTACATTTTGGGAATGCAGTGGCAGTATTTTGGTCATGTTTTGCAGTTATGATGGCCCTCTAAAATTAATCTCCTCCCACTTCTTTCATCCATTAATCTGTTTTATGTTGTATTTTCTATATGTCTGTGACCTATTACTTCTCATCAGCTCCTCTCTCCAGAGTGAAAGAATGACAAGATGGCTCATAGCACCATACATGATTTGAAAGATATTTACCAAAAAGCCCCCTAAAGAAAAAGATGCAGGGAACACTATAATTTACAATATTTGTGGAGCCTTCAGTGGAAGTGTGAGAAGAAGGCTGAAAGGAAAATAAAATTATAAAAACTGAAAATGTGAGGTAGGGATGGAGGCAAGTTTGGAAGCAGTGGATATCAGAATGTTGTTTCCTGTTAATTTAGATTCAATATATTGTTAACCAGCAGCCTGCATTTTTTGGTTTAATTTTTTTAAAATTATTTTCACTTGGATGTATTTCTAAAACCATGAAAATCCAGGGCGAACCAATCACTTTTCAGTGTTAAACGCAAATTAAGGTTTTTTGTTTTATTACCTTTTCCAACACAATGTTTTGTGAAAATAATTTTTCCTTTGTTCTTTCCAACACGGGCAGATATCTTCATATATACAGTGTATAGCATACAAATGCAATATATACACAAATAAATATATTTACATAGCCAGGGATCTGTCTGTACTGATGCAATCTTTAAGCCAAATTCAACATTTATACAACTTGTCTCTCCATATAATTCAAGTGTGTTTGGATTAAACAAGTCTGCAGCTTTCTAATTGTCATGGTTTATTTAACCCCAGCTGCCAACTAAGCGAAACTGGCACACTAATAAAAGATCTGACTGTTCCTTCCAACCCTGCACAGACTGTACATCTGGGAGATGATTTTGGAGGTGTGAAGAAGACCAAACATCACTTCCTGGCATGTGTTCTACTCCAGATGAGCATGTCAGCACACTCTTTTTGATTGCTTACCTGGTGGTAGGGACCTGTGAAGGGATCCCATCACCGCAGGACTGTTTCCCACTCAGGTCAGTGGAAATTGTCAAATTGTGTGTCAGCCTTTTACAAATCCCAAGTCTAGTAGGGCAGTATTGAAAGAGCAATTCCCTTTTTAAGCCAGTGTAAATCACAGAATATATACTTGGGATATCTTGTTCAGTGGCTAATCGCTGAATGCTGGGTTGGGAAGGAGTCTTTTGGTATATAAGAGCAGAAATTCTTCCTCTTCTCTCTTCACAGAAGAATATAATTACGTGGATGCAAATCCTCACGGACTCCAGTTTTTCAAAAGAATCCATACAAATCACAAGCCATCGTGCCTGGCAGTAGGCATCTGGCTGTGTTGAAACATCAAAAAATTTGTTTTCTTACAGAGTCTGAACTCTCAAGTCATAAAAGTGATATCAATCCCACTGCCTGCTTGTTTTTGCCATGTTTTGCTTCTAACTTAAGAGTAGTAGTTATTTTCAGAGCAATTGATGATAACATCTCTTAAAAGTTGGAAAAAAAACCTTACAAATTATGTTGCAAAAGGTTTGATGTTTTCTCAGGAATGGTCCTTCGCCCTTCCATTCTGGATTTCTCTTAAGGAAGCAGTTGTTCTCACTGATGTAATCCTTGGTTTTGGTTATACCTATTGCAAAGCAGATGATGGATTTTCTGCATCCTCCACATCTCAGTAAAGGGGTTACATTAATAGCAACTATGTTAGGTTTTAGATGTCATAAAAACATGCAGATGAGTTTTGGTACTGGTAAGAGAAAAGCTGAATTTTGAGCAAGTTGCTGCAGTGATCTTGTCGGATCCACTGGTGGTTAATTGTGTGCCTACTGGAAGTTTGTGCACATTTCTGGATTTATGTAGCAATATCCAGGTTTTTTATCATTGCTTTTCATATGTATGGACTTGTATCTGAAAAGTAGAGAGAATTCAAAAAACTGTTAAATATTTAATGATGGAAGAATATGATTATGTGACTGGATATGTATTTACACATTGTGGAATAATGGTTTCAGAGCCTACTGGGTGATTAAAATGTATTTCTTAAAGCATTCCAATAATACTTTCATAGCATTAAGGGGTAAATGGGATAATTAAAATTAAGGACATTTAAATAAGTTTCTTGTGTATATTTATGTATGAGACTCATTCTGCTAGATAGGATTTTTCAGCAATTACTACCTAACTTCTTTAATAATGTCCCCTTTAATTCCAGTAGAAAGGAAACAGGCTGAAGAGTCATAAGTAAGGCTTTAATTTAATTTGCTTACTTATCTAAAGACAGACAAAATTTGAAGATAACTCACACTTAAAATGCAACAAAACCAGAGAGAAAGAGGTATATTTAATGTGAATTCACTGAACCAGATCTCTTGAGACCAGAGACCACAAGTATTTGTAAAGTATGTTTCTGATGGACAGACATTAAGAAGTGCATGGCCAATTATTGTATTTCAGTATCACTAGCGAATGTAACAGCTAATATGTACAGATTGACTGGCATAAATGCCTTTGACATGGTCATTCCAAAATGTGCTGTGACCGGAGTAGTTTATTTTCCTTGGTGGAAAATAAATATGAAAAAGGAGATTTTATTCAGAATGATGCGTATCAACCCTAGGAGTATATTGCACAAGTGCTAGAGAGAGAGACGATCATTCAGAACAAAAATCCTCAACAAGACAACTTGACATGAAGAATATCTTTTCTTTTCCAGGGGTTTTCTCCTCACTGTTACTACAGCACTGTTTAACACTAGTTCAATGCATTTCTGAAAATAAGTTCGACTCATTGTCAGATGAGCTTTATCCTCTCAGTACCTAAAAATTTCCAAGGATGCAGATTGTACTCTTGGCAATCTACTTAATCTTGAATTCTTTCACTGGGAAAAAGTTTTTCCCTAAATTATGAGAAGTCAAAGTGGTCAGGTAAAGCCCATGGTGACTGGAAAAAAGACAACCACCACTAAAATTTTTTTTTTTTATGTAAAAAGGAAGACCCAGGGAGCTACAAACTGGTGACCCTTACCTCTATGCCTGGGAGGCTGGTAATGAGTTGTGTCCTTCAGGGATCAGTGGTCTGTAGTATCTTTGTGAATGACACAGACAGTGAGCTTGAGAGCACTTCGGCAAGTTTGCAGATGACAAGAAGCTGATTGGTGGGGGTGACAGAATAAAATGATGGAAAAGCATCCACAGGGACCTGGAAAAAACTTGAGAAGTGATCCCACAAGAACATATTGAGATTCAACAAGTTTGAGCACAGGGTGCAAAAAGCTCCTGCCATATTCTTTGTCAAAAGTGTGCTGTGAGGTCCCAGTTCCCACCACCTCTCTCATCTAGAAACCA
>JANRGV010000094.1:17967926-17987836 GCA_024734035.1 Alethe castanea
TATTGAGATTCAACAAGTTTGAGCACAGGGTGCTGCACCTAGGTTGGGGCAATCCCAGACATGAACACAGACTGGAAGAATAAGTTTTGGAGAGCAGCCTGAGGAGAAGAACTTGGGGTTTCTGGCGGACATGAACCTGCAGTGTGTGCTTACATCCCCAAAAGGCAACCATATTCTGGGCTGCATCAGGAGTGGCTAGCAGGTTGAAGGAGGTGATGCTTCTCCTCTACTCTGCTCTCATGAGACCCTACCTGCAGTGCTGCATCCATCTCTGGGGTCCTCAGCACAGAAAAGACATGGACCTGTTGGAGTGGTTTCAGAGGAGTGCCACTAAGCTGGTCAGAGGGGTCGAGCATCCCTCCTATGAAGACAGGCTGAGACAGCTGGGGTAGATTTCTCTGGAGAAAAGAAGTCTGTGGGGAGAACGTGATGTGGCCTTTAGGTACTTAAAGGGTGCTTATAAAATAGAGGTGATAGTGATAGGTCAAGGGGAAATTGTTTTGAACAAAAAGAGGAGAGATTTAAGTTAGATGTTTAGAAGAAATTCTTTACTATGAGGGTGGTGAGGTACAGCAGCAAGTTGTGTTGAGATGCTGTAGATGCCCCATACCTGGCAGTGTTCAAGGCCATATTGGGTGGGGCCCTGTACAACCTGATAGAGTGGGTAGCATCCCTGCTCACAGTGGGGCTTGGAACTAGATGATGTTCAGGGTCTCTTGCAAACCAAGGCATTCTATGATTTGATATTTTTATGATGCTCTTTATCAATGTCTTTCCAGGATGCACTTGGCTAAAACTGGACAAAGTAGCTTTATAGCATTCTGAAGTGTGGCATGTAAACGGGAATAAACAATTGTCTTGATTTCTTGAATGTGCTCTCCCTCTTGTTGTTACAGCTCAGAATGCAGTTAGCCACTTCTGTTGTAGGTACTCGCTGATGGCTCATGCTCAGCTTGCTAACCACTGAAAACTCCAGGAATTTTCCAGCAGAACTGCCTGGAACCAATCCATCCCAGCCTGCAACACTGCAAAAGCCTCTGTTTCCCATGTATAGGACTTTACATTTGCTGAATTTGAAAAGTCTCCTCTGTTCACCCTATTCCTTCAACAAGTCTGGGTCCCTCCACCCTCAATTGTATTGACTGTTCCTCCCCTCCTGGCTGTTAGCTGCAAACTTTAGGAAAGGGCTCTTCATCATCTCTTTCAGCTTATTGTTAGAGACACTAAACAAGACAGATATGTAATGCAACATTAGTGTTTCAAGAATTCAAGTAGTTAATTCTGTCTTTCTGGTTCTGACACTCACAAATCTTCCTCCTAACTGTTCTTAACTCTGATCAGCTGAACCAAGGGTAAATTGATGGGCTCTACACTAGAAAATATTTTTTGTTTCACTAAAAATGTTGCCTGAATGAAGACCAAAAGATTGTGTCATTCATCATACTGGGCATTCTTTCAACAAAGGGATTTCAAGAAAATGTCTGGTTCAGCAAATGCATAAAAGAGTCTCTTGATTTTCATAGCTGTACAGTGCAGTACTAGCAGAGTAAGCTTGGTGTATAATTATAATTTCTGAGAGTGAATTAAAATAAAAGATCTTTGTGATGAAATATGTACACTAAAATGTGCTATACTCTATGGATTTTCATTATTTTGGAGTCTTAAAATAAAATTTAAAAAAATTTCCAGAAGCAGATACAAGATATTTAGATGCCAAATTCTTTTGTTTTCATAAGTGCCTCTTTGAATGCATAGAATCCAGCATTTAGCACTTGGCATCTAATTAACTTGTTATCAGGGAGGAGGTCACAGAGCAATGCCATTCCCCATTCTCCTAAGTGCCAGAATCTGTTTTAAAATTGTGGAGGCAGAGCACTAATAATAACAGCTTTCTCAGCTTTACTCTTTCCTTTTCTAGCTCTACACTATACCTAAAAGAAATCCTCCCCTTAACTCAGGGGGAAAAAAAGGCAACAAAAAACAAATCTTAAGAAACCGCTCCATAGCAAGATATAACCCTCAGGATTTTTCCTATTATTAATGTACATTGTTCTTTTATTCTGCTCTGAGAAACCTTGTTCTCAATAGAACATTTTTAAGTTAATGGAGATGAGATTCTGGGGAAGATGAACTAGGGAGTTTGCATATTTTCTATAACTAGACTTCCAAGAGACCAATTAATTTTAACTGGAGTGATGGAAGGACAGTTCTGTTATTCACCTTTTCAAAGTGCAGAACAGGCTTTGCTTGTATTGAGTGGGCTCATCAAATTTACATCACCATTTAATTAAATGTTTGTAGCAATAATTGACCTCAGGAGTAAGTAATTTGGTAATAAATAGATTCCACTGTTACTGACTCTGAGATGCTATTCATAGCCTCATAGCTTTGCCACAAATCTCATTAGCAATTTACTTAAATGCATATTCCATTGTAGAATTGACAGTGAATCAGAACGAAGTTTAACAATAGAGATTTCAGAGCATGGTCCAAAACAGAAAATAACATGCATTTCTCTGAAATTTTCAGGGACAGCTCAAAACTGAGATGTGAAAAAAAAAAAACCAACAAAAAACCTCCATGAACAGAAAAGTAAGCTAAATCCTGATATATTTAGTGTCTTTTTAATTTTTAAAACCTGCTCGAATAATTGCTTAAAGAATCTGGTGCATATCTCAATTTGAGTTCGATAGTGTTTCAAGTAAAAAGGCAGGACCTTTTTATTAGTGTTGATGAAATACAGTGATAACCTCGGGAAACCAAAATGGACGCACATTTCATGTCCTCCCTCCTCCAAACTATCGATTTATTGCTCTGCTTTTGTTTAAACCTATGAGCTAAGTTCAGAGGTGATGCATAAAATGTGTAATTTAGAGTCCTTTATGCTCAGTTAGACACCTTAAGACCTACTTACACTCACTTACTAGAGTATAAGTCAGTGAAATGGAGTGTAAATTGATGTGATTTACATGTGGAGGAGCTGGCAGAGTGAGAAGGTATTGCCTATAGGAGGGAATAGACTTTGTATGAGCACTTTCTAATGTTCAGCTGCTTTTCCTGCTACTCCTCTGTACCCCTGAGTAAAGATGTCTGCATCTGACTGCGAGCTCCTGTGCACTCAGTGAGACTTGCTGGGCCAAGGCACTGATGAAATATAAGAACCGTGATAGAAGCTGCATGCTGAGCAGTGAGCATGGGGTTTATAAATAAGTAACTAAAGGCTATGCTTCCCATTCCTCTTTGTAGTTGGCTGTAAACCCAGCAGTTTCATAGGTAATGACTTGGTATGACTGTTCTCATCTACGGTTCTTGCTCTGCTTTCTATTGGGAAGATTTTTGCATCCAGTGCACACTGCATGTTTTGCCCTGATGCCTTGTTTGACAAGCTGGCAGGTAAGAGGAAAGCTCCACCATATTTTCTGTGGGATAAGAACATGCACCTGGCAGTTACCACGTTGCTGTAATTTCACACTCATACCCTGCAGTAAGTTGCTCTTTTGCCAAGTGAGCTATAGAAAACCTTGTCAGCTCCCAGAATTGTACCACTTGAAACATGTCTGTTGAAACACTCCCAGTACACAGGCAATTCCTGCAGGATAAAGAACCATAAATCTATTAATTGCAGTTTCTACTGCCTTAAAACCTCTCCTGATAGTACACCAATTTAGTAATTAAAAAATCCCCCAAAACCCGACCAAAATACTTAGCCTTAGATCATGGTTATAACATAAGCAAGATTCAAGTTTTAAATTAATCTGAAGTACCAAGAAAATAGTGGGATTAAGCATAAAGTACACAGGAAGAGAAGTAACGGAGATATAAGCTGTCCTAGTAAAAACTCTGGGAAGACTTCAGCCTGGGCTCCTCTGGAAAGTTTTGGAGCATATATAGATAAAGTGTAAAAAAACCCCAACAAACAAACAAACAAACAAAAAATGTATCCAGCTTTTGCTTTGCTGGCAAGACCAAATGCAATTGTTCTGGCCAAAAAATATTTCATCAAGTATTGTTGATTTTTCTCGAAAATCGAACACGAGCTTTTCTTTATTTTATTTTTTAATGTCTTTTTTTTTTGTTTTGTTTTGTTTTTCTTTAATTCCACATTCTGATAGAAAGCCTTTATCAATTTATTATTGTAGTTATATATTTAATTACACAACATGATTTATTCATATGTGTATGATCTGTATGTAAGCTTTTTGCTAAGCACATTAGTATTAGATACTGGTAAAGTTAAATTTTATAGACAGAAAGAATTTAGCCATTATATGAACTATAATTTTTAGGTAAAATATTTTTTTAATTCTATTTTGTTTTTCCCACAGATGAACTGTAAATAGGTAGCTAACCACTGTAAGTAAACCTACTGTAGGATTAAATTGCTATTTCAGTTTTCATTCAAATCTCGATTTATACTAAGAAGATTTTGCAGTGCAGCCAAAAGCTTTTTTGGTGCAGGACTGAATCCAACTAATGCTTTCTGACACTGTAGTCAAGACAAAGAAAGTAATTTTTTGTTACATATTAGAATAATCATGTGTTCCAATATAAATTCAACTACTTTCTATACAACTAGCTTCATCTTGATTAGAATTATAATTTTCATCCTTTTTTAACTTATTTCTAACTGAAGTCTTGCAACCAGCCTTGAATTTCCACATACACATTTCCCAGATAGTAATATTAATTCTAAAATGATGAACATTAATGTCACCTTACTCATCTATTAAGTCCTTCTTTTAATAATAAAGACATGAAATCATCAAAAATTTTGCCTAATTGGTGGCTACAGTTATGGTCCATTTTCAGTTGATTATTAAACTACCCCAAAAAACCTCAAAATATTTACTTAATTAATAATTAAAGGAACATACTACCTGTTTCTGTTTCAAAATAGTTAATATTGTATTTTTTTAAAAAGTGTAAAAAATGTAATTGAGGCTAAATATGGCACTGAGTTTAAAAATAAAAAGAAGAGTTTGGGAGATCCTGTAACTAAAGAAGAAATAATGGTTTGTCACATTGCTCTTTGTTAAAAGAGAAATATGAAATACAAGAAAAAAATTTAGAAGAAAGAGAAAATATGCAAGCTCACTTACATAGTATGTCCCCAAAGAGCATAATGAATATTAGGCCACTTGGACTTACTGTTGATGTTCATGTGAACAAATCTTTATTTTAAGGGAAACTGACTCAGCAAAGCAGGTAGCTGCAGCAAATGTCAGCGAAACAATTTTCTATGAACCACAGGGCATTGGAAAGAGTTTGTGTATGTAAATGCAGTTGAGGGAACCAGGATTCTGCCCCCACAGGGGCATTTCAGGGGCATTTCAGTGGCTGTGATCAGCAGGATCACTTGGGGCAGGGTGAGACCAGGGCCAGGCGCGGGGGAGCCCTGGCTGACCTGAGAACTCGTCATAGCGCAGGCAGCGCGTGGATGTGTTGATTTGCCAGCACCACTGTGACATTTGAAAAGTATGGCTGTGGTTTTGGAATTAACTGAAAGGAATATAATTATCTATGATATTTATGTGTCTCCAGTTACTGTGCTATTTTGGTGCCAGCTGTAAAGCTGGGAGAATGGCAGTGGCCCAAGGAGATTCTTCCCTTGCCATGGTTCCTCTGAGAACAGGAGGAGAAGTTTTTATATTTCTTTGTCTCCCTGCACTTTTGCTATTTACAGGATACCTGGGGATACCACATTGTGTCCCTAAGATTCACAATTAGCATGAAAAAAAGACAGAAAACAAAGAAGAATGATGGAATTTATTTATTACAGTCATTGGAGATATAGATCCACCTTGGCACATATTAACATAGGAGTTCAGGAAGTAGATTCAGATTATGAACTCTTGTAAGATGAAGCTCTAAAATACTGTAAAAAGAATTAAAATGATTTAGCAATTTTTTCTTTTTATTTTCTCCTGCTTCATTTAATCAATTTTTAGGGAAGTTTTGACTAAAATTCGATCTGAATTGTAGGATGAGTTTTTAATTCATTTCCGTTTGACAGACTTTGCCCAGTTAAATTTGAAAATACAAAAATTCACCAAATAAAATTAAAAGCTATTAGTGAACACCTTCATCTCCCAACAGATTTAGTAAACATCTTCAACAGTTTTTCACTAAATTCATCAGCACTGGTATCAGGCATGGAAAGAATTGTAAACCTAAAAAACTGCCTTTAAACTGTTAGCAATGCTATGTAATTTCAGAACAACAAGGTTTTGAGTGCATTAACTAATTTTCTGCTTTGTAGAAGACTTAACAACCCTTGCATGGTCCTTGAAGAAAATTAAGCATTTTCTTCAAACATTACCCTTATTTTAAGAAGTTCCTCTTTATGCAAAAACGTGCAACATTTGCCAAATCCATCTACTTGTTTCAGCTAGGATTCTTTTTTATAAAGAGAGTGCAGAGTTATTTATAGATGTTTGTTGCATAGTTGCTAATTGACTATTATTCTGACTTGAGAACTGTTTTAAAGAGCAGATTCATTTCTACAGTATTTTCAAAGGTACCTCACCTTTCTAGGGTTGTTCTGCACCTTTTGGATTTGAAATGTTTTATAATGTCGGATGTCTGGGTTTATTCATTGACATAATCTCAACCTTTTGTTCTTATTCTTTGGTTTTAAAGGGCAGACTGTTGTATAAATGTTTTTTTCAAGCGATGCATATTTTTAGGGTGAGGAAAAATACACATTCAAAGGTACAAAGCTATACTAAAATCTAGGACCCATATTCTCTTATGACTGAGCTACTGTATCTTCACTGAAGTAAAAAGAGGTGCTCCAGATTGTCAGAAGCGTGAAATGAGAACAGGATCCTTCCCTAACATGCATCACTGTGAATTTTAACACCATACATATGTCTAAAATCCAAAGAAATTCATGTCTATATTTGGCTTTGGAAGCACATGAAATTTGAGTGAGCAGTTTTCTCAACCAAGAATTAAAGAGGTATCTAATGCAGTGCAAAATAAAAAAAAAAAAGGCATATGAATCAGTGAGTTATTCACACTACGACCCCATTGATTGGTTCATGAATAGCTTATGTTCTCTCAATCTTTATATTAAGCAGAATTATTCCTGATTTTATGACATTACCTGCATTGAAAACAGCATATTCCCTGATCATTGTCAGGTCTCTTTTGGTCAATTTTTTGCTATTGTGTTCATCAAATAAATTCATATTTGATACTATAGAAAAAGGTAATCCACTGTGGCAGTATTAATGTTATATCTCATCACCTGTTTTTGGCTTCAGCTATAAAGGTCATTATTGGTACTATTAGAAGAGAAGTGTATTTACTTAGGAAATGCCTAGACCAGAGTCACAGCAGGCCAGGAAGAGAGGAGCTAGTTTCTAAGGTGTAGTCTAATTGATTGGAAGTTATCAACTGTCCCACACAAGGGGAGAGTGCATGAACATTTCTCAGAGTAGAAATACTCATTGAGATCTTTAATGAAAAACAGAAAAATTCTGTGTTTCAAAGGAAATGAAGCAGTCAATGGGTCTGTCATACCCCAAATTTCCTACTCTCCATGTTTTTCATGTCTGACTGTGATGCCTGTATTTTCGGTTTGGGCCTATTCCATGTATGATCTTGCTGAACCTTTCTTCTTTTATCTAATATCTCAAGCAACAAAGGACAACCATACACTAGTAAGAAGAACATTAGTCTCTCCAGCTCCCTTTTCCTTGTGCCTGTAATATATGCTTGAAAGATATGACTTGGTTCTCAGGAAAGATCTATTTTCTATGTGCATTAGCTAATCCCATTAAAAACTCCATGGAGTATTTTTCACTTAGGCACACAGAAGAGCAATTTTTCTTTGTTTGGAGAGCTCAATCTGTATTGTTTTATTAAACAGAATGAAAAGGAACAATCAAACTAGATTAAAGCAATTTCAGCAAAAGATGTCTCATGTATGGAACCACAGACAAATCCTCCCTTATTCAGTCACTGACTCCCTACAGAAACACTGATTTCACAGCAAGAATAGAATGGTGGGGTCTGGATGCCCTTTCTATCCGAAATTACTGCATGATTCTAAGACCATATTTTGGTCCAGTCATGGTGACTAAGACTGAAGTTTATACCTCTCTTACCACACGAAAAAAAATATAGCCTTAAAAATAATTTCTTTAAATGAATCCAGTAACTTGCATACTCAGGAATCACTGAGTTAGTAAATGAAAAGAGTAGGTGACACCAATATGCAAAACATAAAATAAAATGCATTACATTGCACCATTAAAACTCACTTTCTTATCCTCAGAATTCCATGTAAAGACAATTAGTGGGCTAGTCAAGTAAATCAGATCTCAAGCTGTGGTTGAGAACCCAGAAAACACAGAGTACAGCCTGACTGTTGATGTAGCCTGGTATCCCACCCTGACAGCACTGCATGGAAGCCATCCATTCGGTATGCTGTCACTTTTCAAAGTGTACCCTGGTCATCCAGGTTAAGAAGGTGAAAAATAGAATATAAGGAGGTCTTTTCTTCTCTCTTTCCCTTCTTGACTATTTGGATAAAATTAAATGGGATAATGTGAATGTCAGTGGTGACATTTTTCCTTGTTTGTCTACTTTGGATAATCATTAGTTCAAAGTTTGGCTTGACTTGGATTTGAACTCCGATTTTTGCCTCTTGGTATGTTTTCAGCTGCCTCTGAAAGATGACAGGATAAGTGTAAAAGTCTCTTACCAAGGACACAAGCAGACAACAGCTAGCACAAGGCATATGCTGTGACAGGAACAGCCACAGCTGTTTCAGGAACACTGAAACTCTCTCTCTTTGGGGTGAAGTTAATGAGAATTAACTTTCAGAAGGAGGGAAGAAAAATTTAAAGAGATATTGCACTGTTGCAGCAATGGTATTTCCAGTTATCTTTTATAGACCAAACTACATTACCCATTTCACCAGTGTTTGCATCTGTGAAAAATGGAGAAATAATTCATGAGTTCCAGGAAGACATTATAAATACATTTATAAATTTGTTCATTAGAATTTTTCCACAGGGAATGTGTAACTTCATTTTGAAGACTTGACACATTTATAAAACTCCTGAAAGGTTAATCTGTGTGCCCAGTGTATTTCTCAAATTTTTATTTCTGCCTTCTTAGTACTTCTTTGTACTCTTCCTAAACAAACTCAAAGTTCCAAGTTTTATTTTGCTGTTGTGTCTTTGAACAATGCTTAGCATCTCTACACATGTTAATTATGAGCACAGCAACATCAGTTTCTGGGCCTAGGAACAATTAAAAAGGGTATCAGTTGGAAGGGGACACCATAGATTAGGGAAATAGGGATTCTAGTCACTATTCCTTACCCAGACATTGGTTTTGCTCTCATGTCACATTCTTGTGACAGTGAGTAAGTACTGAAAGAATGAAATAAGCTCCAAATTTCTGCGTAGCAAAAGCTGTCTCTTGAACTTTGCTCTGAACTTCTGATCCCATAGAGATAATGTCCCTCCTAGCACTGCTGAACTCCTAAGCTATAAGTAATATCCAAAGAACCATCTCTGCACTGTCTTTTCTCCAGAGAAAATTTTTTATTTTTATGCCCATGAGTAAAAAAATAGGATCTGAATACTACTTTTAGACAAAGCTTAGGAATCAGCCACTCTGCCTCTCTACTTATCTCTGAATATAATCAGAAATACAAAAGAGAAGAAAATTGCCTCAATACCTTTGAGGATACTGCTATTAGACACTAATGTTGCTCCTTTTGGCACAGTGGCATAGATAAAGAGAGGCAGAAAATATCAACTTATCAAGCACTTCAACAGAGTGAGACAATTATATATAACATATTTATATAAATTATTTCACCTGCTTGCTTAATTTCCTTATTAAATAGCTCTGGTTACTCTTATCTCCCAGAGAAGGTCTTCTAGGGATCACTCTCATCAAGTGTGCTAGCATGCATTCAACATTAGCTCAGCATTAGCTCAACATTTAGTAACTAATAACACTATAATGTTGTACTGGGATTGAAAAAATGTGGTGAGTTATGACTTACAAAAAGTACAGTACAGAAAGATTTTATAGTTATTTGAAGGTATGGCTTCTGAAACTTGTCTGCTTTTTCACTGCTGTTCTATCTTTGCATAGTCACAAACATACCTGTTGCTCACAGAGAGGGTTTTGTGATCTCATACTGCAAATATCCTTTCTCCTCCAAGCCAAGAAATTTTAACCTATTAATTTATATCTCATGGCTTTTGCTTCACTGGACAGCTGGTTGTATATAGTTATCTCAAGTCAGTGTTCTCTTTAATTTCCCCTCAAGTTGTCTCCCTTGGAATAGCTCATTAGTGAAGTATTGGACAAAACCTGTTAGGTTTTACCACTAGTAGCCCTAATTCGTAACTCAATATGGTGACAAATAAGGATTAACTTGCCTGAAATCAATTGCAGCACAAAACCAGTGGTACAGAACAATAAGGTTACAGGCACTTTATGGCATATTTTTAGTGCAGTGGACCATTAACTTTAATGGCAGCAAGGCCAAGATCATGCTTTCACATCTTCTGAAGGAAAATTATCTTAGTATATATAATCTTTACATAATTTCAGGAAATCTGTGTTCACATATCTAATTTATTTTTATTTTACTATTTTTTCCTTGATTTTTCTTGCAAGGCTTGAGTAAAATATATATCAGGATCTTTTAAATGGAGACTGGGGGAGCAGAACTCGTGGAAAGTGCTAAATATGTGTGCCACTGGTAGGGAACTTTGCTTTGGTGCTCTGGGCCCATGAAGCAACAAGTTCTGGTGATGATCAATGAGAATTCATGACTGACTTTTAGCTTGAATATTGTGGCTGTACGTAGAGCCTTAGTACCTCAGCTACTTGGTAAATTAAGAGACTTCAGATTCCTCTTTATAGTTTTGTTTTCTGTAGCCTTTCTAACAATTTGGGGGCATGTAATCTTCTGGATGCTACATATCCCCGTTTTAGAAGCTTAAAATAGGTTTGGTTAAACATGAAGTGTGAACCACTGCACTGTGATGTTTTAACCACCCTTGCTTCCTATTTCCAACATCCAGATCTACAGCCCTCCTTGACAGAGTTATCAAGGTTCTTTTCTTTTAACAAAGTTAATTTAGACATATCAGATTTCCTCTAAGGGTGAGGCTTCTAAATAGCACCCTGCTTTTTACATAACTAGGACTCTGGGAGTGGCTTTCTTCTGTACTCTTTGATACTGGAGTACTGGCTTTCCTGGGCTGCCCTCTAATTTGTAGTGATTTCGGTGTGAAGAGATCAAGGTCTGTCATGCTAGAGATTTGCATGAGCACTTCATTCCTTATGCAACACTTCAGTTTAACTTTTGATGGGAAACTAGAGCTCAGAGTGCTTGACCTATTTATCCCTTTTTTGTTCCTTTTTTTGAGATAAAATTGTCATATAGATGAATTGCACACAACAGAGCATGTGTGTTTGGTCACTGTGTCACTTTTTGGTAAATCACAGAGAAAAATCTTTTGTAATCAGCTAGCCTTTAATTTAATAACACTTTTGATAAATTGCTAGTATACAATAGGTTATCAAACCCAAACATTAAAGATTTCAGTTTGACACTGCTGGAATGAATCATACAGACACAAAAGGCCAAATTTACAATTCTTTATCTGGAGTAAAGAAAAAAAAAATCATATCAGTTTCAAGACCTGCACTAATGACTGAATAAAGAATTTCAAATCTGGCCTAGGGAAGTTAGAGATAGAAGCATAACTGTTCATTACAACAGCATTTACAATTCTTTTACCAGAGAGTTTTGGCACACTGTGGATCATTGTTTATAGTTTATTGTATACTACCATTAAGAAATACCTCCTTATATTACTTTTTTTTCCTTTCTTTTCCTAATTTATGTCCTTTTCTTGTAACTTTTCAGCTTCCCACATACACAACCCCCATGCTGGATCTGCTGCACTCCAAAACATGAGTGACAACAGGCTTGACAGCCTTTGGGGTGGTGAAAGATCTGGCGAGAGCAAGCCTCCCCAGCATGCTCATCAGGTTAGTAAGGATACTGTCATGGATGGCAGTGCCATATATTCTTGTCAGCCATAAGTGTAAAGTGATTGCAGCCAAACCTTTCCTCACAACAAAAGGAGGAAAGGCTGAAAAAACACCTTCTTGAGACAGTGAGTTGAAAGATTATGATGCTTTCCAATTTATAAAAGGAGGCTCCCTTCAAAGTATGTTGCAGGCATACATGCTTCTTGTTTCTATCACTTGCACACTGTAAAGAGGCCCTACAGTGGCTGTAAATACAACCTATTTGAATTTTATAGTCTTTTATGCTGCTGGAACAGTGTGCTGAGGCTTTAGGATAAACACAAACTAAAGCCAGCTTGTTGCATTAAGACCTTCATTCGCCTATTTTAGAGATTTCCCTCTCAGAAAGATCATGGAGGTAAAGCGTCTTTACTGGGTAACCCTGACTGCACAAGGGAAATACCTACTTCAGTCTCCCCAGAACCCAAAAACACCCTGTCTTTAGCAGCTCTCTGTGTGTGTGTGTGTCTGTGTGTGTGGGGACACCTAATTCCTTCCTTTAGGTGGCCAGCAGCAGCAGAGGCCCTCTCCAAGGGGATGGCAGCAGAGCAGGTGTGTCTGGCCCATTCACAGGGAAAAGGCATGTGAATGCTGGCTGTGATGTGGTGGAAGGAACAGGGAAACAGCTGTCAAGCCCAAAGTCAGCACCTCAGCAGCTGGAATCTACCAGCAATTTCAGTTTATGCTACTATGTTAAAACAAAAATGAAGTCAGTCCCATTTCAGTTTGAATTAAATGTGCTCTTTTCTTGCTGCAGAGGTAATAATCATAATAACTAGTGCAGATGAGCATTTACCATATTTGCTCTCCCTGTCATATCACATCACCATACATGACTAAACATCCTGAGGTTGAGAGAAAACGAGAGTACATCTCCATTTCCTTTGCACATGCTCATATTAGCCAGGCAAAACATGACTTCCACAAGCTCCTTTTGATAGAGATAACAGTAATTGTTGTCTATTTAAATCTGGTAGGTGAAGGACTTAAAGCTGAGTGGCATTTTCTAGGTCAGAAAGAGATTCAGCACTTGTATTTTTCAATGGCATGCCAGAGCCCTGACTTCTGCCTTGTGCTCCCACAGCTAAATTTTATCTCATAGAGCTGTACAGTGGTGATGAATGTGCTGTGGAATTTGCTTTGCAAAACAAATATTTAACTTTCTACAGATCACTGAAGACCTGATAAAACTCTTTAGTGTCACCTAACTAATTTCCCTCTATTTTTAATTGAAAAATATTTTTATTCCTTTCATCTAAATGTGTGATGCAAATAAGAATGGAAAGGCCATTTACAGTCCTTTTCAAATACCATTCATGCAAATAGGATTCACAAAGCCAGAGTGTTCAGAGTGAGACTTTGAAGGAAAAAAATCTTTTTAAAAAGCATCAGTTATTTCAAAAAGAGGAGTCACATTTATGATTAATCAAGAGGGCCACTGCTTCCTTCTTGCTTTTGGGTGTGGAGAGGCAAATGGCCAGGAGGGCAGGGTTGGGCTGTGTGTGGGGGTGATGTGAGCAGCTTTGATATCCTGGATGATGCTCCCCCGTGCACAGGCTGGTGGTGCAAATTCCATGGTGGGGAAGGGCAGAACACGAGCCAAGTAAGCACTCCAGAGAGCAAGGCAGTGAGATAGATAGTTTGTTCCCAGCAAAGACATGGGAATGCTGGCATGAGCTAATTCACCTAGCTCCACTCTCCAAATTGAAGTCCACAAAAGGCTTTCTTCCCCTTGTTTATTGTTTACAGTAACTTTCTATGAGAACTGAAGGCTTTCTTATGTTAGGGCAAAAAATTAAACACATCACAGTTGCTGAAAAATATATCCAAATACAATATTGGTAGGAAAAGTCAGTCTGAAAATGACAGTGTGAGGAAAGGATTCTGCACAGAGCATTTCATACAGTAGGTTTTCAACTCTTTTCAATAAATAAACTAAATAGAGTACTTTTTATTGTTTGCATTTCACTAGATCACTCAGTTTATAGCAAGATTCTAGTTTGATAAAATTGGAGATTTTTTTACTTCAAGATCTTTTAGATTTAAGTTTTAAATATTTTATGTTAAACTTTTTTCCTTGTCTACCCCCTAGAAAGGAAAGGAGATCTTTTATAAGTCTTGACATATTTAATCTTGTTAAGTTCTGATATTAAAAATACCAAAAAATGTAAATAATTTGAGTGCTAAAAATTATTAGGAAAGGAGCTGTGTGTGAAAAGAAAAACATTATTGCATTACCATATATGTTGCTTAAGTGCCTATAGATTCAACATTTAATTAATTTCTGATTGTTTAAACCTAAAATGGGATGTGGTAAAATAGATAAAGTGCATTGAAAGGAGAGAAGGCTGATTAAGGAAACAAATTGTTTCTATATTAAGTACATACAAATAGATTAAGATTATACAAGACAGAAAAGACACAAACAAGGGGGGAATTACAGAGATCTAAAGCAGCATTATTTGCCTGGGGAAGGCATGTTTATATGCAATGACTATTCACTGCTTCTCTAAATACAGGAAGCAATGGAAATCAAATTATGTTTTCATAAAGTAGGCTTAAACCAAACAACAGGTTTTGGTTTTTTCCTACATAAAAAAATATTAATCTGTGCAACTTGTTGCTGAAGTATTTGCCAATGCCAAAAATTTACATACATTTAAAAACTCATTAAGCAGATGCAAAGAATAGTCTATGAAAGGCTAATAAATACAAGTTACAACCTGCTACTCAGGAAGACCTTGAAATTCAGATCAGAGAAAGCTGTTAGATGGTATGAAGAAAATAGGTCTTTAATAAATTTTGCTGTGTTTCTATGCTGTTCTGTAGAGGAACTACTCTTGCATTTCCCTTGATCAGTCCTGAAAGCAAGAAACTACATGTAAGTTTTGTTCTACCCAACAAAATTACCTTTTTTTCTGCAGTTGAAAAAACCTTAACAAACATTCAAAATAAGACAAAACTAAATATTTTGATTGTCAGAAAACTGTTGGCCAGGTAGTGAATTAAGGTTAAAAAGAAACAGTAAAAAGGCAAAGTACCTATTTACAAAACAGAAAATCTCATTTTACTCCCACACCAGTTCATATCTATTTGCAGTCATTACAGGTAAGAACATACTGCTGGTGAGGATACTTAAACATGTATTTGCACAAAAAATATAGCAGGTAAAGTAGTAAAACAGGCAGAATAAGATAGTACAAAAGTTAGGCTTATTTTATATTGAACTATGTTTAAAATTTGGAGGTTTTGATCAGCTCCATTGAAAGAAATAGAGAATTCTTTCCTATTGTTTTTGTGATGCTTTAGCATTATTTTGTTATTCTCCTTGCCTCAGTTATTTTACCTAACTTTCACCATCCAATCATCTAAAAGAACAATTTACAAGATGTATATTTTAATAAAACAAAATAAGTGAATTTTTATTATGCTTGTCTCTGAAAAGAAATTATCTCTTCTGCTCACTCTTTGCAGCTATATTATCTCCTTCAAATTCTTAGTAAGCATAAGCCTGCCTTTTCTGGGATTGATACAGAACTACCTTGATCTATTAAACTGGGGCACACCTAATCCTAATATCACACCAAAAGGAATTGAGTAAGTAAAAAAATACGGCTCAAATCTTCAGAATGTGAGGAACAAAACTGACTTTATTGCTTCTAAAGATGGTGTTCTAATTCTGCAAATTTGATTTCACATTAAGTCTGGAAAGTCCTAGCTACTATGGATTATATTTATACTAAAATTACCACTTTTGTTTTGAAAAATTTGGATGTTACATAGGTGTGACCATCCACTCTTAAGGGGAAGGGATTTTGTTAAACTATCTGAAGCTAAACCAACTGCAGTTGGAAAAACCAGACAAGCTGATACACAGAAACTGGGGCTTTTGTTTTTGTTTTTTTTTTTAACTTAAAAAGAGACTTTTTCCTTTCTGCCCCAGAAAGCTGGACTATCACTCATTTCAATGACAAATATTTCCTCTTCCTACAAAATCTTGATTTTTTTTTTTTCCTAGCCTTAAGCAATCATTTCTGTGATCATGCTACTGAAATAAGGAGGTTTTGAAAGACCAGCAGACAGAGATGACTGAGAAGTTGGAGCCATGGCTATTTGTTTAGGTAAGATATCCTTCTGTTAATAGTATGGAGAAGCAGTGATGACCCAGCACTGTTGGAACTGGATCTGCTTGCTCTGAACAGCTGGGAGAGCAAAGGTGAAGCGTCAGCTATTTAGTGTAATTCCTTGTGTTATAAAATCCTGAGTGTCATGGGAGTGATGCATTGCCTTGGCTTGTCAGACTGGTCCTTCTGTGGTACAGATTATGTCTGAGTCTGTCTGAGTTTGCTCAGTGTTTGAGATAAGGAAAGACTTTGAATCTTGCTAAAATCCCTTAAGAAACCAGACACCTGAACTGTAAACAGATGACATAAGCAGCAGCAGTCAATAATTTGGAAGTTTATCTCTCACTTGTACAATTCAGTGGGTGTTTAAACATTGATTTTCTCAAAATTAAAATCAGGCTCCCAGGTTCTAAATTAATTTTTAACTAATGTACAGAAGGAAATGCTCCATTAAATTGCTGCTACTGTATTACTTGTCACAACACCAACACCACCTTCTGCTGTTGCAGAAGCCTCAGTTCAGCAGCCTCTCTTCCTCCAAACTGCTTGAAATCAATAACACTATGTTCAGTCTCCCTGCAAACAGTGAAAAGTCACATAGGGCAAAAAGAGATGAAATTTTATGTGATTGTTATTTACATTTCAGAGTAAAATAAGGGTTGAAAAGTACTCTTTTAAGGCTGCAGTGTTAGTTTTGTTGTTTACCTAGGACTTGGTGGCAGAAATTTCATTTGTTTCATGGTCTCTCTGTGGACTCCAAGGTGGGTAAAAAATTCTGACCTGCAATCTGAGGTCCGAAGTATGAGCCTCTTGTTCCTGAAGTTTTCAACTTTGCATAGAGCTGCTGGACTAGAATGTATTAATGTGATGTTCAGTTTGCCTTCATTTTCCTTTCATTCAGGGAAATATGGACATACACTAAAGTAGCCAATCAGCTGTGCCTGACATTACTGGACTAGGTCAGGAAGTCACAAGTTTTGTTAAGTGCCTTCAATGCAGGAGCAATTAGAACCTCATAGCCTTTTATTGTTATTGTTGCAGGCTTTAAAAAATATTATATGACAGAAACAATTGCAGTGGGGTAATTTCTATTATTCCTTGCTCATCTAGCATTGCTTTCAAGTTAAGTTTTAAGAGGAAATCACCAAATAACACATTTTGGTTTTGCTATGGTAAATCATAACGTAATTATTCAGACAGGAAGTCTACAATAATAATACTATCATCTCTATTTTTTCTATTAATTTTGTATCAATGGGCAGAGAAATGACAGCTGATATATATCCAGTACATATAAATGACTTGCCATGTAGCTGCTACATGTTCCATTTAAAAGTAAAGCAGCTTCTGTACAATCTGTTGCATGTTTCCATAGCTATAAATGGGCATGTGAAAGCAAACACAGTTGCATATCAACAGGCTAGGCCATCAGACTGCATTGACCCTTTGAGGTCAATGAAAATAATGTTAATGAGTTCAGTGGGCTTTTCAGCCAGATTCTATGTACCTATTCACCCCAGATGTGTATTTCAACTGCAGAAGTTAACAAAGGTATTCAGAGCTAAAAGTGTCATCCTTAAGGTATGACTATTTTGCTTTCACTTACTAACAAAAACTTGCTTTGTTTGGTTCAGGAGGCTTTTACACAGCTTCACTCTTTTTGCAGTAAAATAGAAAAAAATATTTACTTAGAACTCTTCTGCATCCTTGTATAATTTAAAAAAAAAAGAGTTCCGTAGCTCATGAATGGCTTCAATTAAGTAAAAATATGTTTAATTTGTGTGAGTCAATAATTTGAAACAATCATGTTTAAAAATTTAAATTAACATAATGAACAGAAAAAAAATGCCTCTTCTACTCTTGATATTGTTTTAGGTTGACTACATTTCACTGTTGACATTTGAATATGTTACTGGTTGAAGTTTAAATTACGACAATGAAGGCATATTTGTTTCAGGTTTAAATTTCTCTTTAATATAGCTGTCAAGTCATGAGAAAAATTCAGATCATAAAAATAACTTTTTTAAATAGAAAAATATTTTACAAGGTGGTTAAATTTCATTTGTTTTAACTTCAAAAATGAATGGACTATTTCAAACTTGCAAATCCACGAGCAACCAATTTTGCATCTGATTTGAGTAATTTGTAAAGACAAGCTGAAGCAAATTATTCCTGCTGATGTTCACAGTAAGCATATCTCCTGGTTTCCCAAACCATTGAAAGAACAAGTTCTAAGAGCTATTTTGATGTACTCCATGAAGAAAGAGCTTTATTTCCAGTTTTTTGTTGCACCTGATAACCTTTCTAAATGCTCTGACAAAATGCAGGCTTAAATGTAAATTTTGTGTCTATTCAGAATGATTCTCTTGAAAGAGCTAAGAAATAGTCCAAGTGAAAGAAATCTTGAGGGGATCATATTTTGTTGAAATTAATGATTCTTGCAAAACTACATTTCTTATACATGGGATGCAATTTGCAAAATTTCATTTTGAGGGGGAAAAACATCACCATAATGCCAAAAAATCTCATTTTACCATTTTCATAACTACTAAGTTTTGCTGTTGTTTTTACTACTTACATTTTCTATTTCTATTGTGGTTTTTTCCCCCACTCTGTAAATTACAGCACTTTAAAAGTTTAACCAGCCACAGGAATTTTCCTTCCCTTATGTCACCCCTGTTAAAACTTCCCTTCCTGGAGGGTTTGGAGTCTGGAAGGTTTGTTATACATGGAATTTTTTTTCCCAAAATGGAACTTCCAGACCCTCCACAGCTCTAAGGGTGGATTTTCTAAAAGCTCTTTATTGTTTGATTCAGATTTCATGTAAAGAGTGCTAATTCTGCAGGAGGCTCTCTCAAAGTGTTCAGTGCTTGGTGCACCTGCAATAGAGGTGAACAGACCAACTGAGGAGGTCATAGGTCTACATCCCAGGCAATTCAGGACAGATCTGGCTGTCCAAACTGAAAAGCTTACACTTCCATAGTGGTGGCCTGGTTATTTTTAAAGTAGATCATGAAATCTGCCCTCCTCAGCGTAAGGAAAGTGAGGTTGGACCAGATGAGCCCACCATGGTCCCTCCAGCCTTACCCTTTCTGTGATTCAGAAAATACAACAAACTGATTTTCCCTCCAGGAGGATGCTCAGGGCTGGAGGTGAGACATGGCAGGTACATGCCACTGGGATATAGGAGTGAGTGACATTTCTGGCATGTTCCTGACCACAGTCTCCCTCTTGGATAATTATAATCAATTAGTGATTGCTGAGCTGGGGAACACTGAATGATTCCAGCCCCTATTATTGCCTTTTAGTGTGCTGCTGCAAGGGCTCTGGCTGTAAATGCTCCCTGCAAGGAAGCCTGTGCACCCACTTTTTAAAGTCACCTAAATCCTTTGTAGACACAGGCCTTTGGTAAAAATAAAACTCCAGCTGAAACAGAGGACATTTAAGGCAGGACTATCAAAAACAAAGTTGTTTAATAAAGACAATCTCCTGTTCAGATATTAGAATGCACTATTTTGTAGTGAAACTTTTGAATTTTAATTACTTGACAAATGTGAAAAAAAATTGCGGACTTGATTTTCAAAGTTTTCTGTATTTATATTTCAATTAACTTCACTGCTCATACACTATTGTTTATGTTAAGTATTTTTCAGACCAAATAAATTTATATTTTTCACACAATCTCTTGGTTTTTTTGGTTTT